>OZ010609.1:44623845-44638845 GCA_963932145.1 Acanthosepion lycidas | reverse complement strand
AAAAACTGTAATTAAAGTTCACTCAGGATAGCAGAATAATCCACAGGTGGATACTGTGGCTGTTGAGTAAGAGCAAATGTACCTTAGATGGTGTCTGTAACAGGTTTATATATATATATATATATATATATATATATATATATGTGTGTGTGTGTGTGTGTGTGTGCGAACTCTCTCATTGTTTACATAGAAAGATATGAACTGTAGCTGACTGAGAGATAGCGATTTACTCAGCTTAGATATGGCAGAAAGAGTTGATTGTAGATTAGATATGGCACAAGACCGCAAGTATGAACCACCCAGTGAGGATCGAATACATTACTCAGTAGTAATTGATCTCGCATGGTGATTTTAAGTTTAGCTTAAATCAAACTATGGGGCGCCCAGTGAGGAGCGAACTCACTAGTCAGTCGTAACTGATCAAGCGATATTTCCTTGCTAACCATTAATCCACGTAGAAATGCCCCAATTATTTACTAAGCGCAGCTTAGATTTCACACAAGGCCGCAATTATAGAGCACTCTTGATCGAATTCAATACTCAGTCGTAATTTGATATCTCTCTATCTCCTCCTGCCATATATATATATATATATATATATATATATATATATATATATATATATATATATATATATATATATAACAAACCTTCGGTCTGAAGAGATGAATATATAAATATATTCATGAAATAAATTATAACCGAGATGAATTTTTAAGGATTTTCTTGACTTATTATTATGTTGCTCTGTTATTTACATTGAGCTCTCTTTGGATTAATGTCCTCCTTGGAATTATCCCTACTAATTATCAGTTGATATATATATATATATACATATATATATATATATATATATATGTGTGTGTGTGTGTGTGTGTGAGAGAGAGAGAGAGAGAGACAGAGAGAAAGAGAGAGACAGACAGCTAGATAGTCGAACGAGCTACATGTAACCGTAAATTCTATGCTAACAGTTTATTTTCACGCACTTTTCGCTTGTGGAAATCCCTTCCGGGTCCATGATTTACGGCTAACTTTGATTTGCAAAAATTTTTATCCAATGTCAATCGCTATCTCCTGTCCTCGTGATTACTCTCTTCTCTACCAACTCATTATTAATGTATCAGTTCCTAATTCTTTGACATCCTATAACCCCTTCTGTCTTAGTGGTTTTACTGTCTTGTTTGGGGTGACAAAGATTAAAAAAAAAGATAGATCAATCAATAGATATATTCACATCATCATGAATCTTATATCGTATATAGAATTTACCGTCATCTTCATATACATATATATATATATATGTGTGTGTGTGTGTGTTTCAATGCAGGTCTGTGCAAGTTCAAAAACATTCGTGGTATCTACTGAAATAAGCATAAAAAGAAAACATAAGTTATGTTCTAGAATAATTTGCAAAAATCCTCCCAACATACACACATACAATGCACCCGCCCTTTCACTCACATACACAAACACACACATACATAATCACGCTCACACACGTGTATTTATTTTCATAGTTGCGTCAAAGTAACAGTTACTCTAATATACATTCGTACAATTTCATATTTGCGTGTCTCACGTATAGAGTAGAAGGGTTCAGAAGAATTTGAGGATCCGCCCAAATAAATTAAATCTACATAGGTAAGAAAAAAAGAAACAAATAGGCTTACGTATGCAGAGATCAAGAAACTGATGAATATTCAAGGATGGCATATATCTATATATATATCTATATATATATATATATTATAACTTCCACCCTCACACATGCATGCATATACGTACCTTCATACTGACATATATTAAAGGTATGTAAATTTGTATGTTTATGGTTATATATATGTCTACAGTTTTATTCAAGTTAGCAACTGCGCAAACATGATGATGTAAATATATTTCGTTGAAATGGCAATCATTTATGGAACGTTTCTTTCGTCAAATGATAAATAAGCTAAACTCAAAGAAAAAGAAATAGTTGCTTTAATTTTATCTACGTCAGACGGAAGAAGGAAGTAAACAAGAAACTTTCAAAAGACTTTCTTAATTCCTTGCCCACCCACCAAAACGTAGACGATCATGACTCTCCACAGATTCCTTTATTATATGTGAATTGCCATGGATTCTTGAGAAAGATAGGGGAGTGGTTTCCCGTTACCAACTTCATGGGTTGTAATTCCTTCTGTTAAACTGGTTGATAGCAAATGTTTGAGAGGCCAATCTATTCTAATTAACCTATAACTGGGGCTGGGAAAAAACTACCTTAAAAAACTTCTTATTTTTGTACAAATTCTAAACTCAAAAGTGTTTTTTTATCTAAATAAAGCGTTTTAAATCATTGGTAGGATAAGTAACAAATAGTAAACGTTTATAGATTTATCATGTTTCGCTTTTATTCAAGCTTCATCAGAAGTTTTTTGAAATGCATTATGGAAGTGAAAGTTCTAGTATTTTAGTTCTGTATTATTTGTTTTTCATTGGTCTGGCAAACCTCAAGTGTCTTTCTCTTAGGGTCTTAATGCGTGTGTGAGCGTGTGTACGTTTAAATTGCAATAGCCTTTTTGTGTCAATCTGATAGTGCATAATTACTGAAGATCATAGTGGAATGTTGATGAGTTTGTGCGTCCTATTTCTAGTTGGTATAGCGCGATTTAGATGATAGTGTATGTGTATGTGTGTGTATGTGTTTGTGTGTGTGTGTGTATTGGGCATTTTTGTTTTTGTCTAGTAGTGTCCGTATGTCGATTGAGGGAGTTTTGGTGTCAGAGTGAAAGACTTAGGTTACATAGTCATGCAGACCTTAGATTCTTTAAGTAAGGGTTTTATAAAAGTTGTTATGAAAAAGTGTGTTTGGCTAGCTTTTATTGATGGGAAGGTATCAATTAGCATTCCTTCTAAATATTTTCTTCGTAGTAAGGCATGTTCCTTGATCCATTCAAATGGATACATTGTTTTCCGTTCATATATGTGTATGTGTGTGTACTGAGAAAACTCCCCTGTAACTATGGCAAATGTTAAATAATATATCCACACAATTTCGAGTAGAGACTCAGGAGGTTTCACAACGGGACACTCCTTACTCAAGAGTACAAAGAATAGGAGATTGTGGAGAGTCATGAAAGGACACGGCATGCAGAAGATTTTGAAATCATAGGGGATTTTGGCATAATGTGGATTGCATCTAAAATTGGAATCACTCTTTACAATTTCTGTTGGTTTCTCTCTCTCTCTCTCTCTCTCTCTATATATATATATATATATATATATATATATATATATATATATATATATATATATATATATATATTATTTATTAAAGAGCGTATTTATTTATTTTCATCCTGCTGCCTGAATATTCGAGAAATCTTATTAGAAAAATATAAGTAATATCTTTGTAACTTAGTTGACTGATGTTACCTTCAGCATCCCGACTCCAGAGTTTCGTAGACAGAGCCACAAGCAGTTGCTTTTTTCCATTGACGCGTTTCGTCATTTAGGACTTTATCGGATTGAATTTGTCTGAATTTGTCTTGTAATTAAACGCGAAATTCGAAAACTTTTTGCCAATTTGTCATACATCTTTTCCCCAAATTTTTCTTGATATATAAGAATTATATATCGTTATCCCATTTATATATATATATATATATATATATATATATATATATATATAGAGAGAGAGAGAGAGAGAGAGAGAGAGAGAAATCTAGAAATGATTTAAATAAAGAGATATGATCAACGATATATATGTGAGCGATTACGTACACATACAGGTGAGCAAATAACTACATCTATTCAAATATGTCTATCCACGAAAAATAATATTTAGGTAATAAAATTAATAATACACACACACACACATAGACAGACAGACAGATACACACGCACACACACATACACATACATATATGTGTGTGTGTGTGTGTGTGAGAAAGAGAGAGAGAGAGTATCATTGCCATCGCCACGAATTATACGGATACATTAAAATAAATTCAAATAAACACATGTATAAATGATTTAAGATTTATTTACACACACACACACACACACATATATATATATATATATATATATATATATATATATATATATATATATATATATATATATATATATATATATCGTGAGGTATGTATGTATGTACGTATATGTATATGTATATCCCACTGCATATAGACACATGCCTGAAGGCCGAATTTAATAAACGCGGGCAAATACACAAATAACCGCCGCCCGTTCGCACGTTAGGAAAGAGAGACAGACAGACAGACAGAGGAAGGGAGAGAGAAAGAGAGAGAGAGATAGACGGAGGAAGGGAGAGAGAAAGAGAGAGAGAGTTGTAAACCAGGCGGGATGCAACACGTGATCCGCATTTCACGCGAACCTTGATGTAGGCGTAATCACTTACATTCGTACGTATGCAATCTGCGGTCACTTGTTGACCAATCTGATGGACTTGCATAGCACGCGCGACTATATTTATATGCAATTAATATACATCTCACTTTCTCTAGGCAGCTTACACACTTCTAACTCATGCGCGTGCGCACCCACACACTCTAACATATATGTGCATATATATGTATGCATGGAACATATATATTTGTAACATATGTGTGTACGATATGTACACATACATATATTTAGAGGGAGTATATTTATAGCCTATATATATATATATATATATATATATTATATATCCTATACTATATATATTATATATCCTATACTATATATATATATATATATATATATATATATATATATATATATATGAGATACACTATATTTATGTGTATATAGTCACATACAAGAGGTACTATCCGAATGGATCCAAGAAAAAGATAACGTTAGTTGAATTTCAAGAGGTTTGTAAATAAAAAAAAAATTAATCCATTCACCCTGACCAAGGAAATAATGCGACTAAGACACAAGGGGTCTACTGGTTGTGAAAGAGAATTAGAAGACATTAGAAGGAAGCGGATACCGATTGCTAAACAACAGTAAACTAGGGATATACCACATAACTGATCGATTATATATTCAGCATGTTATCACCGGAGTTTCGTAGACGAACCCTTTTAGTAATTGCTCAGTCCACTCGTCAGGAGATTTCAACAACCACCACCACCACCACCTAGTGCTAAATAGCAGGACTGGCCGGGTTTTATAGCCTTGGATGGCAACCGGTCTACCGTAGAAAGAAAAAAAAAATCTGCGGGAAAAAAAAATCTACCCGTCAGTCATGTATCAAAAGATACATGATCGCTTAAGCGTGTATCACGCATGGCACGTAACTGACTGACTGATTAATTACATTTAACGGCCTGAACGTCGGGAAATTTTGTAGTAGATATGTATCCCCCAACAGGAATCGAAACTGTATCCTACACGGAACCGTCATTTGGCCTGATAGCCTGACGTACTATACAATTTCATAAACGGTAAATGTAATTAATACTATTTATTCTAAACAGAGCATTTAATTAAATAATTGTATCTATAAAAATACATTTCTCATAATTTCTTCTCGTGACTCAAATCGCTTCCCTTTCAGTTTGGTTTTCAGATTGAGGAAGAGCCAGAAGTCAAATCGGGAGATTAGTGAGTCTGTCGAACAAGTGATGTGCTAATTCTTGAACAGGAAAGCTTTGGTCATTGGGGACAAATTTTGCCTATACTCACCGCATGCACAAATCCTTCGTTAAAATGTAATGCATTGGTCCTGTGCTTATTCCCACTTCAAGGAAAGTGTTCACTTTCTTTGATAGTTTCCCGAAGTTCTTCAATGATCTTCTCAATCGGCTCTTCATTTTGGCTTGTGAATGGCCTGCCTGAGCGCGTCTCACTCTACACTGAGTTGACGCCATTTTTTATACGGTTGCACTACTCCTTGTTTTGACCATGGCATCATTGCCACAGACCTGCTGAATCTTCTGGATGGTTTGAGCTTGAGCATCTTGCCTAAAAACGAAAATCCGACGAGTGCGGAGTATACGTTTGTACTCCTGGCGTAACAACCGGGAACTGACGCTGCCTCCCGGCGCGAAAATTTTACACATGCGCTAGAAGGGTGCCGTCACCTCCGATCCAAAAGATTTTCCCCACGTGGAATATATATATATATATATATATATATATATATATATATATATATATATATATATAAATTATACTGTTTTTTTTTTCTGTTGAACATTTTTGTTTCCTTTAAAACTTTTTCTCAATTACCTGGCGTATATTGTAGATAAAAGATGTAAGTAAAGTAACAAATACATTTGAAATGGTAAATGACATTTAAAGCAAAAAGGCAAATATAGGGGTTGACTAAGTGTGGTACAATACCGAAAGTAGGGTTCACTCAGTGAGGAGCGAATTCACTGCTCTTTCGCAGTTAATCTAGTGGGAGAGGGTTGTTAACAATTACACTACGTCGAAGTGGCCATCTCCATATGTAAATATATTTATGTAGTTGTCATTAGTAAGAGTTAAATGACTTCATTGATGCAAACATTACGGGTGAAAACTACATAAGTATGTAGAACTATTACTATTAATACAAGAAACTTTTCAAATAGCTATCGTGCCAATAAACATTGTCCCTACGTATAACACGCGTATCGTCAGCGAAGTTTGGAACAGAAATTAAAACGATGTGGTGAAAGAATAAGACCAATGATTAGCGCAGCAAAGTAACTTGATATCGTTCCTCAAGATTTCGTTTGACGACATATTAAGAAAATTGTGTATGGAAAAAACCCGAAATACTTCAGAGTTTTAAGAATTTCATTGAACGTCTGTTTCAGATTCGCTAATATTTGAAATGTATCTAAATACATTTTGAAGTTTTCATAAAAGATACCAAATTTACATTGATAATATTGTCTCATTTATTGATAAATATTCATGACTTCTTGATTTATCAATAAAAAAAAATGCTTATTTTGTTTAATATGCCATGAGCTTTTATTTTTGCTGAAATTGATATCCAGAATAGATATTACCGATTTCGATTAGAACAAAGAAAAGTTCTTCAGGTGAGTAGAAGGAAATATCAATGATACCATATTTTCATCATTTTTTTGTTGAATTTGCCAAAAGAGATAAGCATTTGATCAAAAAAGTTTGATTATATTTGTGGATCACTCTGGGGACAACTATACAGTGCCCCCCCCAAAAAAAAACAAAAAACAAAAACAAAACAAGAACAAAACATGGTACAATAAACGCAACACACTCCTTAATTACTAATACAGATTTAAGTAATGAATCGAGTAAAATCATAAATACAACTTATAAGAATACAGTATTTTCGACATTCCTTGCGCACGCACGCACGCACACACACACATATATATATTATGTAAGGGGAGACTGAGCGGTGAAACTGTTTCATGTATGAACGCAATCTTCAGGCCATGTGATTTGTTTTATCTATCTATCTATCTATCTATCTATCTATATATATATATATATATATATAGTGTGCGATGGATAAATATTCACCTAAATTACGTGAAAATGATAAAACTGACATCTCATTTTAACGAATATATTTATCAAAATTACACAAAAATATCTCGAAATTGTAAAGAGTAAATTTCATCTTTGGGGTTACAAGTTTTGTTGATCTCTCTCCCAACTGTGTATCACGCATAATAATCAAGGGGTCGCAGTCTAGGCTGTTAGGTGGCCAGATAAAAGGGATAATGTGGTCGCAGAAATTGTAACAGCCATGACTGGGTTCTCCTGCATAGGGTCTTCCACCAGCTACTCTCTTGATCCAGGGCAGCATTACCTCCTCAACATACTTGATGTAGGCGTCCGTGTTGAGTCTCTTTAACAAATTTGGGAGTTTTTTGTTGTTTTTTTTTTTTTGTATCAGAACGATCAGAGTGAGTTTTCCGAGCTGCCGTACCTTAGAAATCACAATTATACTCATGCAACTCTTTCAAAATCCTCTATACTCTCCTTAGATTGGCACCCAATTGGATAAATTCTTTTGAATAGTGTATGTTATGGCCTATGTCTTTATCTGAGTCTGTTTTTAGTTAGTTTATTGTCATTGTTATTGTTGTTAATAATGTCGTTATTTTTTGTCGTTGTATATTTTGTATGCCTTTCTCTTAGCATTGTGAATGAAATAATAAGGATAATAAGGATAATGGAGGTTTTTGAAAGTGTTTTTTTTTATGTATATTCCTTTTTTTGGTGAGTATTTGGGGCTGCAGATTCTTAGTGCTCCTAAATAGAATCCTATAATTATTCCAGATTTAATCTTGTTGTTGTGGTAGATGAATCTGGTTACGAGAAAATTGATAAGATCATTCTTGTTGGTAGATTTTATGTAAACCTCCAAATGAAGTTCGTTATTATTTTTATGCAGCATGGCATCAAGTAAAGGTGTTGTTAGACACAGATTCATTGCAGCATGGCATCAAGTAAAATGTTGTTAGACTCAGATTCATTGCAGCATGGCATCAAGTAAAATGTTGTTAGACTCAGATTCAATGCAGCATGGCATCAAGTAAAATGTTGTTAGACACAGATTCAATGCAGCATGGCATCAAGTAAAATGTTGTTAGACTCAGATTCAATGCAGCATGGCATCAAGTAAAATGTTGTTAGACACAGATTCAATGCAGCATGGCATCAAGTAAAATGTTGTTAGACTCAGATTCAATGCAGCATGGCATCAAGTAAAATGTTGTTAGACACAGATTCAATGCAGCATGGCATCAAGTAAAATGTTGTTAGACACAGATTCAATGCAGCATGGCATCAAGTAAAATGTTGTTAGACACAGATTCAATGCAGCATGGCATCAAGTAAAATGTTGTTAGACTCAGATTCAATGCAGCATGGCATCAAGTAAAATGTTGTTAGACTCAGATTCAATGCAGCATGGCATCAAGTAAAATGTTGTTAGACACAGATTCATTGCAGCATGGCATCAAGTAAAATGTTGTTAGACTCAGATTCAATGCAGCATGGCATCAAGTAAAATGTTGTTAGACACAGATTCAATGCAGCATGGCATCAAGTAAAATGTTGTTAGACTCAGATTCAATGCAGCATGGCATCAAGTAAAATGTTGTTAGACACAGATTCAATGCAGCATGGCATCAAGTAAAATGTTGTTAGACTCAGATTCAATGCAGCATGGCATCAAGTAAAATGTTGTTAGACACAGATTCATTGCAGCATGGCATCAAGTAAAATGTTGTTAGACTCAGATTCAATGCAGCATGGCATCAAGTAAAATGTTGTTAGACACAGATTCATTGCAGCATGGCATCAAGTAAAATGTTGTTAGACTCAGATTCAATGCAGCATGGCATCAAGTAAAATGTTGTTAGACTCAGATTCAATGCAGCATGGCATCAAGTAAAATGTTGTTAGACACAGATTCATTGCAGCATGGCATCAAGTAAAATGTTGTTAGACTCAGATTCAATGCAGCATGGCATCAAGTAAAATGTTGTTAGACACAGATTCAATGCAGCATGGCATCAAGTAAAATGTTGTTAGACACAGATTCAATGCAGCATGGCATCAAGTAAAATGTTGTTAGACACAGATTCAATGCAGCATGGCATCAAGTAAAATGTTGTTAGACACAGATTCAATGAAGCATGGCATCAAGTAAAATGTTGTTAGACTCAGATTCAATGCAGCATGGCATCAAGTAAAATGTTGTTAGACACAGATTCAATGCAGCATGGCATCAAGTAAAATGTTGTTAGACTCAGATTCAATGCAGCATGGCATCAAGTAAAATGTTGTTAGACACAGATTCAATGCAGCATGGCATCAAGTAAAATGTTGTTAGACACAGATTCAATGCAGCATGGCATCAAGTAAAATGTTGTTAGACACAGATTCAATGCAGCATGGCATCAAGTAAAATGTTGTTAGACTCAGATTCAATGCAGCATGGCATCAAGTAAAATGTTGTTAGACACAGATTCAATGCAGCATGGCATCAAGTAAAATGTTGTTAGACTCAGATTCAATGCAGCATGGCATCAAGTAAAATGTTGTTAGACACAGATTCAATGCAGCATGGCATCAAGTAAAATGTTGTTAGACTCAGATTCAATGCAGCATGGCATCAAGTAAAATGTTGTTAGACACAGATTCAATGCAGCATGGCATCAAGTAAAATGTTGTTAGACTCAGATTCAATGCAGCATGGCATCAAGTAAAATGTTGTTAGACACAGATTCAATGCAGCATGGCATCAAGTAAAATGTTGTTAGACTCAGATTCAAAGATAAAATCGGTTGTGATTTCGAAGTTATTAAGTTTGTTTGACAAGATTGGCTAAAATTTTGTTTTGTTGATATTAAAACGGAATCATTTATGTATATGAAATAAGAAGAATTTAGTGGCCAAATACAATTTGAAAGAAGCTCTTTCCAGAAATTCCAAAAATAAACAAAACAAAACACCACTAAAAGTGGACCCCATCGGGAAACCAAAGTTTTGTCTATAAAATTTGTTATCGAAGGTCAAAAAGACATTGATAACTGATTCAATGACACAAGGTAATTGTATTTTAAGTGGGTTTTAGTAAATTTAGACATTTCTTAGCGAAAACATTTTCGTAAAAAGATTTTAGATTTTACATCTAACCATTACATATATTTCTTTTTGATGTCTATGTATTTTAATTTATTTTAAACGTCACCAGAGTTTAAGTGCTAAGAAGCGGGGTTAAAATTTTGAATAGTGTGCCGGTTAGTTTATGGGGGACACTGCCGATTCCTGATAAAATGGGTCTCATCGGGATACCCGGATTATGTATTGTTGCTAATCCGCAAAGGGTTAGTGTTTTCGGATGGTATTCGATGAATTTTAACCAAGAACTATCTTCATTTTTAATAATTGCTTGGTTTTGTTTTTAAATTTTTGCATTTCTTTTATGACTGGTTCGTTTATTTTATTTTATTTATTTATTTTTTTCATAAACCGTCATCGAAGAGGAAATATTACCGACAAAGTCTGCCTATTCAACTTTTCATATTGTCTTCCCAGTATTTTACATAGGGGTAAAAAATTTTAATAAATGCGCCAAAATATGTTTTCGGGTGGGTGGCGGTTACATTCGAGTATTGGTCTATATGGCAAGGAAGATGTATTCGACAAAACTCCGGTATTTTTAGACAGCAGGAATTAGAATTCAAATCAGTTGAAGGTGACGTCATTTGGAAAGGCATGTATCAAGCATTTATATATATTCTTTCTTTTCTTTAGACCTATTTCAATATACGATCCCCTGTGGGGAAAAATATTTCATGTTAGTTGTCTCTCTTCTATTATAATGGTTTCTACAATTTTGAATCTTTCTTAGAATTCAGCAATATATATGTTTCTTTTATCTATTAAGATTTGTTTTATTAATATTATTTGGGTTGTGATGTGTTGATCTATATGTACATAAATTGTACATAAGTTTGGACAAATGGCAAGTCAACCTACGAGAGAATATGGCGCATGTGTGGCCAATGTAATAATTTAATTTTTTTTTTCTTTTGATAATTACAATTATTATTATTAGTGATAATCTATCCTCAAAACATAAGAATTCATAAGCATCTTTACATAGGGTAGATTTTCGAGGTGCTTAACTATTTCTAAGAATTAGACTAAACATTTTGAATTTTTTTAGCAAATGATAAATCAAAGCAATTAGGATCGTTAACTCTGATATAATGGTGAATTATATCTTTATGGACTTTTCACTGTGTTTATAATGTGGATGCATCTGATCTGGTTCCGATAAAATAATTTAATGGAGTCTTTATATATATATATATATATATATATATAATGGTTGGTTATGTTATATTTTTCTAAATTTCTTTGAAGGCAATCTTAATTATTTTTTTTAATTATTGTTATTTAATAAAACTTCTTTGGCTGAATTGTTGCTGAATATATTTATATATATATATGATAGAATACAGTTTTAAGGTTTGCTATATTTATCGATTAAAGAGCTCAATATCAGGGATAGAGCATATGTAAATATAATATAAGATGTAAATACTACGTTACTTAAAAATCGAATATTGAAAACGAACAAGAATGAACGAAAATAAATAAATAAAATAAATGAACAAAAACAAGTAAAATAAATTAATCCAAACAAATAAATAAGTAAATAAACTAAGTAAATAAGAAACAAATTAACAAACCACATACGCACAGATATGCACAAGAAAACGCAGTAATCACAACCAACAATGAAATAAACAATAATAAATAAAAATGTTAACTAACCATACTATAAATCTCCAACGTCCTGGGTGTGACGATAAACTACATCCAGCAGCAAGGCCTCTGAACGGGACGTTTTGAGGAACGTGAAACCACCTCTAAATTGCTGTTGTTCTCAGGTTGACTGGGCCGGCGTGGTAGCAGATTTTAGGCCGCCAGCTATGGTTAAATAGTTAACCCCCAAATTGGAGTCAAAACACAATGAAAGTATAAATATTTTTATCGTAATGATACCAGCAATACATCCTAAAATTAAACAAAAAAGAAAATACAAGCAATATATTTTCGTAAAAGAAATTACTGAGTATGTATATCAAGCACTTGATAATAACGGCGAAGCTCGTGTTGTGGCTCTAGAGATCTTGAAGGCGTTTGACAAGGTTTGGTATATTGGTTTTATCCGTAAACAACAGGGCTACGGCTTAACAGGACGATTGTTTGATTTTATCCAATCATTACTTTCAAATCGTGAAATGGTCGTTTTGAATGGGCACGCTTCCATATCCTTTCACACGAACGCAGGTGTCGACTAAGGCTCTATCCCGGATCCTACGCTGTTTGTGATCTTCATCGATGATATTCCTGATGTCATCAGTTGCCAGATAGGCATTTATGCGGATGACACTACCCTTTAAGTTGATCTTTTATCCTTTCCTCATTCCCCACTATACCCCCCCCCAGTCTTTCCTCTCACTTTTACTTTCTTTAACTCCCTGCGTACTAGTCGCACACCTGCGCGCTTTGGCTGAGGTGAAATAATTAAAAAAATGCAATCCAATAGACTACCCACAATGCATCACTGACCTGTATATATAAAGAGTCGGACAAAAACACAACTCACATAGCCTGAGGATTTCGTTTAGCGTGAAACAGACTGTCAGCTCTGGGTGTTAACTCATTCACTTGTATTTATACACACACACACACACACACACACACATATATATATATATATATATATAAATATAAAAGTGGGCATAGAAGTCAACACTTAGATGCGACAGTCTGTTTCATGCTATGTGCAATCATCAGGCCACATGTGCTGTTATTTTTCTTGGCTATTTATATATATACGGGTCAGTGGTGCATTGTCGGTAGTATATTATGGCGGTTATTTTACCGGAAGTCGTTTGTTTATTTATTTGGGTTAAATTATATTGCTTGTTTTTATTTTTATTTTTGTTTCTTATTTTATTTATTTATTTATTTATTTATGTATTTTTTTTAATCGGTGTTTTTATTAAGGTAGTAAAAATTTGTTTATATCACTTATTTAAGAGTTTTGTTTTGGTTTGAGAATTTAATTAAAGCTATTTGTTCGGTTTTAGGGTTGATTGTTGTAGTTTATTCTAATCATTATTTTGGCGGGAACAGTTTTTAATTTGTCTTTATTTGGGTTGATTATCTTTATTTGTTTTTTTCTAACGGTAACTTTATCGGGATTGGTTTGTTTATTTATTGGATGAATTTAGGTCAATTTATTTTATTTCAATTTACTTTTCTATTTTCGATTTTTAAGTAACGTAGTATTTTTTTTAATTTTTATTTCTATTCTTTCTTTTTTTTATCGTTATATAACAGTTATAGCTATTTTTTTTTAACTAATATTTTGGTCATAATGGTTTGCTAATTTGTTTATTATTTAGTTTATTTATTTGGGTTCGTTGTTTTTTTGTTTTTTTGTTATTATTATTATTATTATTATTATTATTATTATTATTATTATTATTATTATTATTATTCTATTTCGTCTATTCTAACAGGTGTGATTTAGTAATTGGTTTTGATTAATTAATTTTGCTTATTTTATTGTTATTTTGTTTATTTTTTTATTTGTTTTTATTTTATTTTTTCCGTTTTCAATTTTTAAGTAACGTAGTAAAAATTTGTTTTCCTGTCTGCATTTTGAGATGAGCTCGGATCTTTTATTTAATAATTTATTTTAGTCTGGGAAAGTAATGATAGCTATTTTTACCTCCAAGCAAAGTGTGCAAGTTTTTGATTGGTTGTTGTAGGCTGATGATCTTTTCCCTATTTTCCAAGATATTTTTGGTGCGATGTGCGTTTTGTTTTTAATTTCCCAGGTATACTTAGAAAGCATTGTACCGTTCGCATATTTACTATTTGTGAAAGATGTTTTGTGCGTATAATTTCTTTGTTTCCAGGGACCTTCAGTTACTCCTATGTATACTTTTTCTTCATTATCTGGTGATTTTGTCGTGGATTGGTATATTACGTTGTTTTGTAAACAATTTCCGTTTAAGGGACATTCGTTCTTTATTCTGCAGTTGCACGTGGGTTTAATTTGTTCGTGTGGTTTGTTGATAATTTTCCTGTTGTGCTTTTTTATTATGTGTGCCATGCTCTCAGTGCAGCTGTAGCTGATTTTTACTGTGTTTTTGTTGAATATTTTGTGTAGGGTGCTTGGTTCCGGGAAGTGTTTGTGTAAGAGTTTGAAGAATATTTTTCCTACGTTTGTTTTTACGTTTTTGCTGTACGGTGGGTTGAACCATATGATATTTCTTCTCCTGTTGGCCTTTTTTGTGTTTTGTGGTGAGTATGTGATTGTTGCTGGGAATCCGCTATCTTTTAGGGCCGTTTCATAGTCTTTCTTAGCTTTGTTAAATATGGATTCATTGGAGGAATTGTGCGGTTAATCGATTTTGGTATCTGTTTGATTATAAAAGCCGGGTGGTTGGAAGATGTGTGTTTGTAGAG
>OZ010609.1:44553845-44613845 GCA_963932145.1 Acanthosepion lycidas | reverse complement strand
TATTATTATTATTACTATTATTATTATTACTCTTATTATTATTATTACTATTATTATTATTATTATTTATTACTATTATTATTATTATTACTATTATTATTATTACTATTATTATTATTATTACTATTATTATTACTATTATTATTATTATTACTATTATTATTGTTACTATTATTATTATTATTACTATTATTATTATTATTACTATTATTATTATTATTATTACTATTATTATTATTATTATTATTATTATTACTATTATTATTATTACTATTATTATTATTATTATTATTATTATTATTATTACTACTACTATTATTATTATTATTTCTGTTATATACACATTTCTTTCCGGGTCCCAACCAGAGACTTAAGGTCAGAAATGGCTTCATGATATTCTTCACTGATAAAGACAAAAAAAAAAGCTAAGATCACACACATTTTACATAGATAATACTCTTCGTAACGTGTGAGTTGTTTTTGCGAGCACAATTTTGTTGTATTTCTTAAAGACATACCCTTTCAGAGAATCTATTCAAGCTGTGCTGAGATTTCTACCTATTTTCCTGCAATTTTCCAGGACCATTTTATTTATTAGTATTTATTGATCTTTGCAACCATATAAACCTCTTCGACATTTCTTCTCCTCCAGGGAGAGAATGTTGTTTTCATCAAGAAAAGATTAAGTACATTTTGCCAGGACAGACGTGATCAATTTATATGTGGTTGACAGGCATAGTATTGGCCTATAATGTTTTGGGTCATCTGTTTCATCTGAGTCAAATGGTGGGTATCTAGTCATTTTCTGGGGGTTTCTATTTTGGGGATTTTGTTAAAGTTTGCCTAACATTATTCTTGGTTATATTTTCCATTTCATTATTATTACTATTATTATTATTATTATCATTATTATTATTATTATTATTATTATTATTATTATTAGTTTATTTCCTTTGATTTCTGGTGTATATTTCTTTCTTTCCGGGTCCCGACCAGATATCTAAGGTCAGAAATAACATCATGACATTTTCTACTGAGCAGTTTAAAAAAATCACACATAATTTACATCGATAAAGCCCTTCATAAGCTGCAGGCTGTACTTGTGAGAATACATTTTTGCATTTCTTTAAGTCATGGGCTACCAGGAATTCCTTCAATGTGTCTATTGAAATCGTTTCCAATCAATCCGAGGTTTCCAACTACAACTGGAATTGCGGTGGCGAGAAGAAGCTTTCTCGTTTTGGCGTCCATTCGCTTAATGTCCGCTATGGTCCTGTCAAGGATGTTGAAACTGCATTGCACCACAGAAGCAGTAAAGGAGATTATGACTGATAATGTCTTCTTTTTTTTTTTTTTTTTTTTTAATTCAGCTCGGTATTCAATACCCAGACGCCTAGGCCTTTAGTAAACTTTTCTTACCTTCTCCTTCATTTGGGTATGTTGAATTCTCTCTCCTCCTCTAATTCCTAGGTAACTATGGGCTCCTTCTTGTTCCAGTTCCCTATTCTTTGTGACAAACTCTAAATCTATTGTGTGTGTGTGTCTGTAAATCTCACTTTCTTGAATGCACATTTATCTAATCCGAAATCGATACCTATGTCGTCACTGATATATTTTGCGGTATTGAGCAGACCCTTCATCTCAAACAGTTTGTGATCATCCATGTAGAGTAGGTTATTATTATTATTATTATTATTATTATTATTATTACTATTATTATTATTTCCTTTGATTTCTGTTGAATACTCATTTCCTTCCGGATGCCAACCAGAGACCTAAGGCATCGTAATATTTTCCATTGAATAAATGTGTAAAAGATAAAAATAAAACAACTTAGCAATTCCAATTACGACAGACTCGACAAAATAAACATTACAACTACTCTCGAAAAGCACCTCCAATCACTGGTTAACTGGGGCAAGAAATGGCTTGTAAATTTGAACGCCTCCAAAACAAAACTACTTTCATTTAATCACAAAAGAGAATATTTTTCATCCTGTCATCTGCATGGCTGCTGCTAGACTCCAACAGAGAAATACTCTATGACTTTTTAGGCTCACGTTTTCCACTGACTTGAAACGGAGCAAGTATATTGAATCAATTACTGCGTCTGATGCTGAGAAACCTGGTTCACTGTGAAGAATCCAAGATGAACATTTATAAATCTACCATTCGTTCGTGCATTAAACACTGTTGCCATATCTGGTCTGGTGCTCCTGCTATATATCTCGATATTCTTGTCAAACATCCAAAGAATTGTCTGTAATGTAATTGATCCTGATCAAGCATCTCCACTTCAGTTACTTTCCCAGCGCTCAGTCTTTTCTACAAATAACTTGATGACAACTGTTCTGATGAGCTTTTTCCCTACTGGTGTTTCGATAACATGACTTTAAGCATGCTACTAGATTGGCAACTATCTCTCACTGTTCTACTGTTGAACTAGCTAGATGCAACCGTCACTATTGTTCTAACAGTTTCTTTTCTCGCACTTCTCACCTGTGTAACTTCCATCCGAATTATTGTTTTTTCATAAATTTAAATGCCATCTTCTGTTTCTCCCTGTTTCATTATTGTTTTTTCCTCACTGCTCATCCCTAAAGTCCTTATATTCTCTTTCACTCCGTGTACCCCCTTGCGTCCTAGTGGCATTATCACCTTGCTTGGGTTGAAATGATAACAAAAGAGTTCAGCCTGTCTTACTATTTAATCTATAGATGGGTTAGCGAAAAAGTGAAATAATTCATAATTTCTCAAGGGTATGAGTGCGAAACTGAATGTACCGAACTGGAATTCGAACTGGTCTCGCCGTCATCTCTTTCTGAGCGGACAAGCCTTACACTACACGTATTTAATAAAGCATTGCGCAACAGATGCTAAAGCAATAACATAATTTTTTTAAAAAAAATTCTCGTTCTCTGCTTTTTTTTTCCAATCAGCAAAACCAATCTCACCCGATACACAATCTCTCTTTCATTCTCTGTCTCTTATTTAATTTCTTTTAAATATTCTTCATTTTACACTGCTCTCAGTACAAAAAGTCTGTCTGTATGTCTTTACTCATTTATGGCTTTTATTATAAAGGAACCATTGGCTCTCTATATCACGTGCTATGTTCATATAAGTAAATCTCAACATGTCAAAACACCCCATTCGTTTGTACCTAAAAAAGTTTTTTTTTTCGACTACAACCATTTCAAATGCACTGCATTAATGATATAGTTTTATGAGAGTGAAATAAAAAATAAAAACATATAAATACATCTCTAAAATATGATCTTTAAATAAAGACCAGGCATCGGTCAGTAAACGGTGAGTTCAAAGAATCTGGTCGACGTACAAAAAGGTGTTTTATTACGAAAACAGATAAAGAGCACACGTCTATGGAACGAGAAAGCGGCAAATATGTTGGCAGTGTGAAATTTTGCCAGGTTGGGTTTGAAAATATGAAGATAAAAGGGACGCGCAAGAAACAGCAACAACAAAGCATAAAAGAGGAAAGAGTGGCACAGTGGGAAAAGAAAAGAGAAAATAAAAGAGGAAAGAGTGGCAGAGTCGGAAAAGGAAAGAGAAAACATAAAAGAGGAAAGAGTGGCACAGTGGGAAAAGGAAAGAGAAAACATAAAAGAAGAAAGAGTGGCACAGTGGGAAAAGGAAAGAGAAAACATAAAAGAGGAAAGAGTGGCACAGTGGGAAAAGGAAAGAGAAAACCTAAAAGAGGAAAGAGTGGCACAGTGGGAAAAGGAAAGAAAAAACATAAAAGAGGAAAGAGTGGCACAGTGGGAAAAGGAAAGAGAAAACATAAAAGAGGAAAGAGTGGCACAGTGGGAAAAGGAAAGAGAAAACCTAAAAGAGGAAGGAGTGGCACAGTGAGAAAAGGAAAGAGAAAACATAAAAGTGGAAAGAGTGGCAGAGTCGGAAAAGGAAAGAGAAAACCTAAAAGAGGAAAGAGTGGCACAGTGGGAAAAGGAAAGAGAAAACATAAAAGAGGAAAGAGTGGCACAGTGGGAAAAGGAAAGAGAAAACATAAAAGAGGAAAGAGTGGCACAGTGGGAAAAGGAAAGAGAAAACATAAAAGAGGAAAGAGTGGCACAGTGGGAAAAGGAAAGAGAAAACATAAAAGAGGAAAGAGTGGCAGAGTCGGAAAAGGAAAGAGAAAACCTAAAAGAGGAAAGAGTGGCACAGTGGGAAAAGGAAAGAGAAAACATAAAAGAGGAAAGAGTGGCACAGTGGGAAAAGGAAAGAGAAAACATAAAAGTGGAAAGAGTGGCAGAGTCGGAAAAGGAAAGAGAAAACCTAAAAGAGGAAAGAGTGGCACAGTGGGAAAAGGAAAGAGAAAACATAAAAGAGGAAAGAGTGGCACAGTGGGAAAAGGAAAGAGAAAACATAAAAGAGGAAAGAGTGGCACAGTGGGAAAAGGAAAGAGAAAACATAAAAGTGGAAAGAGTGGCAGAGTCGGAAAAGGAAAGAGAAAACCTAAAAGAGGAAAGAGTGGCACAGTGGAAAAAGGAAAGAGAAAACATAAAAGAGGAAAGAGTGGCACAGTGGGAAAAGGAAAGAGAAAACCTAAAAGAGGAAAGAGTGGCACAGTGGGAAAAGGAAAGAGAAAACATAAAAGTGGAAAGAGTGGCAGAGTCGGAAAAGGAAAGAGAAAACCTAAAAGAGGAAAGAGTGGCACAGTGGGAAAAGGAAAGAGAAAACATAAAAGAGGAAAGAGTGGCACAGTGGGAAAAGGAAAGAGAAAACCTAAAAGAGGAAAGAGTGGCAGAGTCGGAAAAGGAAAGAGAAAACATAAAAGAGGAAAGAGTGGCAGAGTCGGAAAAGGAAAGAGAAAACCTAAAAGAGGAAAGAGTGGCACAGTGGGAAAAGGAAAGAGAAAACCTAAAAGTGGAAAGAGTGGCAGAGTCGGAAAAGGAAAGAGAAAACATAAAAGAGGAAAGAGTGGCACAGTGGGAAAAGGAAAGAGAAAACCTAAAAGAGGAAAGAGTGGCACAGTGGGAAAAGGAAAGAAAAAACATAAAAGAGGAAAGAGTGGCACAGTGGGAAAAGGAAAGAGAAAACATAAAAGAGGAAAGAGTGGCACAGTGGGAAAAGGAAAGAGAAAACCTAAAAGAGGAAAGAGTGGCACAGTGGGAAAAGGAAAGAGAAAACCTAAAAGAGGAAGGAGTGGCACAGTGAGAAAAGGAAAGAGAAAACATAAAAGTGGAAAGAGTGGCAGAGTCGGAAAAGGAAAGAGAAAACCTAAAAGAGGAAAGAGTGGCACAGTGGGAAAAGGAAAGAGAAAACATAAAAGAGGAAAGAGTGGCACAGTGGGAAAAGGAAAGAGAAAACATAAAAGAGGAAAGAGTGGCACAGTGGGAAAAGGAAAGAGAAAACATAAAAGAGGAAAGAGTGGCACAGTGGGAAAAGGAAAGAGAAAACATAAAAGTGGAAAGAGTGGCAGAGTCGGAAAAGGAAAGAGAAAACATAAAAGAGGAAAGAGTGGCACAGTGGGAAAAGGAAAGAGAAAACATAAAATAGGAAATAGTGCCAGAGTCGGAAAAGGAAAGGGAAAACATAAAAGAGGAAAGAGTGGCACAGTGGGAAAAGGAAAGAGAAAACATAAAAGAGGAAAGAGTGGCACAGTGGGAAAAGGAAAGAGAAAACATAAAAGAGGAAAGAGTGGCACAGTGGGAAAAGGAAAGAGAAAACCTAAAAGAGGAAAGAGTGGCACAGTGGGAAAATGAAAGAGAAAACATAAAAGTGGAAAGAGTGGCAGAGTCGGAAAAGGAAAGAGAAAACATAAAAGAGGAAAGAGTGGCAGAGTCGGAAAAGGAAAGAGAAAACATAAAAGAGGAAAGAGTGGCACAGTGGGAAAAGGAAAGAGAAAACATAAAAGAGGAAAGAGTGGCACAGTGGGAAAAGGAAAGAGAAAACATAAAAGTGGAAAGAGTGGCAGAGTCGGAAAAGGAAAGAGAAAACCGAAAAGAGGAAAGAGTGGCACAGTGGGAAAAGGAAAGAGAAAACATAAAAGAGGAAAGAGTGGCAGAGTCGGAAAAGGAAAGAGAAAACATAAAAGAGGAAAGAGTGGCACAGTGGGAAAAGTAAAGAGAAAACATAAAAGAGGAAAGAGTGGCACAGTGGGAAAATGAAAGAGAAAACATAAAAGTGGAAAGAGTGGCAGAGTCGGAAAAGGAAAGAGAAAACATAAAAGAGGAAAGAGTGGCACAGTGGGAAAAGGAAAGAGAAAACATAAAAGAGGAAAGAGTGGCAGAGTCGGAAAAGGAAAGAGAAAACCTAAAAGAGGAAAGAGTGGCACAGTGGGAAAAGGAAAGAGAAAACATAAAAGAGGAAAGAGTGGCACAGTGGGAAAAGGAAAGAGAAAACATAAAAGTGGAAAGAGTGGCAGAGTCGGAAAAGGAAAGAGAAAACATAAAAGAGGAAAGAGTGGCACAGTGGGAAAAGGAAAGAGAAAACATAAAATAGGAAATAGTGCCAGAGTCGGAAAAGGAAAGGGAAAACATAAAAGAGGAAAGAGTGGCACAGTGGGAAAAGGAAAGAGAAAACATAAAAGAGGAAAGAGTGGCACAGTGGGAAAAGGAAAGAGAAAACATAAAAGAGGAAAGAGTGGCACAGTGGGAAAAGGAAAGAGAAAACCTAAAAGAGGAAAGAGTGGCACAGTGGGAAAAGGAAAGAGAAAACCTAAAAGAGGAAAGAGTGGCACAGTGGGAAAAGGAAAGAGAAAACATAAAAGAGGAAAGAGTGGCACAGTGGGAAAAGGAAAGAGAAAACATAAAAGAGGAAAGAGTGGCACAGTGGGAAAAGGAAAGAGAAAACATAAAAGAGAAAAGAGTGGCACAGTGGGAAAAGGAAAGAGAAAACATAAAAGAGGAAAGAGTGGCACAGTGGGAAAAGGAAAGAGAAAACATAAAAGAGGAAAGAGTGGCACAGTGGGAAAAGGAAAGAGAAAACCTAAAAGAGGAAAGAGTGGCACAGTGGGAAAATGAAAGAGAAAACATAAAAGAGGAAAGAGTGGCACAGTGGGAAAAGGAAAGAGAAAACCTAAAAGAGGAAAGATTGGCACAGTGGGAAAAGGAAAGAGAAAACATAAAAGAGGAAAGAGTGGCACAGTGGGAAAAGGAAAGAGAAAACCTAAAAGAGGAAAGAGTGGCACAGTGGGAAAAGGAAAGAGAAAACATAAAAGAGGAAAGAGTGGCAGAGTCGGAAAAGGAAAGAGAAAACATAAAAGAGGAAAGAGTGGCACAGTGGGAAAAAGAAAGAGAAAACATAAAAGAGGAAAGAGTGGCACAGTGGGAAAAGGAAAGAGAAAACATAAAAGAGGAAAGAGTGGCACAGTGGGAAAAGGAAAGAGAAAACATAAAAGAGGAAAGAGTGGCACAGTGGGAAAAGGAAAGAGAAAACCTAAAAGAGGAAAGAGTGGCACAGTGGGAAAAGGAAAGAGAAAACATAAAAGAGGAAAGAGTGGCAGAGTCGGAAAAGGAAAGAGAAAACATAAAAGAGGAAAGAGTGGCACAGTGGGAAAAGGAAAGAGAAAACATAAAAGAGGAAAGAGTGGCACAGTGGGAAAAGGAAAGAGAAAACCTAAAAGAGGAAAGAGTGGCACAGTGGGAAAAGGAAAGAGTAAACATAAAAGAGGAAAGAGTGGCACAGTGGGAAAAGGAAAGAGAAAACCTAAAAGAGGAAAGAGTGCCACAGTGGGAAAAGGAAAGAGAAAACCTAAAAGAGGAAACAGTGGCACAGTGGGAAAAGGAAAGAGAAAACATAAAAGAGGAAAGAGTGGCACAGTGGGAAAAGGAAAGAGAAAACATAAAAGAGGAAACAGTGGCACAGTAGGAAAAGGAAAGAGAAAACATAAAAGAGGAAAGAGTGGCACAGTGGGAAAAGGAAAGAGAAAACATAAAAGAGGAAAGAGTGGCACAGTGGGAAAAGGAAAGAGAAAACCTAAAAGAGGAAAGAGTGGCACAGTGGGAAAATGAAAGAGAAAACATAAAAGTGGAAAGAGTGGCAGAGTCGGAAAAGGAAAGAGAAAACATAAAAGAGGAAAGAGTGGCAGAGTCGGAAAAGGAAAGAGAAAACATAAAAGAGGAAAGAGTGGCACAGTGGGAAAAGGAAAGAGAAAACATAAAAGAGGAAAGAGTGGCACAGTGGGAAAAGGAAAGAGAAAACATAAAAGTGGAAAGAGTGGCAGAGTCGGAAAAGGAAAGAGAAAACCGAAAAGAGGAAAGAGTGGCACAGTGGGAAAAGGAAAGAGAAAACATAAAAGAGGAAAGAGTGGCAGAGTCGGAAAAGGAAAGAGAAAACATAAAAGAGGAAAGAGTGGCACAGTGGGAAAAGTAAAGAGAAAACATAAAAGAGGAAAGAGTGGCACAGTGGGAAAATGAAAGAGAAAACATAAAAGTGGAAAGAATGGCAGAGTCGGAAAAGGAAAGAGAAAACATAAAAGAGGAAAGAGTGGCACAGTGGGAAAAGGAAAGAGAAAACATAAAAGAGGAAAGAGTGGCAGAGTCGGAAAAGGAAAGAGAAAACCTAAAAGAGGAAAGAGTGGCACAGTGGGAAAAGGAAAGAGAAAACATAAAAGAGGAAAGAGTGGCACAGTGGGAAAAGGAAAGAGAAAACATAAAAGTGGAAAGAGTGGCACAGTGGGAAAAGGAAAGAGAAAACATAAAATAGGAAATAGTGCCAGAGTCGGAAAAGGAAAGGGAAAACATAAAAGAGGAAAGAGTGGCAGAGTCGGAAAAGGAAAGAGAAAACCTAAAAGAGGAAAGAGTGGCACAGTGGGAAAAGGAAAGAGTAAACATAAAAGAGGAAAGAGTGGCACAGTGGGAAAAGGAAAGAGAAAACATAAAAGTGGAAAGAGTGGCAGAGTCGGAAAAGGAAAGAGAAAACATAAAAGAGGAAAGAGTGGCACGGTGGGAAAAGGAAAGAGAAAACATAAAATAGGAAATAGTGCCAGAGTCGGAAAAGGAAAGGGAAAACATAAAAGAGGAAAGAGTGGCACAGTGGGAAAAGGAAAGAGAAAACATAAAAGAGGAAAGAGTGGCACAGTGGGAAAAGGAAAGAGAAAACATAAAAGAGGAAAGAGTGGCACAGTGGGAAAAGGAAAGAGAAAACCTAAAAGAGGAAAGAGTGGCACAGTGGGAAAAGGAAAGAGAAAACCTAAAAGAGGAAAGAGTGGCACAGTGGGAAAAGGAAAGAGAAAACATAAAAGAGGAAAGAGTGGCACAGTGGGAAAAGGAAAGAGAAAACATAAAAGAGGAAAGAGTGGCACAGTGGGAAAAGGAAAGAGAAAACATAAAAGAGAAAAGAGTGGCACAGTGGGAAAAGGAAAGAGAAAACATAAAAGAGGAAAGAGTGGCACAGTGGGAAAAGGAAAGAGAAAACATAAAAGAGGAAAGAGTGGCACAGTGGGAAAAGGAAAGAGAAAACCTAAAAGAGGAAAGAGTGGCACAGTGGGAAAATGAAAGAGAAAACATAAAAGAGGAAAGAGTGGCACAGTGGGAAAAGGAAAGAGAAAACCTAAAAGAGGAAAGATTGGCACAGTGGGAAAAGGAAAGAGAAAACATAAAAGAGGAAAGAGTGGCACAGTGGGAAAAGGAAAGAGAAAACCTAAAAGAGGAAAGAGTGGCACAGTGGGAAAAGGAAAGAGAAAACATAAAAGAGGAAAGAGTGGCAGAGTCGGAAAAGGAAAGAGAAAACATAAAAGAGGAAAGAGTGGCACAGTGGGAAAAAGAAAGAGAAAACATAAAAGAGGAAAGAGTGGCACAGTGGGAAAAGGAAAGAGAAAACATAAAAGAGGAAAGAGTGGCACAGTGGGAAAAGGAAAGAGAAAACATAAAAGAGGAAAGAGTGGCACAGTGGGAAAAGGAAAGAGAAAACATAAAAGAGGAAAGAGTGGCACAGTGGGAAAAGGAAAGAGAAAACCTAAAAGAGGAAAGAGTGGCACAGTGGGAAAAGGAAAGAGAAAACATAAAAGAGGAAAGAGTGGCAGAGTCGGAAAAGGAAAGAGAAAACATAAAAGAGGAAAGAGTGGCACAGTGGGAAAAGGAAAGAGAAAACATAAAAGAGGAAAGAGTGGCACAGTGGGAAAAGGAAAGAGAAAACCTAAAAGAGGAAAGAGTGGCACAGTGGGAAAAGGAAAGAGTAAACATAAAAGAGGAAAGAGTGGCACAGTGGGAAAAGGAAAGAGAAAACCTAAAAGAGGAAAGAGTGCCACAGTGGGAAAAGGAAAGAGAAAACCTAAAAGAGGAAACAGTGGCACAGTGGGAAAAGGAAAGAGAAAACATAAAAGAGGAAAGAGTGGCACAGTGGGAAAAGGAAAGAGAAAACATAAAAGAGGAAACAGTGGCACAGTAGGAAAAGGAAAGAGAAAACATAAAAGAGGAAAGAGTGGCACAGTGGGAAAAGGAAAGAGAAAACATAAAAGAGGAAAGAGTGGCACAGTGGGAAAAGGAAAGAGAAAACATAAAAGAGGAAAGAGTGGCACAGTGGGAAAAGGAAAGAGAAAACATAAAAGAGGAAAGAGTGGCACACTGGGAAAAGGAAAGAGAAAACATAACAGAGGAAAGAGTGGCACAGTGGGAAAAGGAAAGAGAAAACATAAAAGAGGAAAGAGTGGCACAGTGGGAAAAGGAAAGAGAAAACATAAAAGAGGAAAGAGTGGCACAGTGGGAAAAGGAAAGAGAAAACATAAAAGAGGAAAGAGTGGCACAGTGGGAAAAGGAAAGAGAAAACATAAAAGAGGAAAGAGTGGCACAGTGGGAAAAGGAAAGAGAAAACATAAAAGAGGAAAGAGTGGCACAGTGGGAAAAGGAAAGAGAAAACATAAAAGAGGAAAGAGTGGCACAGTGGGAAAAGGAAAGAGAAAACATAAAAGAGGAAAGAGTGGCACAGTGGGAAAAGGAAAGAGAAAACATAAAAGAGGAAAGAGTGGCACACTGGGAAAAGGAAAGAGAAAACATAACAGAGGAAAGAGTGGCACAGTGGGAAAAGGAAAGAGAAAACATAAAAGAGGAAAGAGTGGCACAGTGGGAAAAGGAAAGAGAAAACATAAAAGAGGAAAGAGTGGCACAGTGGGAAAAGGAAAGAGAAAACATAAAAGAGGAAAGAGTGGCACAGTGGGAAAAGGAAAGAGAAAACATAAAAGAGGAAAGAGTGGCACAGTGGGAAAAGGAAAGAGAAAACATAAAAGAGGAAAGAGTGGCACAGTGGGAAAAGGAAAGAGAAAACATAACAGAGGAAAGTGTGGCACAGTGGGAAAAGGAAAGAGAAAACATAACAGAGGAAAGAGTGGCAGAGTCGGAAAAGGAAAGAGAAAACATAAAAGAGGAAAGAGTGGCACAGTGGGAAAAGGAAAGAGAAAACATAAAAGAGGAAAGAGTGGCACAGTGGGAAAAGGAAAGAGAAAACATAAAAGAGGAAAGAGTGGCACAGTGGGAAAAGGAAAGAGAAAACATAAAAGAGGAAAGAGTGGCAAAGTGGGAAAAGGAAAGAGAAAACATAAAAGAGGAAAGAGTGGCACACTGGGAAAAGGAAAGAGAAAACATAACAGAGGAAAGAGTGCCACAGTGGGAAAAGGAAAGAGAAAACATAAAAGAGGAAAGAGTGGCAGAGTCGGAAAAGGAAAGAGAAAACATAAAAGAGGAAAGAGTGGCACAGTGGGAAAAGGAAAGAGAAAACATAAAAGAGGAAAGAGTGGCACAGTGGGAAAAGGAAAGAGAAAACATAAAAGAGGAAAGAGTGGCACAGTGGGAAAAAAAAAGAGAAAACCTAAAAGAGGAAAGAGTGGCACAGTGGGAAAAGGAAAGAGAAAACCTAAAAGAGGAAAGAGTGGCACAGTGGGAAAAGGAAAGAGAAAACATAAAAGAGGAAAGAGTGGCACAGTGGGAAAAGGAAAGAGAAAACATAAAAGAGGAAAGAGTGGCACAGTGGGAAAAGGAAAGAGAAAACATAAAAGAGGAAAGAGTGGCACAGTGGGAAAAGGAAAGAGAAAACATAAAAGAGGAAAGAGTGGCACAGTGGGAAAAAGAAAGAGAAAACATAAAAGAGGAAAGAGTGGCAGAGTGGGAAAAGGAAAGAGAAAACATAAAAGAGGAAAGAGTGGCACAGTGGGAAAAGGAAAGAGAAAACATAAAAGAGGAAAGAGTGGCACAGTGGGAAAAGGAAAGAGAAAACCTAAAAGAGGAAAGATTGGCACAGTGGGGAAAAGGAAAGAGAAAACATAAAAGAGGAAAGAGTGGCACAGTGGGAAAAGGAAAGAGAAAACCTAAAAGAGGAAAGAGTGGCACAGTGGGAAAAGTAAAGAGAAAACATAAAAGAGGAAAGAGTGGCACAGTGGGAAAAGGAAAGAGAAAACATAAAAGAGGAAAGAGTGGCAGAGTCGGAAAAGGAAAGAGAAAACATAAAAGAGGAAAGAGTGGCACAGTGGGAAAAAGAAAGAGAAAACATAAAAGAGGAAAGAGTGGCACAGTGGGAAAAGGAAAGAGAAAACCTAAAAGAGGAAAGAGTGGCACAGTGGGAAAAGGAAAGAGAAAACATAAAAGAGGAAAGAGTGGCAGAGTCGGAAAAGGAAAGAGAAAACATAAAAGAGGAAAGAGTGGCACAGTGGGAAAAGGAAAGAGAAAACATAAAAGAGGAAAGAGTGGCACAGTGGGAAAAGGAAAGAGAAAACATAAAAGAGGAAAGAGTGGCACAGTGGGAAAATGAAAGAGAAAACATAAAAGAGGAAAGAGTGGCACAGTGGGAAAAGGAAAGAGAAAACCTAAAAGAGGAAAGAGTGGCACAGTGGGAAAAGGAAAGAGAAAACCTAAAAGATGAAAGAGTGGCACAGTGGGAAAAGGAAAGAGAAAACCTAAAAGAGGAAAGAGTGGCACAGTGGGAAAAGGAAAGAGAAAACATAAAAGAGGAAAGAGTGGCACAGTGGGAAAAGGAAAGAGAAAACCTAAAAGAGGAAAGAGTGGCACAGTGGGAAAAGGAAAGAGAAAACATAAAAGAGGAAAGAGTGGCACAGTGGGAAAAGGAAAGAGAAAACATAAAAGAGGAAAGAGTGGCACAGTGGGAAAAGGAAAGAGAAAACATAAAAGAGGAAAGAGTGGCAGAGTCGGAAAAGGAAAGAGAAAACATAAAAGAGGAAAGAGTGGCACAGTGGGAAAAGGAAAGAGAAAACATAAAAGAGGAAAGAGTGGCACAGTGGGAAAAGGAAAGATTAAACATAAAAGAGGAAAGAGTGGCAGAGTCGGAAAAGGAAAGAAAAAACATAAAAGAGGAAAGAGTGGCACAGTGGGAAAAGGAAAGAGAAAACATAAAAGAGGAAAGAGTGGCAGAGTCGGAAAAGGAAAGAAAAACATAAAAGAGGAAAGAGTGGCACAGTGGGAAAAGGAAAGAGAAAACCTAAAAGAGGAAAGAGTGGCACAGTGGGAAAAGGAAAGAGAAAACATAAAAGTGGAAAGAGTGGCAGAGTCGGAAAAGGAAAGAAAAACATAAAAGAGGAAAGAGTGGCACAGTGGGAAAAGGAAAGAGAAAACATAAAAGAGGAAAGAGTGGCACAGTGGGAAAAGGAAAGAGAAAACCTAAAAGAGGAAAGAGTGGCACAGTGGGAAAAGGAAAGAGAAAACATAAAAGAGGAAAGAGTGGCAGAGTCGGAAAAGGAAAGAGAAAACATAAAAGAGGAAAGAGTGGCACAGTGGGAAAAGGAAAGAGAAAACATAAAAGAGGAAAGAGTGGCACAGTGGGAAAAGGAAAGAGAAAACATAAAAGAGGAAAGAGTGGCACAGTGGGAAAATGAAAGAGAAAACATAAAAGAGGAAAGAGTGGCACAGTGGGAAAAGGAAAGAGAAAACCTAAAAGAGGAAAGAGTGGCACAGTGGGAAAAGGAAAGAGAAAACCTAAAAGATGAAAGAGTGGCACAGTGGGAAAAGGAAAGAGAAAACCTAAAAGAGGAAAGAGTGGCACAGTGGGAAAAGGAAAGAGAAAACCTAAAAGAGGAAAGAGTGGCACAGTGGGAAAAGGAAAGAGAAAACCTAAAAGAGGAAAGAGTGGCACAGTGGGAAAAGGAAAGAGAAAACCTAAAAGATGAAAGAGTGGCACAGTGGGAAAAGGAAAGAGAAAACCTAAAAGAGGAAAGAGTGGCACAGTGGGAAAAGGAAAGAGAAAACATAAAAGAGGAAAGAGTGGCACAGTGGGAAAAGGAAAGAGAAAACATAAAAGAGGAATGAGTGGCACAGTGGGAAAAGGAAAGAGAAAACATAAAAGAGGAAAGAGTGGCACAGTGGGAAAAGGAAAGAGAAAATAAAAGAGGAAATAGTGGCAGAGTCGGAAAAGGAAAGAGAAAACATAAAAGAGGAAAGAGTGGCACAGTGGGAAAAGGAAAGAGAAAACATAAAAGAGGAAAGAGTTGCACAGTGGGAAATGGAAAGAGAAAACATAAAAGAGGAAAGAGTGGCACAGTGGGAAAAGGAAAGAGAAAATAAAAGAGGAAAGAGTGGCACAGTGGGAAAATGAAAAAGAAAATAAAAGAGGAAAGAGTTGCACAGTGGGAAAAGGAAAGAGAGAACATAAAAGAGGAAAGAGTGGCACAGTGGGAAAAAGAAAGTGAAAATGAAAGAGGAAAGAGTGGCACAGTGGGAAAATGAAAAAGAAAATAAGAGGAATGAGTGGCACAGTGGGAAAAGTCAAGAGAAAACATAAAAGAGGAAAGAGTGGCACAGTGGGAAAAGGAAAGGGAAAATAAATGAGGAAAGTCTGGCACAGTGGGAAAAGGAAATGGCTATTGACAAAAAAAGCGTTAGAAAGAGACATTGAAAAAGACCAAAACGTCCGATAGATTGATAGATTATTCGGTTTTAAGAAAGAAAGAAAAGGGAAAGTAAGAAGAAAAATAGCGCGAAAATTAAAGCGGAAATAGCAAAAGACGTCGCATATATATATATATATATATATATATATATATATATATATATATATATATATATAACCGATCTTTTTAGTTTCTACACCCCGAGAATTATTTGTTTATTAGTCATATATTTTCGTTTGTTAAATAAAGTCGGCTAATGTTTACCAATGCCCGTTGTGGAATGCATCACGGAGAATAGCCAAGCAACTCCTAAAATATACATTCAAACTCATATTTGTTTTTATTAAATATCATTAGCAATATGCAGAATGTCGAATAATTTATCGTGGGTTACCCAGCATGGATTTGCCAAAAATCGCCTATTAGATGGCGCTCTTTAGGTCTATAAAAAGTCAATCATTTCCTCTATCATCCTTTTTACTCTTGCTTTAGGCGAACGTAGATAAAGAACACTATTGCTTGGGTGGATTCGCTTCTTTGTTCCTCTAACTTTTGAACATACAGCCATGTGTCTATCACGCACGAATTGTTTCACGCAAACACAAGCAATCACTTTCTTATAACTAGTTTCAATGTCTTTTCCTTTCATTTCATTTATGTACACATACAATTACTTTTGTTGATACATGCATATAATTGCCGCTTGTTTTCAATTTATTGTTTCGTGTTTTTTTTAATTATTTTTACATGAATTCGTCAATAGTGTTTGTTGGACAAATGCTCCAAGATCCCATAAATATTTACTGTAGTGTAAAATATCCCACACCTCATATCCAAAGAGTTTTATCCCACCGCCCACCACATAAATTATTTTTACCCGCACTCACATGATTCCGCCAATAATGTTTGCAGGATAAAGCTTCCATGAGCTTATATACAAAGTATTGATTCCCGCTGATTTATTTTTATCCAAACAACATAGCAATCCGCAACATTATCCATGCCTTTAAGAGACATTTCTTAAGAAGAAAGGAGAAATAATGAGAAAGTAGGCCCTAGAGAATAGAAATAAAGAGAGTCAAGGGAAAGCGGCGCATGACATACCTGACGAGTTTGAGCAAGTAGATAACAGAACGTGGTCTGGGGGAGGAAGCAGAGGAAAGGAACTTGTTGGGAGCTGCAAGGGATAGAGAGAGGTGGAGAGCCATGAACGCCTATGTCCTGAAAGGAGATGGCACATAAAAAGAAAGAATTTTCCAAATACATATTTAAATTCTATTAAAAAAAAAATCTAAATGCAATGCATTATAGAGAGCATTGGTTTTCAACCTTTTCTTCCTCAGAAGATGGCGTCCCCTATCTTTAAATAGCACTGGTAAATAGAGCAGGGTTAAATGCAACAGAAATGTCACGTGTTTACGTTATGTTGCCTTATTGCGGTTGCTGCGCTAATCATCGGTGTAAGCTGTGGCCGGAACAGTCAAATGCTTGTTACCAGTCTGGATCATCAGCGCAATCGGACATTGACATAGAGATTTATTCCTCATACTTATAATGCAATTAGATCAAAATGTTTAAAATATGTGTCAAAATGTTAATATTTCGGCAAAAAAGATAAATGCCTAATGTCATATCGCCAATTAATCCGGTTAAAATTATAGATCCTCGCCATAAAGCCAGAGAATACTTAATACCCTTGAGAATTCTCAGTTCCCAACAGAGGGTTACAGCTTATTTTGAAAATCACTCTTCTAAGGCATTTATTATTAGCATTATGTTTATTATTATTATTATTATTATTGATGTTGTTAATAGTGGTCTTCTTCTTTTTCTTCTTCTTCTTCTTCTTCTTCTTCTTATTATTATTATTATTATTATTATTATTATTATTATTGTTGTTGTTGTTTTTGTTGTTGTTGTTGTTATTATTATTATTATTATTATTATTATTGTTGTTGTTTGTTGTTGTTGTTGTTGTTGTTGTTTCTGTTGTATACATATTTTCTTCCGGGTCCCAACCAGACACCTAAGATCAGAAATGGCTTCATGACATTTTCCACTGATCATTTTTGTAAAAAAAAAAAAGAAACTAAATAAAAATAAACTCAATCACATTTTACATAAATAATGTTCTTCGTAATGTGTGCGCTGTACTTGGGAATACAATATATTGTATTCTTTTAAGGCATGGACGATCAAGAAATCCCCCCCCTTAATGTGTCTATCAGAACTTTTGTCAATCAATCTGAGGGCTCCAACTCCTCTGACGAACTTTATCGAGGTAAATGTAACAATTTTATTTTGCAACAAGTATTTATAAACAAAAGTAAAAATTTTGTCAGTTTTCAAAACTTTTAACCCAACCCTCATAAAATATTCATCAGGTTAACGGAAAGCGTAAATTATAAAGGGTGCTACGTGACATAATTTATTGCCTGATATACAAAAGTGAGTAAATAACGTTGTTGATTTTTTTAGTTATCTGTTTTTCACACACAAACACACACACAAACACACACACACACACACACACACATATATATATATATATATATAAGTTATGACATAATTACAGCTTCTTTCTCTTTACTTCCCCCTTATTTCTTTTTTCTTTTTCTTTTTCTCTCTTCTCCCCTCCCATTTCAATATATCACTTCCGTTAAGTTACCCGTTTAAATAGGCCAAGGTCTGGCCCCTGCTCCCCTAATACTAAGTATGATTGAGAGAAATATTAAAATAAACCCTCTCTAAACTCAACCATGTCTCTCCCACCACTCCTCGCCACCCTCTGTTAAATTACATAAACTTGATACTACCCGTTAAAAGTATGAATTTTCATTTCATCTTTCATTTCATTTTTGGAAGTGTTATCTGATGATCCAGCGTGTTAAAGTGTTCTGTTTTTCTTTAATATATATATATATATATATATATATATATATATATATATATATATATTATTATTATTATTATTATTATTATTATTATAATTATTATTATTATTATTATTATTATTATTTGTTGTTGTTGTTGTTGTTGTTGTTGTTGTTGTTGTTAAAGACTACGGAACTTTTCCGTCTAATAAACTTTTTTTTTGCTTTTCTTTCAACTTTTTTTTATTTTATTTTTTATATTTGGGTCTAAGTTGTTGAAATAAGACCCCAGTTCATGGTGTTTTGACGATTGCTTTTGGTTATCGTCAACCGTCATCATGGCGGATGTTTTTATTTGAAAATAAGTTGTTTATTATTTTACCTTTATAGATAATATTTTGGGCTTTTAGACAATATTTTTAGATTAGTTCATTATTAATAAGTAGGTGTGTGTTTATTATTTGCAGGATTAATTATTAAATATTTTTAATATGTTTCTGCCAGTATTAAAGGCTATTTTATTTATGTTGAGATTTTGGTTTTTAATTAGGATGGCTTCAAGAGTTTATAATCGTTTTTAAATTTGTTTTTATAGAAGATTTTGGTGTTCTTATTTCGAATGATTTGAATGTGTTACTACGGGTGCAGTGTGTTGTTACAAGATGGTTTTTATGGCGCTGGTCTCATTAAGGTGGTAAGTGAGCCTACATGAGAGAATAGTGGTTGTGTGTCTTATGTATGTGCTAGAGTTAATATGATCGAAACAGGCATGTAAACCTTATACATTACATTGGTTTTATTTAGGAAAGGTTTGGGGAGTAGTCTTATTTCGGACGATTAGGTTTGAGATTTTAAATTTAAAATAGCATATTATTTTTATTAGATTGTGTTGTTGGACGAGTTTAGTGTATCTGTGGATGCTGTTAATTGTAGCCAGTTCGTCAAGTTTATAGATGCTGTGCATTTGAGTCTTATAGAAAAGCTTAATTGTTGTCAGTCTTTTTTTTTTCTTTGTTATAGTGGTAGTTGTTTGGATGCATCTACAGTGAAGCTGATAATGAAAATGACTCAGTACGACATAGATCACATAAAATTGTAATAAAAGTATATATTCTGACTAATTTCTGGCGTTTTTCGAGATATATATGTGTGTGTGTATATATATATATTATACTTAAGATTGAAGATTGCGTTTAGGCATGAAACAGACAGTCACCACTCCCTGTTGTCCACAGTGTCTTTTCTCGCTCTCTCTCTCTCTCCCTCTTTCGCTCTCTCACTTTATATATATATATATATATATATATATATATATATATATATATATATATACATACACACACACACACAGATATATATATATATATATATATATATATATATATATATATATATATATATATATATATATAAAGTAGGAAAAGTCCTCGGTTCGACCCACTTCCCAAAAAATCTTAGCAAATGAGTAAATATCAGAATATTTTAAATGTTTTCTTTGTCAGGCCTCCATGGATAAAAGCGAGAAAAACGAGAAAATAATCAAACAGTTGATGTTATCACCTGACGAGTGGACAGACTGATTGCTGGAAGATCCGTCTGCTAAATTCTAGAGTCAGGATACAGAAGGTAATCAATTAGCTAAGTGACCAAGTTTTATATTTGTATTTATTCGGTTTACACACACACACACACACACACACTTATATATTTATATATATATAGAATGAGACGGAAGAAGAAAGAGAGAGAGGTAGAAAGAAAGAGAGACACGCTGTTAAATACATGACTATACGCACATATATGTGTAAGTGTCTGTTGAGAGCGTGGGTTAATTAAATTTCTCCCATTCGTTCATTTTTTTTTCCTCGTTTAGAAAACACAAGAATCAGTCGAATGTGTCATTCAATCTTTTAGGATAGGCACCTGTTTTCATAACCTTGACCTTCTTTTTTAGAAAATGTAAACTTCGCTTCCTCAGTTTCCCTAGCTAACAAGCACTCCAAAAACAACAAAAGTTGTATTTCCTTCCACAGTCTTTTTCAACAGGTGCATTCCCACTATATAAAAAAAAATTATCTATCAAAACTAACAACTGAAAAGACTTGCAAAAATTGACTAAGCACACATATTCAACAATATTACTATAAGTAGCTACTGACAAAGAGCATTGGCCCACAGACAAACCACGCTAGATGGTGTTACTGTGGTTACTATAGCAAGCATATTTTTATGGGGTGGAGTTGCTAGCCCCGCACCCAGCTGGTCTTGAATTAAGGGTTGTCTTTTGACTGGATAGATTGCCAATCAAGGCTAGAGAGCAGAGTCTGCGCTGTTTTTTTTTTTTTTTTGTTTTTTTTAAATCGTTTCAACCCGAGCAAAGCGATAACGCCACTCGTCCGCAGGAGTTTACAGGGAGTGTAATTGAATGAGAAAGCTTTAGTGAGAAGTATTGTGGAAAGGACAAAAATGGAACTGGATTCAAGAAGACAGAAGATGGCGATTGAAATTGCATTTAAATTTTTGAAGATTGTAATTGTCAGTGAAGCAAGAAATCGGAAGGGAGTTAGAGAATAGAGGTGACAGTAGAAATGATCTTGTTAGTTCAACCGCGTAAAACGGTGAGATTTTGCCAATTTCCTAGCACGCTTAAATTCATGTAGTCAGGGCAGCAAGGAATTAAGTGGGAGGGGAGGATAGATTGGTTCCTGACATTGCTAAGTGTATTGGTGCAAAAGTGAATGCAATAGCACCAGGGTTTGAATTCCATTCTCCTCCCCTCTCCAATGATCCAAACCGATAAGTGTGGCACGCACAGAAGAAAACATTGTACTCGTTTTTTCGAATGGTAACAATATTTACTCTCTTAAACAAAGTTTAATTCATCATGAGGGAATAAAAATGAACAAGGAAAAATATCTGTCTATATCTCTGAAATGAGGTATTATGATTATTAACATTTACATTATTCGGACTGTTATCCTTATCTTCATATTCACAACGTTTCGGCTTTCTTCAGATGACTGGAATTTCGAATCGAACCCTTTATTTCGTCCACCGGAGTAGATGTTATAGTTCCACGTGCTATACCTCAAGGACACATGCTCCATTGAATAAAGACGTTGGTTAGATCCAGTGACTAGATCCAAAGAGTTGTACCAGGCTACAACAGTGGTGAAACAAAAAACTTGGAGAGTTGAGTTAAATGAAAATAACTAAGACATTCGGAAGAGGCATGACATCTTAGATTCTTTAAGTATGGGTTTTATAAACGTTGGTGATGTAATTAAGTGTGTTTGATTGTGTTTATAAATGGCAAACTATTTATCAGAATTCTTTCTAAGTATTTCCTGCGTAATGAATTATCTTATTTTCTTATTAGTGTTGCATTTATAAAATCAAAGTTATGGCCTGTTTTGTTTCTGTGTATTACGAATGAGTTTAAAGGTTTCTTCCAAAGTAGGTTTATTTTATGTTCGTAGGTGCGGCTTAGATGTATAGATATTTCGCGAATGTAGCTCTTCTTATTTTGCAGGCGTGTTTTATGCCATAAAACACGGAAACTCATGTGGTGATGGATGTATCTTTTTCCTAACAATATCTCTGTTTTTCTTGGTGGTAAAAATCTTAGTATTGTGGATAACTAGTGTCTATTTTGGGGAACTTGTCAACTTTGTATGCTCTTTCTAGCGCTGAGGATGAAATGCTGTCGGCATGGAAGAAGTCTTAAAGTTTCTTTCAATGTATTTCTCATCTTCATCTACGTATTCGGGGCTACATATTCTAAGGTTCTGATTAGTCCTTATTTTATTTCTTTTTGGCTTTGATGGGAATAGAAATTGATTAAATCATTTTGGTTTGTGGGTTTGAAGTAAACTTGAACGTCTAATTTCTTATTGTTTAGCATTAATCGGATGTCGACGAAAGGTAATTTTTTGTATATTTCATGTTCATGTATGAATTCGATGGCCGTTTCTACGTTATTAAGTTTCTTTATGATGTTTACTAGATTTTCATTGTGAGGATGTCATCTATGTATCTGAGGTAAGTGAAGATTTTAGGCATGATGTATTTAAATGGGCTGGAAACATACAAGCAAGAACACCGCTTATTGAGGACCCCATAGATAAACCAAATTTTTGCTTGTAGAAAATTTTATGGAAACAGTTGTATAATTTTATGGATCGCTAGAGGAAGTTTTTCTTTGAATCTTTGATTATTGTAAATCTAAACCTATTCTTGTAAATAAATAATCTAATAAATAGTGTTTAATATTTTGGTTGTAAATTCTCAAGAACACAAAAATGTATAATTTTACTTTCATTATATAGTTTTATTAAAAATGAAATAATCGCTTTTTAAAACAATCAGCATTCCTGAGGAGTAAAGATAGTTACTGTAATAGCGGTGTCAAGTAAAAAAAAAAAAAAAAAAAAAAAAAAAAAACGTCTTTTTGACACATCTTTTATTTTTATTATTATTATTTCAGGCACGATGGTTAAAAATTGGCCAAATTTTCTTCGCACAATTGAACACTTACTTCAGGTAGATAATTTTTGGGAACGTATTTCGGCTGATGTATTCTCCACCCAGCTGAAGTATCTGTCAGTTGAAACGTCGTGTAAAAACCGAACACGTCTTCTGTTAAAACACTTCCAAAATATTAAAAAAGAAAATACTTGTTTGATTTTGTAATCTCCAATTTGTAATTTACATGTTGGGCTGTCCCTTTTGCTAACGACCATGAATTCTGTCTTCTTGCAGTTGATGTTTAATCTTTCTTCTCACTTTCCTTCATTATGTTCCTTAAGAGTTATTCTAGTTTCTTTTTCTGCATCTTCTATCAATACTGTGTCATCTGTATGTCTTATGTTATTAACATTGTGACAGCTAATAATGAATCCTGCTAGGACTTCTAATTCTATCAGAATAGCTTCACTGTATAGGTTGAATATGTCTGGTGAGAAGAGAGTATATAAAACCAAATAAAAATTGTTATTTCTAAGATAAATGATTGCTTTTCGTTCCATTTTAATGTATAGTTCCCAGATAATCGGAGAAATATGAAAGCCATAGGATACATTATACTGCAAAGTATTGACAAATCCAATCACAAAGCAAATGTAAAAAAAATCTTCAAAGGAAGTGTCATAATCTAAAAGAAACGACACATTCCAAGATAATTGAGACGAAATGAACGAGATGGCGACGAGGGAACTGGATACGTACAAAGATTCCCCGTAAATGTTTTGACACAAATATAATTGCGTCTCTGTACAGAATATAAATGTGTTTTTCTTTTCCTAAAGGCTTAATTATTTGTTATATATATATATATATATATAAGTATTAGTAACACAAGTGACAGCACTGGCTAATTTACCACCATTGCATCTGTTGAAAATGTCCTAGGTTGTTATGAACAGAAATAGGAAAAACGAACTGACATAGCTAGCTAGCTAGATAGATACTTGTAGTTGTCCAGCAAAACTGGTCGGTTTTCAGCTTTTCAGAAAATCAACATTGCACTCAATATGGAAGCTGGCGTTTCATGCAATAAGTGTTGTCGTCAAAAATTAGATTAATAGCTTTTAACAATTTTTGAGTATTTAGTTTTCAATAGCATCTGAAAAAATGTAACGAAATGCCGAATTTCCGCGGGTTTTTGCTTACAAACTGACTTTAAAATTTGACAATTTCAAGAATAAATCCAAATAAAGTTGATATCTTTTGTATTAGATACATTGAATGGAAAATATATTCAAACCAGAATTCTAATTATGAATCACCACAAGCAAAATATGCAATGTTTACACTGTATAAAAAATTTACTGTGTAAAAATTTGTAAAAGATTACAAAAAGGCTACTCAATGAATAAGATTTTTTGTGTCATTTGTTAGATATTTGATAGATCATAATTTAAAAAAAAAAAAAATGATAAAAGTGTATATAACACCATAATATTGCTGGGCACAAATTATAAGACAAAATGTTTCAAATTTGAATTGTTTATTGAAAATCAAACTAAAACTACTGCATTGTATAACATATTACATCATAATTCAGCATAAAATCCCTTTGAAGTAATTGAAGGTCTTATTTGATGGCACAGTGTTTTAACAATAATATACTTATACCATGAACCTTGCCCGTATAAAATTTGCAAAATTTCAGAAAATTATAAATAAGTCTTTCACTGATCACCGGGATTAAATTGCAACGCTATGACTTGAACCTAAATTTCATCTTCAAACTGTTTTCCTGAGAAAACCATAACGATTTGAAAAAAAAATATTTTGTCATTATTTATGATGTCATTCAAATTGAATAAAATACCAAGGCTCCAAAATTGATCTACCCTATTGTCCAGTGGAAATTATTTTAGCAATACATGACTTATTCTGACAGCGTCATCATAAAAAAAAAAGAGCTTGATTCTTACGGAGTGCTCAGGAAAGATAGTAATATGCTAATAATTCATTAAACAGAAACCATTATAAAAAAAATACACATGCGTTTACAATTTTCCTCGTTCTATTTGTCTTCTCGCTGTCTCTCATAAAGCCATATTGTTTCAGTTTCATGTTCACGCCGACCATGGACAGTTATTAGATCCATATGTTTCAGTCGCCAATAGGAACTGCGGTGATATAAGTAGGGGACCGTTACGAGATGTGCATGGGTTAGGTAAGGACCATGGAAGCCAAGCGCACAGACGACGAGACAGAGACAGAAGGCCAAGTAACCCTGGCGTCAGAGAGGATGTGAAGATAGAATTCAGGAAAGACAGTAAAATGAGAAAATGGCGGGTTAGTAATTAAACCAAAATCTGAAGTCGCAGACGACTAAGTCAAAACTGGGAAATGTATGGATTTTTAGAGAAGCCAGTATCTTACTCGTGTCTTACTCTTGGAATCGCTTATCAATCCCATTTATCTGTTTGTTTTGTTTAATTTTTTTTTTTTTTTTTTAATTTTTTAAAGTCTTTGACAGGGCCTAACCTATATCCCTGATGTTAGTAAAGCCTCTTAACAATCTCTGTCGTCCTGTTACAGAAAAAAATACTCCACTTTACAATCCAAGTCTGCAATCCGTGCGGCTGGTGTCAATCAGAGTCGGACAGTAAGCACTGCTGGCTTGTAGGGTTGCATTCTGCACACCAACCGCCTTGACCTCGACCTTGTAATTTTTTGAAACCAGGATGGCGGGATTAAATAAGAAGCGCTGAAAAAGAGAGGATATGGCGAAAAAAGAGGAAGTGAAAGGAAAAAAAAAGCATTGGGGAAGGGAAAACAGAAAGATGGAAATTAGGAAGAGATCTATATTGGCAAAATAAGAGAGAAAGAGAGTCAAAAGAATGAAAGGAAATATATACGCAAATAAAACTAGAGAGAACAAAATAAATAATATGAAAAAGGAAGAGAAAGAGAGAAGTCAGAAAAAAAGTAAATGTGTAGAAAGGCAAGAATTAAAAAGAGAGAAGGAAGAAAAAGAAAAAAAGAGGAAGAGAGAATGACAAAAGAAAAGAAAAAGAAGATGGAAGAAGAAAAAGAAGATAGAATAATTTACGATTTTGTCTTCTTTTCTTTCAACAAAAAAAGAGGAAGGAAAATAGAAAAGGAAAGAAAACTGTTGAAATGAATTGAAGAAAGAAAAACAATTATGATAGAGAAATAAACACCGAGGAAGAGAAAGACGATCGAAAAAGAAAGGGCGAGTATAAAAGAAATAACTTAGAGGAAGAAGGGAAGGTTGAGATAAAGAAAGTGAAAGAAAAAGAAAGAGTTTATAAGAAGGGGAGGGAAGGGGAAGGCAGAGAAAAAGAAAGGGAAAGAAAAGGAAAGGTATTAGATTAAAAAGGCGGAAATGAGATAAACAAAGGGGGGAAAAAGAAAGGGTTTGTAAAAAGAAGGGAAGGGAGAGAAAAAGAAAGAGTAAGAAATAAATGCATAATACAAGAAAAGAAAGGGTCGAAAAAAAGAAAGGTGAGGTAAAAGAAACATGGAAGAAAAAGGAAAGGGAAGGAAAAAGAAAGGAAGAAAGAAAAAAAGAAAGGAAAAGAAAAAAAGAAAAGGTTTAGAGGAAGAAGAGGCATGTCATTGACACAAAGAACACTGTTTAAAAGACAGAAAAAAAAGAAGAGATAACAGAGAGGAAAGTAAAAAAGAAATCTGGGTAGAAAAGGGTGTAAGCAATCAGAGACAATGGAAACACAAGTGAAAAAAGAATGAGATTAAAGAACGGGAGAAGAAATAGGAGAGAAAGAAATAGGAGAGAAAGAAATAGGAGAGATATGACGGGGAGACAGAGAGGGGGGAGACTGAGAGGGAGGGGAGACAGAGAGGGGGAGACAGAGAGGGGAGACAGAGATGGAGGGGAGACAGAGGGGGGAGACAGAGAGGGGAGACAGAGAGGGGGAGACAGAGAGGGGGAGACAGAGGGGGGAGACAGAGAGGGGGAGACAGAGAGGGGGGAGACAGAGAGGGAGAGATGGTTAAAAGAAATAAAACGAATAGTAAATGGGGAAGAATCAAAAAGGAAAACATGAAAAATAAATTTCAGAAAAACGAAGAAGAAAGGGGGGATGAAGAGAAAAAGCAAGAAATTTTGTGGGGATGGGAAAGAAAGATGAGATGAAAGAAAAAGGAAAAAATAATAGGAAGAAAGAAAATAAATACTGTGAAGCCAGAGGGAGAAGTAAAAGTCAAAAAGGGATAGAAAAAAAAGAAGAAAATAAAGAATAAAAACATGAAAAAGAAGCAGAAAAAGAAACAGAAAAAAAGCGTAAAAAACAAAATGGAGAAAAAAAGATCAGAAAAGGGCGCGCTCCTTAATAATGATTTACTTACATTATTTCATAGTAACCTCGTGCGTGTTAGTGGCTTTGTTGCCTTGCTTGTGGTGAAATGAAAAAGAAAAAAGGAAGAAAGATAAAGAAAAGAAAATATTTTTTATTTTGCTTTTTTTCCATAAAGAAAGAAATAATCTTTTGGGGGGGGGAGTGGGGATAACACAAGATCCTAAGTGGTAAGATAAGCAGAAAGCTATTCTTAGATATTATGCACAATCATGCAGTGATTATTGGCGCGGAAAGTGAAATTAACGAACTGAGTTTAAGTTCCGTCTTAGTCTGATTCGTTTCACTTCATCCCCCCAGATATAGATTAAATAATAGATAAGACTTGAGTCGTTCTAAATTCAAAATCGTAGAGAAGACAACGGTAAAACCACTACACTCTCTTTCCCAAGATAATAAAGAAAATCCTTTGTTTTCTATTTTAGGATTGGATTTCTGATTCCTTCTATTTTATTTCTCAATAGTACTACATAGGTTCACTTGTCGTCCCGTTTAGACTCCTCACCGGTCTTTTAAATAGAAATATAGGTTTATCCCTCCTTCCTTGTTTCATTCTAAAATGTGTTCATTCTCTTTCACTTGGAGGAGCCTCTTGCGTCTTAGTGGCATTTTTGCCTTTCTTGTGTCGAATTGACTAAAAAAAACACTCTCCTGAAGGGGACATAGTATTAAAAAAAAATAAAAATCAGCGTACATTTGGCTTGTATAGTCACACATAACTCTGTTATGCACTGTCAAAGAAACAGACATAGTAGACATTTAAAATGGTCTCATGTTTCATGACAATGATTCATCTAGTCAAAGTTTTCGTCAAAAGTCTTCTTCCAACTAAATTTTTTAAACATTCTACCTTATTGTGTGACTGTCTGTCTATCTTTTTTTGTCATTCTCTCTCTCTCTCACTCACTCTCTCTTACTAAATACTAAATAAATAATATTGAGTCCGATCGTCAGTGGATGACTTGTGCAAAAGTCAGATTATATATATATATATATATATATATATATATATATATATATATATATATATATATTGTCATCCAAAGACAGACTGTTTCGCTGTATCACAGCTCATCAGCGTGTCTAGACGTCCGGTTACCTCTAGCTAGGAACGAAACCCGGCTAAATTGGCGTCAGTCGGAAATTCTACCACCTAAGCCGTTGGTGCACGGATGAAGGGGAATTTCAGCGTATTTATTTTTAGATAAACACAGAGTGACTGAGAGAATTCGATTTGCTTTACCAAAGAGTCTTGCATTATTAGCAGTAATAGTCACTGTTTACAAACTCACACTTCCTCCCCAGAGAGCTCAACCGAAATAATTTTTTCAGGTGCATATAATAAAAAACATACATAGACGCACGAAAAATTTCATGTACGTACAAATATATTTCTTCCACAGGTGCTCAATGAGACAGAGTTTAAAAGTGTATGTTAGTGAATATACATAATATCTCAGGTCAATAGATTTGTTTAGATTTTCCTATAGTCTTGGGGAAGATTTATCAACATTACGGATACGACGTTTGTAGATATAAACAATGTGAATATAGACATCTATATCGCATGGTGATTGTCAGTTTCACGTCTTAAGCGATCATCAGATACATAAGAAATACTCTGATGATCGGTGCAGTTGTAAAACTGACAGTCACCATAGAGCTTTGACCCCTAATATTCACTATCTATCAGTCACTCTCTCTCTCTCTCACTCACTCACTCTCTCTCTCTTTATGTGTGTATGTGTGTGCGCGTGCCTGACTGGATGTGTAGCTCGTATTCTATAGTCGTTAATCAGCGTACAACGTGTCGTATTGGTGACGATGACATGATCCCCTAAATGGCAATACGTCGTGCCTCGGTTGTTTGGATTAATATTGTGTTGAATTTGGAAATATATCGTCTTATTTGGATCGAGTTAAACAATTTTTCGTAGCAAATGATATCGCGTGTGGTCCAGAAACTGAAACGATATCAGTGGAAAAACGTCCCTTGATGATTTTTGTCAAATATAAAAAAAAAAAACAAAAAAAAAAAAAAAAAAAACAGAGAGGACATTAAGAAACTTTTAACGGAGCAACCGTTTTGGTAGATGAGAGGTGCCGGTTACATCGTATTAAATAAGTAGCTGGGGTGCCCGTCAATTTTTTTTTTTTTTTTGTATGTTTAACGCATTTATTTCTATTTTGTATTAGGTTGGTGTAAAAATAATGACGTAATAATGTCGTTTTCTGACGTTAAAAATACGTCAAAAAACGACATTATTACGTCATTATTTTTGCACCAACCTAATAGTTTGGAATTTAGAGAATTAAGTTGTAAATTTTCTGTTACTCGAGTTGTGGAATCGGCCTCTTCGGATGTTGCTTGTATTGAAAGCATGGATCCTGTTGAGGTATATAAAATGTCGGCTGCAACAAACCAAGGAATTTTTTTAGCACCGGTTATAAACAGGATAAGGCAATTGAACAATTTCTAGGATTTGATAAATTATTTTTGATGTTTTAATTTTTTTTTATAAATAGGGACTTTTTTTTTTTTCAAAAGAGTATAAGAAAGGTTAGCGGAAAATCCATTTCTCCTATCTTTTCAAAAGAAAATCGTGATCCAGTGAATGTTCTGTTATAGAGAACAAATTTTCGGGCGTCTTTCCATGAACGGAGCGAGAAAGCAACAAGTAAGTCTTAAAGAAAATGGCAACAGAAAGAATAAATACTTAGGAAAAAATCGTTAAAAAAAAAAGCTGAAATTCCTTAGACAAATAGTGAAGAAGGAGGACTAGGTAAACTTAACACTCACGAGGCATATTGAGGGAAAGAGAGACAGAGAAAGACAGCACGTCACTTACCTGACGAGTATGTGTGAATAAATGCAAGAACAGGGAACTGGTACCTTAACAAAGCAATAAAAAACTGCTAAAAGCCACACGAGATAGAAAGTTGTGGAGAACCATGAATCGCTTATGTTCTGAAGAAACGCAGTACCTAGGAGAATAAGAAAAAACTAAACGGAATCTGTTGCCTGATGAAAACAAACACCAGTTGTTAATCATCCTGGCTATGTGAAAATCAATTTAAGCAAATAACACTTCTCGTCCACTGAAACCTTTTCGAGAGAAAATGGGGACTGAGTTGGGCCGTATGGTTTCGGAATCTATTATCAGAACGGGGGTCATTTTATTTTCCAACTATTGATTGCTTGACAAGATTTTCTTTCTTTCAAGATTACGAGATGAAGTATTTTCATTTCAACTTCTATTTTTTAATCATTAATTTCAACTTTTTATTTCATTTATTTTCTTTATTTGCGATCAAATTGTTTTAGCAGATATATACTTCGGTCTTTCTGGGGAGGATAGAATATATTCTATTATGCAAAACGCAAAATGACTTTATTTATTTGTTTCGCAGTCCGATATCCGATATATGCTGTATGCCGTATGAGAGTAAGAAAAGGCAAGAAGTGAAACATATGGCGCTATGCATGAAAAGATAACGGTTAACCCTAGACTTGAAGAGATCAAGTTTGTAGTGATTGAGAAAGGATCCTACCAGGAGTCTGTTCCACAGAACTACAGTTCTTTTGAAAAAGCTGTCCGAATGGAATACGAGGGAAATAGGGATGATTCACTCTTGTGTACGCGGCATGGTGGGTTCCATTTTTGTAAAGGTCAAGGCTGGTGGGAATAAAGAATATAGCTCACCAGAAGACATGCCAGAACACAAGCCATTTATCTAATATTATCGTTGACGTTTTAACAATCTCAATTACTTGCATAAAGATGGCACAAAGGGAGTTTCCTGGAAATACGGACAGGCTGAATAAATTACGTCTGAAAAAAAAAGAGGTTGTTTATATCAACCGAGGTTTTAGTGCATAACTATTTTAAAAAGGAACTTATCACTTGTGATAATTCTACGGCTGGCGTTGGTGAAGTGTTATTGCATATATTGGCGGTTGAAAGTGAGAAACCAATTTAACACGTCTCTAGAATATTTTTTATCTTTTTTTTTTTAAGCATTACGCCCCGAGCAAGGCGTGAAGCCATTACAATGCAGGGGGTTGCAGAAGATTTGGAGCGAGAGCAGATAGGAGTGATAGAAGAAAGGATGAGGAGAAGGATAGTGGATAGAGCAAGGTAACTGGAGATGTCGATTGACATTATATTTGAATAGTTGGAGATTACAGTTCTCAGAGAAACAGTAATTGGGAAGGGTGTCCCACAGGCGAGACGTGCGAGGTGTGAAGCTATTGGAGTAGAAGAGACGGCTACATTTAAAAGTTTCTACAGTGAAAGGGTGAGAGCGGGATGCCAGCCTCGTAGGGCGCTTGAATTCATGGAGTCTGGGAACTGGTGAAAGTAGCTCATCGGAGCAATTACCATGAAAGTATTTGTAGAAAAGACAGAGAGAGGCGACGGCGCGTCTTTGAGAGAGTGACTGTAGACGAGACGCCAGATCAGGGCCAATTATATTACATATCCGTCTCTGGATCTTGTCAAGAACTCCTAGGTAAACAGAAGGTGCCCCAGACCATATATGGCAGCAATACTCCATGCAAGGGCGAATGATTGATTCGTATATTTGAAGTATCGATTGCGGGGAGAAAAATTTCCTGGCGCGGCACAGAGAGCTCTATGGTGATTGATAGAGAGTAGTTTAGTTGTTTTGACCAGCCAATTCTTGCCCCAATTAACAACCGAATGGAGGTACATTTCAAGACGCACGGCCAGGTTAGTTTTGTCAGCGACACTAGATTTGTTTTTGAGGCAGGAGTAAATTGTGGTGTCATCCGCGTAGATGCCAACTTGGGAATCAATTCACGGTTTGAATGATTGTATTAGGTCAAACAATCGACCTGTAATACCATAACCCTGTAGCTTACGAAGAATGCCGGCATGCCAAACCCTATCAAACGCTTTGGAGATGTCTAGGGTCACGGCACGAGCCTCACCGTTATTTTGAAGTGCTTGGTAGACGGTTTTAGTGATGGCCGTAAGCACATCAGCTGTAGATCGGGCGTAGCGGAAACCATATTGCTTGTCTGAGAGCAGATCATGGGATGTAAGGTGGTTAACCACTTCGGTATTGATTAGGGAATCGAAGACTTTGCCGAAGAGGGGGCGGGGAGACTGATAGGACGGTAATTAGAGGGGTCAGAGGGGTCACCAGAGTTCTTAAAGACAAGAACAATGGATGAGAACTTCCAGCAGTCAGCAAAACAGGATTCCTTGAGGCAGTAATTATATAGTTTGGAGGGGGCGGGCGGTAGCTCAGGCGCGCATTTCTTCAAGACAATGGCTGGTATGCCATCTCCACCACTAGCCTTGTGGGGGTCTAAATTGGAGATAATGCCCAATACCAATGACGGGTTTATGTGTAACCCGCTCAATAGGGCCTCAGTTCTTAGAGGGAAGTCTGGTATGGGTACACCGGAGGAGTCGAGCGTTGAATTAAATGAGAATTTCCGAGCAAAGCATTCAGCCTTGTCGGTAGAGGAGGTCAAGACCTCGAATTGGTTGAATAAAGGAGGTATAGAGGGTTTTCTATTGTTCAGGACACTCTTGCAGAGCCGCCAATAATCTTTGCAGCCAAATTTGCGAGATGCAATACGCTCCTTCATCCGAGCAGCAAATATTGACTTAGCTTCGTTGAGGACATGCTTACACTCGTTACAGGTGGAGGCAAAGAGACGTCTATTGCAGTCCGACATGTCGCTACGAAATAGGTGAAAGAAGTGGTTCCTATTGGTAATGGTGACTGATCAAGCAGCGGAGAACCAGGGGGAGGAGTGCGACTTGACCTTAAATTTCCTTGAGGGGATGAAAGCGTCGATTCCAGCTTTAACCCAGGATGAGACCTCAGAAGCACATTCTTGGACAGGGAGTGTAAAGACAACATTCCAGGGGACATCGTGGAGGAAGTCACGGAACGAGTCCCAATCCGCTCGTTGATAGTAGAACGAGGTTCTAGTGATGGGAGATTCTTTGCGGGGTGTGGAGTTGAAGGAAATGTTAACAGATACTACGGAATGATCGGAGTTACCAAGAGGGCAGAGCTGCGTGGCGCTACAAGATTCGGGGATGGAGGTAAAACACAGATCGAGAAGGGAGGCCTTACCTACCAGGTTGAGGGCAAAACGCGTGGGGAAGTTAACTATCTGCTGAGGGATTGAGAAATTGAGAAATTAAGTGTTTGAATGCCAGGCCGGTCAGTAGTAGCATTCTCGAGCCACTTGGGATGATGGGCGTTAAAGTCACCAAACACGAATATGTGAGCAAACGGGTGGAGAGAGAGGGCCTTGTCTATGCTGTCAGATATGCTATCGAGTATCCCACAGTCTTGAGAGGATGGAGCGTGATAAAGGAAGAATAGATAGCTTACGGCATTGAAGAGAGATAGTCGGAGACACATGTACGAAGGTCTGGCGATTCGAGAGACAACTCTCTGGCCAGAGGGAGATGGTCCATGACATAGACACCAAGGCCGTGCATGTGGGTTAGAGAGTCTTTCCTGAGGAGAGGAAGGTAGCCGGGGATCGAGAGATCAGAGGAGGGAATAGATGAGACAAGGTTTGTCTCACGCAGAGCCAGTATATCCGGGCAGTTTACAGTGAGGAAAGATTCCATACTGCAGAAATTTGTTCTAATGCCACAGATGTTGGAGAACGAAATGTTGAGGGGTTTAGGTGATTTTTGAGGGGCTGATTTAGGTTTACTTTTTTGGTTCATTTGTGTCTTCATGTGGAGTAATTGTTGGAGGATGAGGGCCTGAAATAAGAGAAGCAGATGGTTTTAGACCGCGACATGAGCAGAGAGGAGTTGGCACAGCCTGCATCATAATGTGGCCTCAGGGTTGCCCACCGGAGGTGACTGCAGGGACACCTATCCATGCGCGTCATGGCACTACAAACACCCCGGTATTATACAACTGTTGATCAGAGCGGCCGCTCAAGACGCTACGCAAGAGTTAGGGCTCCTAACTACCAGTCGGAAAAAGCAACCAGTGAACTGTCAACCGTGTACCCTCAAAATAAAGAGGCAATGCCGCAGACTGCACACGTCACGGTAGAAACACATCAGCACTAGTACAGAGGCCAGAGAGAGAGAGTACCGGGAACCCCTTTTTAGACAAGAAACAAGGTGTAGGACTCTGCTCATGTCCAGGAGAAGTGGGAGGAGTGTTGACCGGGCGGTAGGAGGGTCTACCTACTTCTATTACATATAACACATACAACAACGACAAAAGACAAACAGAGGGATAAGGGCGGGGAAGTAGTTGACTTAGGGCACAGGCTGACACTAGTTGTATGTTCAGGGGGATAGGATGGAATTTATTAGTATTTTATCCTTACACAACACTAAGTTTTAACTTAGTATAAGTCCCATTGTTCTATTCTAAAGAGAGAAATGAAAAAATATGATTATCCACCTTTTTGTGAATATGGTATAAATGCTAGCTCACTTGTAGCAGCAGGTGATATTGGTAGTCCGCATGCATTCTGATGGTCACCAGTGAGTGTTCCACGTTAGTACATTTTATCAAGCAAAAGACAAGGCCACTGGACCATAAGAACACTGAAGACATACTAACGCCTGGTGAAGAGACATTTTTTCCCTTCTTTCGAGGTGGGCGGAGGATTTCCAACTACACAAACATATAGTGTTATAAGTTAGGTTAGAACGGTTAGACCAAGAATCAATGTTAAATTAGTCGCACAGAGTGTGGGGGGGCGGAGAGAACAAAGAAAAATAGATAAATAAATAAAATAAATACATAAACGTTGGAATATATATATATATATATATATATATATATATATATATATATATAGAGAGAGAGAGAGAGAGAGATGCTTTTGGATGCGTCTCTGGTAGAATGAATTTATACTCACACATGGCAGAAAGTTAATGTCCGCTTGCATTCTGATGGACGCCAGTGAGTGTACAGCCAACCATATCTCAGTGCCCAAGCATCAGGTTACAGATAACGCAGTGTTGGAGGTGGGGAGAGGTCAGCGACCGTTCCTACTCACCACCAGCAGTGGGCTTGGGAAAATTTGCTTTAATAAAATTTTTAAACCATGAGGAGAAACGAAAAGGCGGAACCAAATTACGCGTAAATTCAGCATCGAAGAGAAACAGTGATATTTCGAGTTAGCAAATTGCATAACGGTGTATAATCGGTGATGTAATCACCGTTGAACTAGTGAAAATAGATTTAATGTCAAGTTTGAATCCAGAATTTTCTTTCTCCTGGAATGGTTACCATACAATACTAACAGAACGGAATCTGCCTTGATATTTAACCCATTATTGGGGGAGCAAGAAATAGATTCATACGTTTCCTGAGGGAATTATATATATAAATATATATATATATATATATATATATATATATATATATATATATATATACAGAGAGAGAGAGAGAAAGAGAAAGAGAGAAAGAGGGAGAGAGAAAGAGAGAGAGAAAGAATGAGAAAAGAGAATTAATACAAATAAAAGGTTTGTCACTTTGCTGATTGGTGTTAACTTCAGCATCCCAACTGCAGAGTGCCGTAGACAGAACCCCCGGGGATCACTCTGCCCGCTCGCCAGAGGGTATCAGCAATTGACTGTTTATACTTATCGATTTTTCTTTTTATATGCACTTTTCATTAGTACACTTTTTTTCATAGTGTGTGCGTGCGTTCGTATGTGCGTACATGCGTGCGAATGTTGGGGTTATTTGTCCTTTTCGTCGTTTTTTTTTTCACTTTGCATTTACTCTTTATTGTTTTTTTGTTTTGTTTTTGTTTTGTTTTTGTTTTTTTGTTTTATCCGCTTTTCTTTCAGTTGTAGCCATTTTGACTTCTGGTTTTCCAGACATACATTGACCATGGGCGTTCTAGCGTTTTCTTCAGTTAGGAAAATTATATTTCATTTATTACATAAACATTTTTTAATGCTTAAATAATAAGGTAAATATATGAAATAAGTACAAAGTGAGTGCAAGTGGTAATAAAACAGTGATCACGTTTTTACATTATTAACAGATGTATATTAATACTAAATATACATTTATCCCTCACCGTTTTGTACACGTAAGTTTTATGCGGTAGTCATGAAGTATTTTAATTGTAGGTTATCCTATTATAGCTGTGTTTGTCCCACCCTTTGTTAGTTCGCCAACCATTACACCTTGCCAATGTTTGATAAATAATGGACTATCGCGTACAAAAACAAACAATTTATTAGAGATAGAGATACTACTTGGTTTCAGTTAAAAAACGAAAGAAAAAGTGTTTAACGTCTCCTGATAATATCCCGTATAGAATGGATTATTTCGTTTTATCACACGATAAAACAAGACATGAAAGACGCATATATAATCGAGTGAGATATTCCACGAAATATAGCAATTATAGTAGTCAATATTTAGTCTTCGTTGTTGTTGGCTACATCGCTGGCTGAAGACATCGCTGGCTGAAGACATCGCTGGCTGAAGACATCGCTGTTTACGGAAGCATCTTGGTGTTGCTGCTGATGAATTGGTTAAGCTTGCCTTCTGTGTGTTCCGTTGCTAGTGCCAGCCTGGTTGGACCTGGTTTCTTGGATGAAATCGGCATTGACATTTTAGTGAGTCAGTGTCCCAGAAACGGCTGCTGCGAAAACTACATGAGCTTTTCCTGATTGGTCAGAGATGTTTTATGACGCTAGGATTTTTGGACGGTATTTCAATTTTTTTATGAGCCGTGGATGTCTAAATGATTAATTCCGTTTGTGTTAAAACATTGGAGTTCCAACAGGGAGAAACGCAAAACTAATCTGCAACCAGATTAATCTTATAAAATTTCATCTTAACAATGTCCCAGGGACAGTGATTGAATAAAGGTTTCCGTTTGAGGTTAGTAAATATGGCGTACACAAGAAGGCCGGAGAGTACAGAAGTCGAAACTCGAAACTCGCCCGAATTTTTTTTTTTTTTTCTTTTTCTGGGCATTTTTTTTTTTTTTTCTTTTTCTGGGCATTTTTTTTTTTTTTTCTTTTTCTGGGCATTTTTTTTTTTTTCTTGTGAAAAATTATTGATGTGAAAATAAATAAATAAATAAAATGTGCATATATCACAATTTTTACTTTTGTTGTGGTTTTTAAAAAATCATATTTCACATGAAGGATGTTAACCAATGCAAACCATAAAAAAGCGAAAACTTACAAAAAGAAAAAAAAATTAAAAATAAGAGAAATGGAAATCATTTTTTAAAGAGTAAATTAACTTTCAAAAAGTACAAAAAAAAAAAAAAAAAAGAAAAAGTTGGCGAGTGAAAGAAGAAATCCCGTTGATTGATAGTTTGTAAACATGAAATCCAATATTTTAGCTTTTTTCGGGGTCATTTTAAACCCCAACCACTGATTGCTGACAAACTTTTCTCTCTTTTAATCATTACTTTCCACTTTTTATTTCATTTACTTTCTTTATTTTTGATCAAATCATTTTAGCAGATACAGGCTTTGGTCTTTCTGGGGAGGTTAGAATATCATACAAAACGCAAAGAGTTTTTATTTATTTGTTCTGCAGTCCGATATCCGATATGAGCCGTATCCCTTCAGGACGTTCACGATCATTTTTCTCTACGATGTCCACAATGTCCTGTCCCTTGATGCTTTTGATAAATTTTGTATTTTTGGTTATTTCTCTTAAACCTTGATCTGCGATGCATTTACTTAAACACGCTAGGGTAGGGTCAGACGTTGTTTTCCTCTGTCCCTCTTGCCTGCAATATTTCCTCAAATTTGCCAAGCCTTATTTCCTCATTATGTATAGCCTGTTTCTTCGTGTCTTTTTTTGTTTTTATTCTCTCAAAAAACTTCGTTGCTTCCTATGTCGCTTCATGGCATTACATTTTAGTTACTTCATGTCTTTTCTTCATTTGAGAGGAAATTGTCCAGCACTCGCTGACATATTGGAACATTGCTATTACGTAACAGTTCAGTACTCTTCTTTTCTGTTTCTTAATACTTTGCTTAGATTTTGGAAGGCATCTTTCGCTCTCCCAGTACCCCTTTGGATTTCAAGGTTGCACTTTTCGTCCTTTTTAAAACAATTCCCAGATATTTACATTTGTGTACTTACTTGATTTTGTTAACTCCAATTTGTAATTTGCATGTTGTGCAGTTCCTTTTGCTAAGAACCATGCATTCTGTCTTCTCGCACTTTTGATTTAGTCCTTTTGTCTCGCTTTCCTTCACCAACTTCTATTGAATATATTCTTAATAACGAAATATTCTTTTTTTTTTGGTAACAGGAAGCAATGCTATGTGCCATGTCCCTTCGGGGTGTAGGCGTTCAGGGCTCTCTACAACTTCCTCCTTTGTAGATATTACTAAGGTTTGCATTTTGCTATCTCTCTTAGTCCCTCAGTATCTGTCTATATTTCTGAGATGAGGTATTATGCACATTATTTACATTATTCGGACTATTGTCTTCATCGTTGTCGCCATATTTATTACAACGTTTCGGCCGTTGTACGCTCCGGCCTTCTTCAGATAGTTGGAATGTCCATCGATAATAACAACAAAAATTGCAATATGAGCTCTGGTAAAAACATGTAATGATAACAGCAAAAATGACAATATGAACACTGGTAAAAAAAAAAGTTGCCGAAGACATTAGGTTTATAATGCCCAGAAATTCATACACAGATGTCCTCAAGGACACATGGCACAGTGGATAAGGGCGTTGGTTAGATCCGGTGACAGGACCCAAAGAGTGTGAGTTCAATACCTGGTTAAGGCAGTGGAGAACTTTCAGGGGGAAATTAACAGGAGATAATTGACATTCATGAAACATCGCACGATTTACCCCAGTGAGCGAAATAAAGGGTCCAGTTCGACATTCCAACCGCCTGAAACGTTAAAATAAATATGGCGACAAAGATGAGGACAATAGTCTCTGTTCTGTCAATGCTTAACACAAAATCTTTAGGTAGGGTATGCGTTGTTTTACTACTTCAGTCTGTCTTGTGAGTATTAAATTCTCCAAGCGCTTTTTCCTCATTTAAATTGTCTTTTTTATTCTCAGTAGCAGATTTTTTTTTCCCCATTTTCTATAAAACTTCCTCCTTATTCACATGTTCAGTCCTTGGTATTCTCAGCATCTTTTAGTAGTACTACATTTCTGTTGCCTCAAGTCTCTTCATCTCGGATTGTTCAGCATTCACTGCCTTAGAGAAGGGCTGATATTGCATAAGCAGTTCAGTGACCTTTCTTACGAAATTTCTTTATTGTATTGTCAACGATTTTTATCAACTGGCAGAAGTCGTAAAAATCTTTTTTTATTTCAAGTTTCTAATAATTCTAAATTTAACATTTGAATTAATTCCTTGCTAGTTCTCCGACTATAAAATCCCGTGGAAATTAGTCTAATGTCTCGTTAATTTTTTTTTTTATCTTAACTTTAACAAAATATTGCAATAACAATCATAAACAGAAATGTAAGTTACTTAAAGAAGTTAAAGAGTGCAAATGAAAAGATTTAAAATTGACAAGTTTTGTTTACATTGCCCTGAAGCAAACTTTAAACGCTTCTCTATATTTCCTTCCTTTCTTTCTTTCTTTCTTTCTTTTTCGCGTTAAAGCCAAACAGCGACTCTGATATTTTGTTTTATCTGTTATTTGCTATGGCGTAACGTACGTGCTAAGGAATGAAGTGATACGCAGAATTACGATTTTTTACTCGTATTTTCGTGGATGTTCGGATAGTGTATTGGTTATAGATGTACAATTGTCGGATCGAGTTCAAAGTCCGCCCTACTCGGTTGCGTTTACTTTCGCACAGATTTTCTCCTACTTCCCCAGTTAGGGTTAAATAACAGCAGAACCTGAGTTCCTCGGTTTGGAAATCAAAGAGAAATCTTCTAATTCCAAAATGTAATGAAAGCAACGAGAAACCACTCCATCATGTTTCCTAAGAAGTCATACCGATTCACAGTTAATAAAGAAAAAGAAAATGAGGAGAACCATGATTTCTTATGACCTGAAAGGACAATACTCTTTTCTTATTCAACTTATTTTTTGTAGTTGGAAGTTGTTTGAGTTGTTAAAATTAATTATTTTCATTCTTCTTTAATGTGCTTTGTTCCTTCAGGACGTAGGCGATCATGGCTCTTCACAACTTCGTATCCTTTGTAGCACTAAACAATGTTTATCCCTTACTATCCAGCCCAATCCATGTTATGCCACCCGTACTTGTCAGGTATTTCACGCGCTGCTTCTCTCTGCCTCACTTGCATTCAAGATGTCCTGCGAATATCGGATTCTCCAAGCCTTCTTTCCTCCAAGAAATTTCAATACTTTCTTTGTGATTATAAGTGTAAGTGCACTTTTTGTTTCAATTTTAGTTAAAACATCCTCGTTGGTCACCTGTTAAGTCCATGGTATTCTCAACATTTTTCTGTGGAACCATATTTCTGTTGCTTCGTCTTTTCTTCATCTTTGAGAAATTGATCAGTCTTCAATACTATATAGAAGAATTGAAATTAAATAAATGTTCAGCAGTGATTTTTTTGCTTCTAACGAAATTTTTCTGTTTCTTAATACTTTGTTTGTCTTTGGAAAGGCATCTTTCGCTATTCCAGTGCAACTTTGGATCAATAAGTTTCTAAAATAAGCACACTTCTCGACATATGTTTGCAAAAAGAAAACGCATAACCAATTTTACAAATAGTGTTGCAAATATGCACCCGATGCTGTGTCTGCATTTCTGCTAGTGGTCTGCTCCAAATCGACCTTGCCTTTTAAGGCATTATAATTGGCGTCGGATGGACGTCCACTTTTGGCTTTATTTCAAGGGAAAAGTCACCACTCTTAAAATACTTAAACATACTTTAGCTAATGGATTTAAATATAGACATGAACAGGTAGGGAAACTTCCTATACTGGAAGGTATGCTAACATTATAGCATTGTTCATACAGGAAAATATTATGTACAGAAACCATCACCAATGACGTTAAAAATATTACAGTGCTTCGGGGTATCACTAACAACTAGACAGCATTATACATGCCAATACAATAATAAAAAGATTTTTTTTTAAAGTGCTATTTCCCAAACATTACCTGAAAAAAAAACATTCTTACATTCTTAAATAATTGACAAACTTGCAAGTTATAAAGCTCTTGAAATAGAAATTGAAGAATGTGACATTTAAATAAATTAAAATTCCGTTAGAAACAAATAAAATTTTTCTATTACTTAATACTTTGTTTAGTTTTTTGGAAGTCATCTTCTTTTTTTTTTGTCCCAGGACGCCTTCATTTTCATTTTCGTTCCATATTATTAAATTTAAAAAAAACCAAAAAAAAACAAAACAAAACAAAAAAAACAACATGTAAATGGAAAAAATATTTGCTGTGAAAAGCAGGAAAATAAAGAGACTACAACTGCCAGTGTTTGTTAAGGCAGACAAAGAGGAAAAGAATAGAAAGGGCGATAAAAATAAATAAAATAAAAAAAGTAGAGAACTATTCCAAAAATGTGGTGACGACTGGAGTTGTATCAGTATTGGCATTAACCTTGACCTAAACACGAAACCAAAACACATCAAATCAGGGCGAACCTCTGCCCCAATTCTGAAAGCTTCTCCTCACTGAAACAACAAGCAGCTTTCAAATTATCGTGCGTTACTGCTAAATTCGCATTAGGAAAAAAAAAAGTTGGGGTTTGTCGTCAGGGTAGGGGAGAGGGAGAGGGATTTAGTGAAATGAACGTCTTGTTTGTTTATGTAGTTATTTTTGGTGTTGTACAACAGTAAGACTTCAGTATCCGCGGATTTATCAGCAGTAAGGATTTCACCCTCCGTGAAATCGCCTACTACAAAGAACTTATCATCCACGAAATCGCCAACCAGAGTAACCCCATCATCCGCGGAATCAACAGCTGCAAGGACCACATCATCCGCGAGGTCATCAGCTGCAATTGCAAGAATTTCCTGATCCATGAAATCACCACTCACCATCCAGTCAGTTTAATCACCGAAACCTTTCTGTTCAAAACTATTAAATCTACCATTTGTCCGTGATTTGAATATTGCTACCATATCGGGTCATGTGCTCCGGTAATATATCTCGAGATTCTTGACAAAATCCAAAAACTGGTGTGTAATATTATTGGTCCTGACCTGGCATCTCGATTTCAGTCACTTTCCCTCCGGCATGGGAAATATTTTCCTGGCAGTTGTTCTAATGGTCTCTCATCTTTGGTAACCTCGACCACATCAATTTAAGCGTACTTCTAGATTTGCTACTAGGCCTCATCGTTTTACAGTTTAAATAGATGTAACTCATAAGTTCTATTCTAATAGTTTCTTTTCTCGCACTTCTCACCTGTGGAACTGTTTTTTGGTTTATTGCTTCACTGCCACCGGCAACATTATAAAAATTAAATGCTACATCAATCGTTATATTTTGTTTTCCTGAATCCCGTTCTTTTATTGTCCTTTCTTCTCACTAAAGTCTTAAACTCCCACTAACCCCGTGCGGTTTTAGTAGCATTATCGTTTGCTTGGGATGAAATTTTTTTTTTTTAAAAGTTAATTCAAATATCCCCAACGACATCAACGTCTTGATCCTTAAACACTAAAGGGAGAAGTTTCAATTCAAAATAAAAAAATTTATCATTAAAAAAGAAATAAAGAAAAACTCTGGAAATTTTGAATCATTTTAATATTTAGATGGCATGTGAAATTTACCTTTGGATGGCATGAATAATTGTCCCGGTAAATATGAAAATACAGTAGAACATAGCTATCCACGGAAGATCGCTGTACCCGATCGTGAATCCGCGGATAATAGCTAACTATATTAGTTCGAACAGATATTAATATACACCGTAGACCCATTTGATGACAAAGGGGACGTTTTTTCTGCTAGTAAAATCTATATTTGTTATATACAGAAAACCAACTGTAAAAAATAATTAAGTTAGGCAAAGTATTTTACTGAAATACTTTGCCTAACTTATTTAATTTTCTTATCCAAAAATATCCCTGGGGTTTGTAATGGACGTCTTTTTTTATGGCAAGTCCATTCAGGACATAGGCGATCATGGTCCACCACCCCTTTCCTTTCCTTTATTATCTGTGAATTTACATAATCTCTAAGAAAGACAATGGAATGTTTTCTTGTTGCCTTCATGTCATTCCAAAACTTTCTATTAAAATCTGGCATACGGTTTCCCTATTCATATTCCTAAGACTCGCGTAATTAATATTCGATCTGGGCCAACCAAGGTTCATGCTTTGTCCACATTTGCGTCTATCCTTTGTGTTTTGGGTTTACTAATTCTTGCGCCACCTTACATATTTCTCACCCTCCCTCCCTTGAACCACTTGCGACGCTAAAAAAAATACGTAGTTTCTTCGTAGAATGTTTACCATAAGCCATTTTAAATGTGCTAATGTTTCAATAGCATTTTTTACTAAGCTTCACACAAAAACTGATGTTAATTCGTTATGTCACATTACTTTTCACAAACAGCGTTGCAGGAATACGTAAAACTTCCCCTACTGCTCAGCAACGACATGTTATTTATTGCTGGTTTATGTCTCAAGAAATATGAAATTGAAACTTGCACTGATGTGCGCCGCTGTTTGCCTGGAATCAATATTTCTCAAACATTGTATATATGTACATTTCTTTCTTGTATATTTCTCCATCCTTCTCTCTCTCTCTCTCTCTCTCTCTCTCTCTCTCTCTCTCTCTCTCTCTCTCTCTCTCTCTCATATTGTCCTTTCTCTGATTCTTCCTCCACCCTATTAATTATTTATCATTCGTCCCAATTAGGCTAGGACTGACCCAATTGCAGGGACTTAAATAACTTATAGGTTCCCCCCCCCCACACTTCTTTAACTATTAAATAAGATTTCAGTTATGCGTTTTAAAAGTCGGTTCTGTAAGTTATTACTATTATTTTTTTTGCGTAACAATCTCCAAGCTTAAGGTTGTTGGGTTACAAAAACCCTTTTATTATACAAAATAAGTGAACGTTTACAAAATATGTTCAAAAATTGAAAGTACTTAATGTTTTAGTTTTGGGAATTATATTAAGTCTATAATTAGTCATTTCCGCCCATATTTTTTTTCGCGGTTGATGAAAATTTGAACATGTATTCGGGGGCTACTTAAATAAGCTGGTCCACATGTAAAAAAATAAGGGAAAAAATTGTAAATAATTTTTGTACATTACCATTTATCAGATATTCCTCAGTCCATGATATTTGTCAAAATTCACTTTTTTTTTTTCATTTTAGAAGGTGTACCTTTCAAATTTAATCCCTAATTTTTACAGAGTTATTGGACGATCCGTTACTTACAAATAAAAACGCCTGAAAGAATACATGATACTAATTAAATAGTCTTAACTTGCCTCCGGGGGAAGTAACAGTCTAAATCTCTGCTTTCGGGCGGAGAGGAACCCGGACGAAGCTCCCCCGAAGGACAGTCTCTCGTTCGGGGTGGTTGACTGCCCCTGAACCCGTTTATGCGGGTTCAAAGAGGGAATATTTTTGGTCGAGCCTACGGGCTCGGAAATCCCACGTTAAACCCGGCCTTGTGCCATATATAACCCTCGTTACTGGGCTAAATATTACTAATTAAATAGCCTGGTCCACTCGTAAAAAATAAGTAAAAGTTTTTAGAAATAATTTTTTGTATATTAAAGTCCATTAGAACTTTCTTAGGCGTCAACACTTTCTAGAATCGTAAACTATCGAATTTTATAGATTTAGAATGGACCATGTTTATAATATCAGTCCAGCGTCAAATCGATCCCAGATTTTACAGGGTTGTTAGACTTGGCTATTTTGCGAACGAAAATATTTGGAGGGAGTTACAAAAATATTTTTTAAATAAAAAACAAACGTATATATTTTTTAATTAAAGAACAAAACTTAATATAAAAGCATGTATCAGTTTATTCTTCATTTAAGAGAAATAATTTATTAAATTTAAAAGTTTGTTCATGTACTTCCAAAAAAAATCACACGCAGAAAAAAGTTAAAATAATTAAAATGAAATTAATCTTTTTGGAAGTGAACGAATAATTTTAAAGTTTCAGAATAAAAGAAATAATCTAAAATTTTCAGAACTTAGCAAATAAGCTAAGAATTATAGGCGAACAAATAACGTGATAGTTTTTGCTGAATGGAATAACCTAAAATTTCCTGAAACAAACAAATAACTTGTTTGCCTTTTTAATTGTTAAATAAGATTTGCAATGTTTTAAAAGTCAGCTTTTGATTTAAGTTTCAAAGTAAGAATATACTTTCTTATTTATCTGCTAATTTCGAAACTACAACCGTAGTGAACCTTGAGTTTTTCTGTTGAGTTTATCAAAAATCGCAACACCACGCTCTTAGCAGCCATTTCATCTTTATCGTACTAAAACAACCTTATACTTCTATTTATCTTACTTCACACATCTCGTCTGCTTTTCTGAAAAACACATTATCATTCATCTTATTTTCAAATATTGATTTCTCAACTTTCATTCTGTTTTTACCTTTTATTAAGTTATCTTGTTTGTTGTTTGTTTCCTTGTATTTCTTCCCCCTCCTTTAAGCACTGTTGCTTGGGTGCAAATCAAAACTGTCGTCTTCACATCGTTGTAACAAACACTTGAGGTATCCTTTTAGAAGTATTACTTCTCTTACACTCTTCTTTTTCTTGTGTCCTCATCTTTCGTTTGCAAAATTATTATTATTACTACTACTACTACTACTATTAATACTGCTGCTATTATTATTATTATTATTAAAGTCATCTATTTTTGTCTTCATCTACCTTTTCCTTGTTGTTCCCTTCATTTTTACCGGCGACACCGACCGGTGTTGTCAAATCCAATAAAAGATCGCGTCTGAAACTCAATTTCGAAGAACGAGATTTTAATCTCAGGCAGGAGAAGAGCTCATTCGATACAAAAGGAAGAAAGAAAATCGGAAGCCTGATAACTTTTGGCAGTTGTCATTTTTTAAACGAGAAGAAGAGTTCTATCGTCCACTCATTGACAGATACAGTGATGAAATTATATCCATATGTATGAGGCATATATATATATATATATATATATATATAAAGAGAGGCAGCCAAACACACAGACAAATAAGGAATGTTGATATATAGGTAGAGATAGATATATGAAGAAACAGAGAGAAAGAAAGTAAAGATAGTGAACAGTATATATTTAGAGGGAGAATTTGTTGATTTGCTGTGTGTGTGTGTATAAACTAACAAAAGAGAAATAAATATAATGAACAGATAGGTGAAGAGAGAAACATTTGAAAAATTAAAGGTAGGCAGGCAGACATGTAGGTGAGAGAGAGAGAGAGGAATGAACAGATATATATATATATATATATATATATATATACTCATATACGAACAAACTTGAAAAAAATAAAAATAATATAAACCGACTGTGATGTCTATATGAGAGATATATGAAAAAACTTAGATAAATTATCTATCTATCTATCTATCTATCTATCTATCTATCTATCTATCTATCTATCTATCTATCTAGATAGATAGATAGATAGATAGATAGATAGATAGATAGATAGATAAACGGAGATAGATTCTGTTAAGGTGACTGGCGATAGGACATATAACAAATTGCTTTTAGAAATGTTTTCCCTCACGTTGAAGATGAATATCCCCTCTTGATGCGTATCTATTGAGAGCATGAATTATAGAAAAAAATTTTTTTTCAAAAAGAACATAAATAATTTATGGCCAAATGGACAATATGAGAGGCGAAAGGGCAATTTCCTACTCTAAATGTTGCTTCCAGCTGTTTTTTCTCGTCAAACACTGCTTTAAATCGCTCACGAGCACACGCACATATTGAGAGAGAGGAAGAAGAAAACGTGAGAAAGGAAGAGCAAGAAAAACTGTGGAAACGTAGTCGTTGTAGCTGATTTAAATTGTTGACGCGATCGTTTCAGGTACATTGAGAATGAGATTTAGTGATGGACATCAGGGTTTTACTCGAGAGCTAACAGCTGGAAATATCTCTAAAACTTCCATAGGTAGATTGGAAGTGTTGAAAAGAATTGCAAGAACTGATGTGATGCAGATCGAAGGCCTGTTGCCGCTCATCGTGAAAAGAGTGTTGTTACTTGATTTTCAAAGATGGCTTCAATGAAACGCAGAAATAATAATAATAATAATAATAATAATAATAATAATAATAATAATAATAATAATTTTGTGAAATTTTCTCGCTGTTTCATTTTAGATCTTTCCAATGCTTATTCGCATTATGAAAATACCATTGAATCTCGCTTGAAAAACTAGAAAAATGAATAAAAATTCATGATCATGACAGAAAAAGTCAGTCGTCTCACGAATATGGATGGGTGAAATGTTTTCAAAGTATAACTTTGTATCACGATTAACAATTATAGCGATAACATAGGATTAGAATTATGGTCTATCGAATTACACAATAGGAAAATCCGTGAAAAATCAAACGGATTGAACTGTTAGAAAAAAGAAAAAGAAGTATATCCAAAAGATCTTGACAAAGATCTTTGAGTTCTCAAATGCGATTAGAAAGAAAAGAAAGAAAGAAAGAAAGAAAAAGAAAGAAAGAAATATTTTCAAGGTGATAAAAAATGTGCATTATAAATGAAAATATGTCAGCGATTTAATAAAATTAATAAATATGAAGACAGTCTCAATCGTGAGGTACATTGGGCACTTCTTAAGCTGTACAAAAGAGCAGCTTAGTGGTGAGTAGTGACAGTGACAAACGGCTCTACAATCCAGAGATGACAACGACTGATTTTATGGGAGAAGGAAAGACAAAAAGGACTCATTAACATCAAGGGCTTAAAATAACCGATGTAAAACAGTGAAATTAAGAAAACTGCTTGGAATATTGCAACAGGTAAAAATAGGTCGAAAAAACAAGGAATAAAAAAATGGGTAAAGGAAATTCTACATGGAAAAGCTAAAAGAGAAATTCAAACTATAGCAGACGAATTGTCTTGGATATTTTTCACAGCATACATTGGGAAAAAAGAATCTTTTATCATAGTAATCAAACAAATGACTGAAGACATTATATCACAACAAAAACAGACAAAGCCAATAAATGTATTCTAAGTGAAGAAAAAGTTTGACTATTAAAATAATGCAGAAACAAGTACATTGAAGGATCGTCATTGTGCAAATAAATTAGTTTTGACTATAAGAACACATTTTATTAACGTGAAAGAAAAGTTGTACTGAAAAATAAAAAGAATGTAATAACCCATTAGCGGAATATATAAACTGAGAATCGACTCCAAGCAAAATGATAAGGGATCTAATTGTCGTCAACGAAGAAAAGCGGATTTGGCCAGAAAGTGACTATGATTCTGCTAGTGGATCACTCGGTAAAGATAAAGGGGATATTTGGTAAACTAACAGGATTGTGCTAGGAAGCAGAGAAAAACTGTAAAACATGAAGTTATAGTCGTGTCGATAATAGCTGGCGCACCTGGAATTTTGCGAAAACCTTTAGAATCAAGACTAAATGAATTGCAAATTACCTGATACTGTCCAAACGACAAATATGGTAGATTCTGTAGAATACTAAGTAGTGGGTGGGGTGAATTTATGCAAAGCTTGATCTTTTTACTCAATGTCTAGCATATACACCAAGTCATGGCATGAACATGCAAATACTTGAAATAATACTACTTTTACTACTAATAATATTATGTTGGTGCAAAAATAATGTCGGTTTTTGACGTAAAAAATACGTAAAAAACCGACATTATTTTTGCACCAACCTAATAATAACAATAAATTAACAATGAGTGAAAAGACGTTTTTTTTTTCTTAATTTTTCAAATATTCACATTTCTTTTCCTTTGATAAAACTTAAATATAAACTGTAAATATGCATCATGTAAAGAGTTCAAATTTAAACTGAGAAATTAATTTTAATCTATAAACCTTATAAACGACTTTGTTTCTTTTATATGACTAAAAAGTTTTACAGATTAAATGTAACGTAAACTTCAATTTTAAATATTACATGTTATAAAGAATATCAATTTTGAAATCATTTTAAATTTCTATGCATTAGCATTATGGGTCATTTCCTTATAGCATGTCCTTCATAATATGTACAATAAATTCTATTAAAAAAAAGTAAGATCAATGTCATGAACAAAACATTTTCTGCTAAAAGGGTACAATAGAATTATTGCAGTTATCAATTAAACTAACGAAATCCTCATCCCACATCGGGCTCAGGGTGAAACCGCGTTGGGTTAAAAAAAAAAAAAACTGCTATCGGTAATGTTTCTTCCAAATAATGAGGATGAACCCCCGTCAGCGGATGATTGTATCTGATCTTCCATCTCAACCAACATCTAATAACAAAGGAAATAATAGACAAAATAATTTGAAAGAGGGACTATTTTGTACATAAAGCACAGCCTTACCAATGAAATATATAATATGGAGAAGGAATATTCTTAACATGACAGAAAATATAGATACTAATACACTAATAAAAATACATTATTAAAAAAATAGTTTACCGATAAAGAGTTCGCTGAAGTCGAAGAAGTTAAAGTTGAACTGAATCTTACTTATTATAAAACGCAGATTGTGTGTGTGTGTGTGTATCTGTTACGTTTATATATTGGATCGGATTTCCTACACTTTTCAACCAATTTCACCAAAACTTCACAGGACTACGTAGAATTACCTTGCGGTGGTTCTGACAGCGCCAAAATTTGGAAAAACACAATTTTTTTTGCACAAAATCAATTTTAAAACACGATTAAGAAGCATTAATGAAAGGGGGACAACTCACTTCGAGTTATACTTATTATAAAATCCAGGTTGGTTGTTTGTGTGTGTTTTTGTGTTCGTTTATATATTTAAAAACACGATTAAGAGGCATCACGAGAATGAAAGGGGGACAACTCATATCGAGTTATACTTATTATAAAACCCAGGTTGTTTGTGTGTGTTCGTTTATATATAGGATCAGATTTCCTACATTTTTCAACCGATTTCGACAAAACTTCACTTTTTTTTTGGTAGGTAGTGTTTCTTATTGTCGTGCATACTTTTTTCTTTATTTTACATTCAGAATGCTTTAAAAATTCCATTTACAAGACAATCGTTTATAATAAAATTATATTCAATCGGTAGATTCATAACGATTGGAAACAATGTTTTTGTTTGAGTTTGGGTTTGACCAATTCGTAAAAAAAAAAAAAAAAACTAATTAAGACATGTGTGTCCGTCAACCTTAAACAAATAATCTTTGTCAATTTTATTTTTCAGTCTTTATGATGGTCGATACTTGATCTATCTCTTACTGTTATATCCCCGGGCAACGCCGAGCTCTACTGCTAGTAATGAATAATAATTAGTGAATATTAGAATTAAATATAAAGCGCGTTTATGAATACAAATTGATATACGGAATACTGATGAATCTGAAAGTCTAATAATCAAGGTACGTGAATATAGACAAGAAAAAGATTTTATAAAATCATTTAAATGAGAAAAATGAAACAAATAAGGAGAAAGTTGGGGAAATGAAAATAAACATTATTACGGAACGAAGACAACAAGATGAAGAAAAGACTTAGACAAAATAAGACATGATAGAACAAGTGAAAAACATTGCAAAAACAGTTAAATCAGTTAAAGAAATCGTAAAGAAAAACAATGAACTTAAATTTAACCAGAGACTAAATGAAGTGATATACTTAACGCTCGTCGATATTGCATTAATAGTAAAATGTAAAGACAGAGAATCGAACACAGATAAACAGAAATCACACAAAAAAAATAAAAAAAAAAAAACAGGAAATTGTTAAAATAGATGCAAACATCTTGAAAATTTAAAAAAAAAATCTATTTTAAAATGGTTCTAAAAGAATGTATTCAACTAAGAGGACAAGGAAGGAGAAGTTATGAGAAAAGAAATAAATTTTATAATTAAAACAAAACAAACAAGGAAATAGTCCATGAGGCAATGGAGAAATCCGTGGAAAAGACGTCACTAAATGATAAAGTGAAACAAGTTGTAAAATAAAATAAAGAAAAATGGTAAGAATAAGAAAAGCCCAGAAAGAATGAAGAATACTGACCGTTTCTGTTCAACTATCTCTCTTTAGATAACTTGGGATTAAAAGTTTTATCATCGATGCCATAAACCATAAGCAGATATATTTGAATGCTAACACATAAGAAAGAACAAAATACAGAAATAAAGGAAATAGAAAAAAAATCCATGAAGACGCGAGAAAAGACATTAACTGAAGAAGCGAGTGTTTTTTTTTTATGGAATAAAATAGGGATTATAAGAAAGAAAAAAAAAAGAACAAAAAATAAGCATGAATAAGAATTATAAGAGAACGAATTATGAACACTAAAAAGAATCATAGATAAAAATTAAAATAGAATGAATTATGAACACTAAAAAGAATCATAGATAAAAATTAAAATAGAATGAATTAAGGACATGTGTGAAAATTGGTCGGAAGTGCACAGAGGAAAAGAAAAAAAAACTATATGCAAATCCAATAGGTCCACTTGGCAAACAAATTCACAATTCTCTCCGCGTCTTGATCTCAAATACGCCTCTCCTCGTCAGAAGCGAAACGCCACTTAAATGAGCGTACTATGTTTTTATGCACCTGACCCAGATATCGCTTAGCCAATGAGTGCTCATAAAAATGGTTACAAGCGACATCATCACTTCCGTCAAAGGAATTGTGCTACACGTAGGATTGGGAGGTGATGGGCAAGTTCTTCCGGTGACTGAGAGAATGGGTCGTGATTGACATTAACTAGGACTAGGATAGTCAGTGAAAGACCAGACTTTTCCCCACTTCGACATTGTGCCACAATTTTATATTTCTTTTAAAAAAGAAATATACCCCAAACACGAAGTGCTGCCCGATTCACCTGCAGTTCAATGCTCGCCGATTCGCCATCAAACACTTCATTTTAAAACATACACGCGACTCTCTGGCCCTTTTAAGTCGCCGAGGTAAGTCCCCGCTACAGAACACTAATCACTAAAAAGAATAATAGATATTAATTATACAAGGATTAATTAAAAACGCTAAAAAGAAGCAAAGAATAAAAATATAAGAGAATAAATTAAGAGCACTAAAAAGACTTTTGGATAATAATTATAAGTGAATGAAATGAAAACCCTAAAAAGATGCTTAGATAAAAAAAATTATATGGGAATCAATTAAGAACACTGAAAAGAAGCCTAGATAAGAATTATAAGAAAATGAATTCAAAACACTAAACGCTAAAAGGAAGCCTAGATAAGAATTATAAGAGAATGAATTATGGATACTAAAAAGAAGGATAGATAAGAATGTTAAAAGAATGGGTTAAGGACACTAGAACTCTAAAAGAAGCATAGAGAAATCAATAGAAATAGAAAGCCATTGATAAATACAAGAATCACTTTAAAACTGGAAATAATCTATAAAATACCTAACTTGTGTTTTAATTCTCTTTTGCATCTCTGCACATCCAATGAGCAGATCTGTTTTTTATGCTGTCAATAACCCAATTCAGACTCTGGAAATCTAACAAAAAGCTTTACATATTTAATCCCCAAAACTAACGACATAACCCCAAAATGGCAGACCAATCACATGTTTCCGTAGGAAAAGGAAAAATGTATTGATTCTAAGTGAAAGAATGTGTCAGATCTTTGAAATTAATAATATTATTCGTGAAGAATAAATAGGATGCAAACAAAAAAGTTTCTTGTGGCTGCAAAGATCAATTGCGAAGATTAACAAATTGTTGTTGGAAAAGTAAGCAACGGAGGGAAGCTTTTGGTAATGCTCCGCCTAATTCGATCATAAAGTGACTAGAATTAATGAAAATATCTGCCAGTCTTATTAATTTTCTAAAAGTCAATATGAAGAAATAGGATTATCGCTTAATCCGCAATCGCATTACTGATTAAAATTAAGCGTGATAACAATCAACAAATCAACAATTAAATATTTCAAAGAGATTCTCGTTCACACCAATTATGTGTTGCAGTAACACTTCTTTGAAAATGAACAAAATAACATAAGTTATGAAAACCATAGTTTTTAATAAGATTATTCATCTCTTGATGGTTTGAAAGTGTTTGTTAAAAATAGTATTCAATCGAAAGGTATTTTAGCAACACTAAACAAATTCAGTGGTGTTATCACCATGGGAACAAATGTGCTAAGGTAATCTTTAAAAGAGGGAAAGTGTTTTAGACAACGAACGTAAAATCTGATAATAAAACTTTGATTCGTGAACTGAAACTGAAAAATGTGTTCAAATAAAAAGCTATCAATGAAGGGCAGATTTTTCAAAATGCAAAAGGAAAAGTTAGAATTGTTTTATAAGAGAAAGAGCGATGAATGAAATTAATTTAAATGTATAAAATAAGTTTGGAAGCAGTTGACACCTCAGTAATGCACATTGTAACATTATTTTAATGTGATAAATTGGAACATTGAAGAGATGCGAAGAATAGAGAGAGAAAAATTAAAAGATTTCTGGTCATATATAAAACGCATCTTCCCAAAGCAGATATAGATCATAGATACCTACTTAAGTCAGCTGGATGGGTCGGGGGTTGACCTAGCCAGAACAAATGCTTACGACAACACCCATAAGGCTTGAAAGTTATCTACAACTCACAAATGAATCCGTGTGAAAATTTTGTTTGTTATCATGAATCAATTAAAGAAGTACATTCAATAAAGTAAATACAAATATTGAAACAGGATCTGCAAATGGAAGACGAAATCCGAACAAAAAAAGTAAAAACTTAAAGGTTTAAAAAGGTGTTAATATCAAGTAGGAAGAATTACATGCCAATAGTTATTGTGAATCTGATATTAATTGAACAGTAGTAATCCGTCATTGGTTACGGAGCTTTGGGTTGAAAAGAGAAACAGATGGATTTATCCTCGTGGTTCAAGTTCAAACCTACGAACAAAGATGTTATTAGACTGGCACGAATTTGAAGGAATGGAGTGATCCAAAGTATCGTTTCTGTACGCACACTAACGAGACTATTCATCAACATCTACTATTAGGTTGGTGCAAAAATAATGACGTAATAATGTCGTTTTTGACGTATTTTTAACGTCAAAAAACGACATTATTACGTCATTATTTTTGCACCAACCTAATATAATCTGCGGCAAATGTTAAAAATTGTGATTCTAGATTCAATCCAAAATTTAAGGTGAGATATTACTTACTTAAAATTATTTCTGCATATTTTCAATATGATAATAGAGAATAAAAATTAATATGAACTACAAAAACTTTGAGAGCAAATGTTTTAGGAAGTGTAGTGGAAGATGCTTTCCAAAAGCTAAGGGAAGTATTAAGAAACAAGAAAGTTTAATTAGAAACAAAGAAAAGAGCACTGAAACTGTTATGCAATATCATTCCTCCAATAGATTCACAGATGGGAACTTAAGACAACAGAAATGTGGTTCTACCGAAGGATGCTGAGAATATCATGAACTAAAGTTTGAAACAATGACGAAGTTTAAGAGAAAATGGAAAGAAAAATGGACATTTATATTTAGAATAAAAAATAAACAATTAAAAACTCTAGAGCACATAATGAGGAAAGAGGGTTTACAAAATTTAACACTCACAGGTCATGCTGAAGGCAAGAAGGATAGTGGAATACAGCGCAGAGTGTTTGTTTAAATGTTTGGCAGAATAGAGATTGGGACAAATAGGAGAGGAAAGTGAGGAGAGCAATGTCCTGAAGAGACACGGCATATAAAAGAATGATAATAAATAAAAAATCAAGTTAAACCAGTTTTCCAAAAGTAATGTAAATTATAAATATACTAATGTTTAGTACTTCCGATAAGCCCCTTCACAAGTAAAACCAGTCAAAATTCTATTGAAGTTGGCGATCATGGCTCTCCACAATATCCTGTTCTTCATCGCACTTTTGTCTTTTTGCTTAAACCCTGATTCGCCATCCATTTACTCAACCCCTCTAGGTAGGTTGTGTTCTGTTTTCCTCTGTCCCTCTTGCCCTTCAATCTGTCCTGTGAGTATCAATTTTTTTTCAAATTCTTTTTCCATGTTATGTGACCTTTGACATTTCAATTGTCACTTCCTGATTTTACGTATAATTGTCCTTTTTGTTTTCATTTTCTCTAAAACTTTGTCATTGCTCACATGATCGGTTTATGGTATTCTCAGCATCTTTCTGTAGAACCATATTTCAGTTGCTTCAAGTCTCTTCTTCATCCGTGAGGAAATTGTCCAGCATCTAATACCATATAGGAAGCCTGATATTACATAACATTTCAACATTCTTATTTGTTTATAACAAAATTTTCCCCGTTTCTTCATAGTTTGCTTAGCTTTTGGGAGGCATCTTTCGCTATCCCAATGCACATCCGGATTTGCACTTTCCATTCTCTGTTAAAACACTTCCTAGATATTTAAGTTGCTGTACTTGTTTGATTTTAGCATCTCCAATTTGTATTTTGGCCTCTTCCTTTTGCTAACAACCATGCATTCTGTTTTCTTGCAATAGATGATTAGTCCTTTCTTCTTCCTTTCCTTCAGTATTTTCTGTAAGATTTCTTCTAATTTTCCTTTCTGCGACTTCTATCAAAATTATGTTTTAACACTCTGGTCACCAATAATGAATATAAACTCAAAATAGAGGCGTCTTCAGTAAGATGATAAACTACTTTCGACAGCAAGACCTCTGATCGGGAAATTTTGAGAAGCGTGGAATCACCTCTTAATTGCTCTTGTTCCTAGGTTTACTCTGACCCGGAGTGATAACATCTGTTAGGTTCCCAGCTATGAACAAATAATTAACCCCCAAACTAGGATCAGAATACTATAAAAGTATAAAAATAGATTTTTATAGTAAAAATACCAGCAATATATTTTTGAAAAAAATATGCCATTGTTGAAAAGAGAAAAATATTAATACATATTTTATTAATACGAACCTATCCCAAAATTCTTGTTGGTATTAAATAACCAACTGAGATTGATATGCCGTAAAAGAAAATGAGCCAAATCAATGAAAATAAAGGAATAATCCATATTTACCGACAGTCTACGAGATCTGCCAATGTTAATCTGAACTTTTCTTTTTCCCTCTCCGGTTAAGAAGATTCTAAGAGTTTCCGTAATATTCAGGCCATGAGGTTTTGCCAATTTTTAAATGTACGGTATACGACACGCCTTTTTCTCTAAAATAATTAAATTCGACTTCGAAGTACGACACCTTACACCATTTTGTTGAAAACTGTAAGAGTTTTCATATATTTGTGGTTTCAAGTCAACGTTGATATTCTTTTGGATTTTCATTGCATAAAATGATTTCACTTTTTCCATCTCCTCGAAATATACTTTAATTTCTGCTGAGTGTTTCAGTTTTCGGAGTCTATTTTTTTCGCTTTATTACGATTTAAGAGATCTTCTTACAGATTGGCATATACTTGTAAAACATTCCTTTCAACATTCGTCTAAGAAAATAACATTTTCAAATCCGAAACTAGCCAATCACTTTTAGAAGTAGAGAGAAAAAAACTTCTACATTTCATTTCTGTTTTTTTACCATCAATTTCGATTCTCTCGCTGAAATTCGACCAAATGGATTATTTGTTCTTAGATAACTTTTGATAATATCTACACCCACAATATTCATCAATTCTTTTCGAATTTGATTGGCCGTTTTTCTCTGAAGTTACTTCAATTTAATGACGATTTTTCTTCAGTCTCGTTGAGATAATTTAGTGTCAGAAAAGCCTTGTCCTTCCAAACATATTTTAATAATCTTTCACAAACTACAGCGAAATATTGCGAGGAGAAATTTCCATTTGTGATTTACTTTTCTCAGAAGAAACAACAGCTTTTCGATGCTTTTCAACTTTGCTTTTTCAAAACGTAACGTCTCGGAAATAAAATAGGTAAATTGAATAAAACTTGAATTTTGTTTCTAAACTATGTTATAATGATTTAAATTTTCATTTTACAAAGTGATATTTAAGTGCCTAGAGTAATTCGATGTGATGTAATGGTTAGCAAGCTTGTCTGTTCGAGCCTCAATGGATACTCCATACTTTCGGCTTTGTGTAGGGCACCTCGACGTGGTGTAATGGTTAGCAAGCTTGTCTTGCTTGATCAGTTACTACTGAAAAGTGACTTCGATTCTCACTGGGTGTCCCATTCTTTCGGCCTTGTGCCACATCTAAGCTATGCCTAGAAAATCATTTTGGGCACCTCGGTGTGGTGTAATGGTTAGCAACCTTGTCTTGCTAAGTTAATTACGACTGAGTAGTGAGTTCGATCCTCACTGGATGCCCCATGCTTTCGGCCTTGTGCCGCATTTAAGCTATGCATAGAAAATCTTTACTTTCGGCTTTGTGCCAGGTTTAAGCTACGCTTAGTAAACAGGTCTTGATAAACTATTCTATTACTTATAAAAAAATAAGATTAATATTATCTATGCGTTGCCGCTTATCTCAACTTAGGATAGGGAGTGAATCTCAAATCACCATTTGTTCATCTAAAACTTCGAAAAAAAGTAAGATCCAGAAAATATTACCCTATGTGTTACGCAAGTCTCCTAACCCATTTGGTTGTTTTTCTATGAGTTATTTAATGCCGAAATTTAAATATTTCGTATGCAATTTTATTTCTTTGGAGATAATAATGTTTTTAGTACTACAAGTTTTACTAATTAACCCATAGGTGGGGGAGAAGAGATGGATTCATATCTTCTCAGAAGTATATGCGCGAAAATTATTATAACAGATCCAACTGGATCAAGAACTGGAACTCGGCTCTCCGATTAACAATTTCGAACCATTATCCATTCCACCAGTCGCACATCCAAACTTACATCACCTGGTATTCCCAACCGGCTATTCATCTAGGTACTCACCAAGCTGGTGTTGGTTAACTTCTCTGATCGTACGGGAATCGGTGTTTCAGCGTGATTTGGCCGTAAGCCCATAACACATTAACTTCATATGAGCAACGCATGTATTGCAACCATTCCTCCTCCATCCCAGACAGGTGTTGAATTCACAATCTTCCTTCTCCTAGACGTGTTGCCACATCAAGACAAGCGATCCCAGTTTTCCCTGCTATCAAACTCATACATGAAGGAAGATATATTCATGTCTTTCTCAGGGTTATTAGTACGAAATGAAGGAAACACTACCCAAGCGGAAACTGAAAAGGACACACAACCCAACGCGCTTCTGTTTGCATTTCAAATATTATCACTATAGCATTTACTAAAAACTATCAAATTCATATTTTTAATAAAAATGTATGTTAGATTAAGGCGAAAACTTCACGGGAACAAAAGTCAGCATTATCACATACTTCACAGAGAAGAGTGAGGTACCAGTGAGGTACCAGTGAGATTAGTCTGACTGACTATAACCAAATAGGTAACCAGTTCAACCCTCGGTGAATGCCTACATTCAAATTTTGCCATTACATAACACAACAGAAACTGACATGTAAAATCAATGACCCTAAGTATCTCCACCGGGGATCTTACAAAAATATCTGAAAATATCAAAGAAAAATATTTTTAAACGCAAAAGAGTGGATAAGTTCGCCTCTATAGTCCGGTTCACTTTCTCCTCGGTCTTTTAAACAGGAATAGAGGTTTATCTTTTCTGTTTAGGATTAGGTTTCTGCTTCCTTCTAAAGTCTACTTCAGCTCTATACTCCTAACGCTTGTCCTTTCTTACACCAATATAACTCCACGCATTAACCCTCTACTTTGAGTGGCTTTTGGTTCTTATATTGGGTGAATATTAGTAAAAGAAATATCTCTGATTCTACTTAAATACAAAAATATTATTTATATCAGAAATCTTTCTATTCTTTCTGCTTTCGATTAGCAGAAACAATTGACTATAAAATTAATTCTTATATGTGCTTCATAGTTTGTTCTTGTATTTATTTTAATCAGGTGTCAAATTTCGGCGATGAAGATTGGAGATACCTAAACCTAACCTAAGCTAGTCTAGACAAAAAAAGGTGATGACGTTACTTGGCTCCCGGGCTTCACAATACACACCGAGCGCAAGTAAACAGCTGAAAGACTTCAAAAGACACCGTTGCTATATTATCGACATCATCATATTGCAGCAAAGGAAAAAAAAAAACACAAATATAACGATCTAAAAATTGAAATTAACGTAGCATTTAAAAAAAAAATCATTGTTCGATTAGTCATTGGGACGCTAGGAATGATTAACCTATCGTAAAATCTGGTATTAATTATAAGCTCCCCTCTATAAGCCATTAATTATAGGCTTTCCCCTATAAGCCATTAATTCATCCCGAAATCGCAATGTATACATAAATAAGTTATGAAGAATATTGATCCAAACGGGAAATCAATGTTTATTGCAAAAACAAAAGAGATTAAATCAGTATCTGTCATATTCCAAGAAAAGTACGTTCAACTCAATAAGATAATTCATTTCGAAAGAAAAAGTTTAATTTAAATTATATCTTCGTAAATGATTGGATCAGAGTGAAAATCAAAATAAATTCTGAGAAAATAATTTCCTGATTTTTTGACCAAGTAACATTTTTTCAAATAAATTGTATTTTTATTAGTATCACTGGTCTAATAAGGCTATTATATGTATGATGAAAATGCATTACTAATGGTTTTACTATAGAAACAGTGGAAATCAAGGAGGTAGGCGTTACCAGTGCCGTCCTGGGTATGACGATAAATTACAACTGGCGGCAAGGCGTCTAATCGGGAGGTTTTGAGGAACGGGAAATCACCTATTAATTGCTGTTGTTACCAGGTCCACCTTTACCGTGGTTAGGGTCCATGCTATGGGCAAATAGGTAACCACCAAACTGGGGTGAAAACACTAAGAAAGTATTAAAAAAATTATAGAAAAAATACCAGCAATACATTTTTATGAAAGAAATTGCTAATGCTTACAAGAAAAATTAAAATTCGACATTAAATGGCCCATAAAGTGTTGATATGCCACTAAACAAACATTTACCAGTGGTCAGGAATGGATGCAGGGCTAACTGATATAATAGGGCTATTATATGTATGATGAATTTACATTACTAATCGCTTTATTATAGAAATGCATGTTGATCAGGAATTAATGCAGGCGTCACTAATATACATTAACTTATATTTGTTTAATGTAAATGCATTGGCAATGATTTTCTATAGAAATACAAATGAAGAACAAAACGATTGTCAATGGTCAGAAAGTATTGTTGATAGAATAAGGCTATTATATCTATAGTATAGGATTATATAGTATAAGATTATATATATAGTAAAGGATTATATAGTATAGGATTATATAGTATAGGATTATATATATAGTAAAGAATTATATAGAAAAGGATTATATAGTATAGGATTATATAT
>OZ010609.1:44546345-44548845 GCA_963932145.1 Acanthosepion lycidas | reverse complement strand
TCTATCCATCTATTAGGTTGGTGCAAAAATAATTTCGTTTTCTCACATAGTAACATATGTTAGAAAACGAAATTATTTTTGCACCAACCTAATATATATCTATGTATCTTACGCTCTTCATTATATATCTATCTCAATTTTAATCTATCTATCTATCTATCTATCTATCTATCTATCTATCTATCTATCTATCTATCTATCACAGTCTGTTTATCTATCTCAATGTGTTTCTGACGAAATGTTCTCAACCAAATCTCAAAATCCGAATATCTAAAATGTGCATAAAATAATTATATTACTAATCAAATATTTAATACTTGCTTCTATGTTGTCAATCTTTTTGAAATCGTTCCTAACATGGCATCACTTATACGACAAAGTTATATATCTATTTGGTAGGTAGCGTTCACATAATGAGGAAAGATGACTTGTGAAATTTGATACTCACAGGATAGACTGAAGTTAAATGAAACAAAAGATAGTAATGTATAATCCAAGCGGCGAGCTTGATGATAGTGCAGGGTTTGGGAGAGATGGCAAAAAGACAAAATTTATCGCCATGATCGCCAACATCCTGAAGGTCACGGCTGATAGTAGAAGATTGTGTTTCCGAAAGATGCTATGATGCAGCTAACAAACTTTTAATTGTGATACTGAAAACGTTCAGTCTCTAAGAACTACCATGATGGTTCAAATGACACAGACAAAAAAACAGAACAAAAGTATTAACTTTGGACAATTTATCCACAATTTTAATCTGAATATGCATCACTTTATTAAAAAAATTAGCAATAAAAAGTAAAAATAAACAGATAGACTTTCTCAGTTAAATTTAATAAAATTTGAATTTAATGAATTCTGATATGCTTCCTATATATATATATATATATATATATATATATATATATATATATATATATATATATATATATATGAATAAAGACAAAATATAAAAGCAAAAGGAAAACTTATCTTAGTCGACGCATTTCGTCCTCTGATGTATCAAGGGACGAAATGCGTCGACCAAGACAATTTTTCCTTTTCTCTTTATACATATTCTTTTACAGATTTATATTTCAGTCATACATGAAATTTCCCTCCTGAGAAACGCAATGATTCAAAAAAAAAAATTATCCTACTAATAATTCTATCAAATCTACAATCGAAAATAATCTATCTAAACTGAACATAAAAGTTGTTACTACTACATCCAACGCAATAAAAGACTTAGTCAATACTAAACAAAACAATAAGCTGAAACCCTGTCGCCTGTAAAAAATTGTCACAAAAATATATAGGAAAAACCTCAAAAAATCTAAATAAAAGGTTACATGAACACAAAAGGGATATTTTACAAAATAATACATCAAATGTGTTCGTTGGCCATCGTAACGAGACTGACCACAATTTTGACATAAAAAATGCTCCCATGATCAAAGGAGAAAATGATTCACCACGTCGCAAATGTCTGGATGGTGTCTCAATCACAAGGTCATCTACAGTAAATTTACATCCTGGTTCTTACAACATTTCACCATTCCTGTCAGATCTTCTAATATGACAGTGTGATACAAAAGTGATGGAAAGTAAAAGAAAAAGAATCTAAATGAATTCGGCTGACATGAAAAAAAAAAAATCTACAGTTCCCAGCACTCATCTGTTGTGCGCATGTCTTACCAACATAACAAATTTAGTTCGATGATTCCTGATGGACGAAACGCGTCACAAGTAAACTTTTTCATACAATTTCCCGATTTCTGTTCTTGATATATAGAAATATATACCATTATCTCATCTTATCTTATCCTCTATCTATCTATCTATCTATCTCTCTTTATATATAGGAGGCAATGGATAGCGGCTTGGATTGAGGAATCGCAGAGCCGAGTTCGAATTCCAGTTGAATCCATTACATTCACTTACGTGCTAATACCCTTGGGAAATGTGTGAATCCTCTTCTTCTCCTTCCAACTATGGGTAAATAGCAGGACAGACTGTGTTCTATAGCCTTGGATGGCAACTGGTCTAGGAGAAGGACAACTCTGAATTCAAAACCTGCGGAGGGTCGTTTGGGGACCTTGTGCCACTTAGTGCACCAGGTCTCTGTAATCGGCCCTTCAAAAAGTGTGGCTGGTCCTGCACGCAACCTTCACCGCTATAATCAAATCTCATGTCGGGTTGTCGGTTTCCTGGGAACTGATCTGCTTGACCCTCATACGTCGAACTCGACGGGAGAGTCGACTACTATATATATATATTATTCTACTGCTTTCAGTGGTTCCAAAACTTTTTCTCCGGGCCGCATTTTCAGACTTCAGAATGAAAATTTACTCACCAAATTTTAGGTGATAAAAAGCACTTTTAAAAATAAAAGAATAAATAAATAAATAAATAAAAACAGTGAGATGGTTAAAAGGAGATAACTGCGAATTCGAAGTTAGGACATTATCATTGATAACTCTCTCCTTCAATTTGGGAACCCTAGTTACTATATTCTTAA
>OZ010609.1:44511345-44543845 GCA_963932145.1 Acanthosepion lycidas | reverse complement strand
ACTCAAGCGTTTGCATATCAATTCGACTCGTGTTCGGATCAAGTTGAAACAGGAGCAGCTCAACTTGCAATATCCACCAACAGGAAATGAAAATAGGCAACTTTAAACATGAAATCTTGATTTACTTGAATTAAGCATTCTTTACTCGAAGATTAGACTTTTAAGTAGGTACCTCCACAAAAAAATTCGATACCTTAAAGGTTTAAATTATTTTATATAAATAAAAAATCTTTCTTGAATTTTTATTTTTGTTTGAGTATCAAGCTAATAGATTGAATATAATATTTCCAGTAAGCAAAATACTTTTCTGTATTTCAAATTCTAATTTAAATTGACTGGAATTTTTTTTAGCGTTAGCGCTCTTTTTTTTAGTCATCTTTCATTACAGTGTAATTCTCTTAATAATAAAATCTTCCAAAAATAAAATATACTTTTCTGAAACGTTATTTGAGTAATATTAGATGATTTAAAGTATAATTAATCTGATTAAAAAGACACAAAAAAAAACAACTTTTTTACATTAAGTTTAAAATATCGTAGAAATGCATTTTTTGAATACATGTTTACATGTTTGAGGAGTGATAACATCATAATGGAAGAAAATGGCGTAAGCGCTTTTTTTAAAATAATTTTTAAGTACTCAGTAAAAACTGAGGAAAATATTTTCTGTAATGTAATGTTTTATTGAATTTTAGAAATTTCGTCTTTAAATTTAATATAGTTATCGTTCTTATTTTCTGATAATGTCTATTGTCTTACAAAAAACGGCATGTTTATACACTAATAAAAAAATTCAAAATTATTTTTAAAATATTGATTTGTATTAAGCTTTTCTATTTATGATTAGTAAATATGATTTTCACTTAATAATAAGATAATTTAAAAGAATGAAATTAATACAGAATTTTAAAGTTAATAAATTTTTCTACTTAAAATGTTTTAAAAATTCATTTTTTTAAATTTTAATTTGCAAAAACAATTCTTGTATCAATTAATTATCGAACATTTTCTTAAGCTAATAATGTTCTTAATATATCTTATTTGAAATATTTAATTAAAAGCTATTCTAATGAAACAATGTCATAGTTTTGTTGCATTTTTTTTATTTTACGATTCAAAGCATATTTTTGGTAAATGGTGTTTCCGTTTGACAAAAACAAAATGATGATTTAAATTCTCCAAGAACTCTGACTTTTATTTAATATAAACATTAGACGTAGCACAGAATGATACAACGCAGGACACTGCGTGGAGGTGCCCAGCTAGCAGCACGATACGAAGTGTGGCAGTCATTTGTACATGTGCAGAGTTAGTGGCATAGTTTCCATGGCACTCGTGCTTCATTATATGCCAGAACCATCATAAATTTCCATTCCAAACTGATGAATACATGATCTGTGATAGAAATCAAAAAAAGGCGGTCGTTCTTCAACACCCAGATTGGAAGAAAATGAACAAATAGTAGAATTTTAACACTGCATTGTAGTTCTACCATTTTACTGTTCAATATAAGATGTTTTGGGAAAATCGATCAATAATTAATAAAGTTATTAACAATTTTATATAGGAAGTTTCTTCCACACCCCTATATACAGTGTAACCCGGATATAAGAGAAACTCGGATATAAGAGAGATTTTATCTGGTTCCAAATTAGAGCCTGTGTTAATGTATATAAATTAGACCTGGATATAAGAGACCCGGATATAAGAGAAACCCGGATATAAGAGATTTTCTCTGGTCCCGTCCTCCCCGATATAAGAGAGTTCGTTTTGAGTGACAGTGTGATGTCGTAAATCGGTCAAACAGAGGTCAGTTAGAGAGAGAGTGAAGTTTAATGACTTAATCTTGACTAGTCTAGAGACACGGTGTGTCGAATCTGTGTCTGTAGGAGACACCCTCTACCTTACGATTTTGCTTTGTGTGCCTAAGGGTAGCGCCGCCCGCTTTTTTGCCGACTTTGCTTGTCGTTGCATTTACTGGACAGCACTTTCATTTTACCCACTGTTCTGTTGAGTCAGAAGTTTGTCTGTTTGTTAATTTTGCCACTGAAAACCGTTTGCTTGCGATCATTGCGATTAGTTGTGTCGGCGTCGGCGTCTCAACGAAAAACTCAGAGCATTTCTGAACAGTTGGAGCTCATCGACGATGTCAAAATGAAGAAACTCAAACTGGCCGCTGCAGCCAAAATTACGGTTCTGCCAACAAATGGGTGACAAACGTTTTGCCGCAACTTTTTCGTGGATATGATCCAAAAGATGTTTGGAACTGTGATGAAACGGGAATTTTCTACAAAGCCATGCCGTCTGGATCTTTTGCGATTTGCCGGCGACGAACAGTCAAATTGGACAAAAGTTCCCAAAGACAGACTCACGATCCTTCAGTTCACAAACATGGACGGCAGTGAAAAGCAAGCTGTTGTTGTTGGTAAGTCGGCAAAACCACGCTGCTTTAATAATGTCAAAACTCTGCCGTTTTCTTACTTCGCTAATCGTAAAGCCTGGATGACTAGTCAGCTGTTTACTGACGTTATGAAAACGCTTGATCGAAAAATGATTGCTCAAAATCGAAAGATTATTCTGTTTTTGGACAATGCAACTTGTCATAACTTACTGCCGGGTACAAATCTGTCAAACATCAAATTGTCGTTCATGCCACCAAACACCACCAGTCTCATTCAACCTTTGGATCAAGGCATCATTCGTTCATTCAAAGCGTATTATCGTCGGGAACTTGTTCGAATGCAAATCACAGCGATCGATGCTACACCGCCAGTGCCGCTGTCCGAGGTGGGCAAGCAGATAACTGTTTTGAAGGCCATGCACATGATGAAGCGAGCACTTTTCATGGTCAAACCGTCAACAATTCAAAATTGTTTTAAAAAGGTCGGCTTTGTCATTGAATCACAGGCTGAAGTGGAAGAAATACTCAACGAAAATGATCAAGTTTCTCCACCATCGGGCATGGGGCAAACAGATTTTGACGAATTTATCAGCTTCGACGACCGTACACAATGTTATGGAGAACTAACTGACACGGACATCACACGTCATATAAAATCGGATGATCAAGATTTTGACGAAGACGATGATGCTGAAAGCGTAAGTTCTGAAGTTTCTGAAAGTGACAAACCAGTGCCAAATTCTCTGGCTGCATTGAATGCCTACTTTGAAGCAAAAAGCAGTAATCCTGATGGCGCATTGAAAATGATTTACGGACTGTATGAAAGTCTTCATGATGTTAACAAAGAGATTTCTGTACAATCCAAAATGACTGACTTTTTTAAGAAAAAGTAATTTTTGATTGAATTATTTTGAAAACTGATTGAAAATGTATTTTTGTCTGTGTTTTTTTATGTCTATAACTGTTAAATAAACTAGTGTTCTGTACGTAAAAAGCGTTATATGACGTGTTCGCATACTTACCTAAACAAAATAGACCAAACCCGGATATAAGAGAAACATGGATATAAGAGACTTATTCTCCAGTCTCGACAACTCTCTTATATCCGGGTTACACTGTATATATATATATATATATATATATATATATATATCACCCCAAGCAAGGCGATAGTGGCACTAGCACGCAAGGGGTTACAGAGAGTGAGAGCAAGAGCGAAAAGTCATGATAGAGGAAAAGAAGGAAGAAAAGGACGGGGAATAGATCAATTTGGAGATGTCGATTGACATTGCATTTGAAACTAGATCGTCGGGGCAGTTATCGTTAAAGTATTTGTAGAAAAGACAGAGGGAAGCGACGACACGTCTCTCACAGACGTGCCGTCGCTTCACACACACACACACACACACGCACACGCACACACGCATATGTACGTGTGTGTGTGTGAGAGAGAGAGAGAGAGAGAGAGAGAGAGAGGAGAGAGAGATAATATCAGCTACACATCTCCCAAATCTAACCTAGTCTGTGGAAATAGATTAAGGACAATATCTTGGCCATAACTGTTCTAGGATTAGGTATTCGCTTAATTTAGATTTCACTAGACGGGATTGGTAACATGTGCCTGGATTAAAGAGCCGAGTGGGTCTAACTGATCGCATCAGTCCTGAGCCGTTTCAGGGGCAGTAAAGTTGTGGCGGATTAGACGCTGACTCAAAAGTCTCCATTAGTGATTATTAATCTTTTATTCTTATTCGGTCTGATTATGATCTATTAGACAAAGAGATTAGAGGCTTTTATCTGATCTTTAGCATCTACCATTTAGGGATTTGAACCCCGGGCATTTTTTTTTTACACTCATTAGAATCAAGGGAAGTTTTAGTTTGGACATCTGTGGGTGGGATTGGCGCATCAGATAACCTACCCTCGGTGAGCTACTGAAAATCAATAGAAACAGTAGTCATCAAGTGACACCAATTAGCAAGAAAGAAAAGAATCGAAGTTATAAAAACTATCCAGTTCAGTATAGATTGCAATGACAATAGTTTTAGGGGAAAAAAGAAAAATAAAAAGAAAGAAAAATTGGCACAATGACAAATAGGGAGCGGGGGGGGGAATTGCTGGACAAAATCTAGAAAGGAAAAGAAGATATACAACGAAAAATGCAAGAGAGAGAGATTGTATTGTAACAGCAGAGAGAGAGAAAGAAAACAGAGAGAGTGAACTTGAAAACCAGAGAGTAATGTAATAAAAACAGAAAGTGAAAGAGGGAGAATCAAAAAGAGGGAAAAGAAATAAAATATAGAAGAAAAGTGAGAAATTCCTAAGAGAGGAACAAGGATTTCAAGAGAAGAAAATACAAAGCGAGTGAAAAAAGAAACATAAATAGAGAGAGAGAGAGAGAGAGAGAGAGAGAGAGAGAGAGAGTGAGTGAGAAAATTAGAAACAGTGGGAGTGAAAAATTGTGCAGAGTAGAGTGTGAAGGAAATAGAATGAGAGTGTGTGAAAGAGACACAGAAAGAGTAAAACAGAATTAGAAAAATTGAAAGAGAGAGATTAAGAGAGAGTGAAATTGGTGGAACAAGAAGAGTGAAAGAGAATGAAACAGAGAAAGTAAACGTGAGAACTAAGATGAGAAAGCGAAAAAGATAGGAACAGAACATGAAAAATGTTTGAAACAGAATGAAATAGAGAAAAACATAGGTGGAAGAGGTAGAAATAAGATAGATAGATAGATAGATAGATAGATAGATAGATAGATAGATAGATAGATAGATAGATTAAAAAAGAGAGACAGTGAGTAAAATGAGAGAAACAGAGTGTAAAAGTGACAAAGAGAGAGAGAGAGAGTGAAAGATAGCGACAAAAGAAAGAATGTAAAGATGAGACAAGAGAGAGAATTCAAAAGAAAGACAAAAGAGAGAAAGTAAAAGAAAAAAAAATAGACTGAGGAGCAAACACTGGCCGAGAATAAAACGTAATATCTGTTCTTCCCATCTTTTAGAGATGAGAAGGCGCCTGGTCCCAGATATTCCAAACAATCTTCCTCTAAAAGAGGCAGAATTTGTGTAATATTGACGCCATCGTAATACTGGCCGCGGGCACTGGGCATATTTCGGCCTGGTCCCATGAGTTCGCCTATAAGCTACCCACATAAAAAGAACTTGTGTCACATGTAACCTTGATGGGGAGATCAGGTAAATAAAAAGTGCCGAAAACTAAAAAGTAATCACTTAATTAATTGCCAAAAAAAGTTGAAAAAGTACTATAAGTTATGGTACATCTCCCGTTCTATGCTATTGGTCATGCCGAATTTCGAAAGACACACCCAAACATACATTTTTATCTTTTCTTAATTAGTCCCGGATTATCAAGTTGGTCTGGACAGTGTTGGTTGTAAATGCTACCTTTGAGAAAGTAGGGAATATTTTCGTGGGAAACAAAACAGCTGATAAAAGGAGTAATCATTTATAAACTGGATTCGGAAAAAAAGATATTGATATATATGTGGAAAGAGAAGAAATGATGACCTAATTGAATGCAAAAATTTTATCAGATTTGGAAACAGATTGAAAAAGATAGATAGATAGATAGATAGATAGATAGATAGATAGATAAACAAGCAGCTATATATATATATATATATATATATATATATATATATATATATATATATATATATATATATATATATATATTAAAATACATAAAAGGTTAATGGTCAGAGTCGACTCAGACCAGGAAACAGTAGTATTAAATAGTGTTCAATGTACGTGTGGAAAATAAAATAAAATAAAACTCACATGTACGACGTTGGGAGGTCAATTGATAAAAATCACCTGAGGATACCGTAAGTGTTTGAAACCAAGGTCGCGGATTCAACTGATCTCCTAATTTTTAAAGTATATATATTTATATATATATATATATATATATATATATATATATATATATATATATATATATAAAGAGAGAGAGAGAGTGAAAGAGAGATAGAGGGAGATATGAACAGAGATAAATAAATAGATAGATGTTGATATACTAATATATATATATATATATATATATATATATATATATATATATATATATATATATATATATATATATATATATATATATATATGATAGCGAACAGTTGACTCTAGACTTCACACGAAACTGTTTTGCATTGTAATCCTTTTTTCAGGGAATATTGCATTAAGAAACTTTTTAGAATAACAATGATTTTTCTTGATACAAGTCCTACTAATGAATCTATAACTAGAGGGAGAAGATAGATTCATGCCTTTAATAGTTACTGAAAGAGCATTTTTTCTGTATGAGCTTTACTCATTAAAAGAATCATTTATATTTCATATAAAAAATACCTTTATTTAGATTTCTTAATATATGTCTATCACTATTCTTCGTAATTATTCCTAGTGTTCCTATAACTAATGATTGACTTTAAGTACCACATACTCTTTGTATTTCTATTTTCACAAGCTTTCAAAGACTATCTATCTTTCTATCGTCATCATTGCCATTGCAGATAGTTAAAGAATTGAGTCATGTCATTGTTTTCTTTCTTTGTTTCTTTTTTTTTTTCTATTTCTTTATTGTTCATGATTTTACTCCTTTCTTTCTTTCTTTCTTTCTTTCTTTCTTTCGAAGAAACCTTTCTTTCAGATTATTTGATCACTTCCATACGGTAACATTTGTTTGTTTTTTAGAGGGCTATATTTTTGGTGGGGTATATATTTTGGGGAGTATGACTAGTTTGTTAGTTGCATAGTACAGTCAGTGTGTATAGTGATGTCCCAGAGTTAAGTAACGCCATCCGCTTCGAGAATTGGTACAGATCATTGCACATGACATTTTTCAGTATGGGGAGGGGTCAGTTATAATATTAGCATATCTTCTGATTGGAGACTTTGTCCATCTCTAACATGCATGTTTAAAAACCCGTTTAGTGCTAGTGAAGCGCAGTGTCATATCAGATGATCAATAGTCTATTATTATTATTATTATTATTATTATTATTATTATTATTATTATTATTATTACTATTATTAAACAAAATGACGTGACTTTTCGAGTATATTGCAATACTTAGAAAATAAAAATAAAGTAAAATACATAGTGTTTAACAATGTTTCGACAGTATGCCTGTCTTCTTCAAGTTATGTCTAAAAATTGCATGCAATATAAAAAAAATACAAGTCTTTGTACAAACGTCGCTTGTCTTGAGAAAAGAAAACAATGAAAAAAACAATGATGGCACTGATAATGAACGTGCGCTATAAGAACAGAAACACAACCGGGGCCTGAATGGAAAGGAACTAAAACGTAACATAAGGTTGACCATGCTCATTTTGAAATTTCTCGTTAGTTGATTAGCTAATAAGAGTAATTAATCAAACAGTTTAGTATAAATATGATGGAACTCTCCTGTAATTTTCCTCCCGGCGGTGGGACGGTTAGTGATTTGCATATGTAAATACCGGGTGTCACGGCAAAATTGTCCAAATCGTGTAAAACCAAAAGTGTGTATTTGTTAGATTAAGCTTTGAACTGTTGTATCTTAGAAATGATTAAAGGTATTTTACTGGAATTCTCTTGAAGTATTGAAATTAAGTTCAAATTATATATATTATTTCAGGATGATTTTCCAACTTATTCAAGATGATCTTTGTCCTCTCTAACCTTATAACCATTTGTGCTTTATGTTGCTTCATATGTTTCACGTACGATTTCATTTTCAAGTCTTTTTTTCACTGCGTTTTGGACTGTCATAGCTGAAACTCCTCTCTTACGTGCAAAACGTCTAATGGATTGAGTTGGATCTTTTCTAATTGAACTCTTTAGTTCTAAGTTGAAAAGATGGCCCCTCTTCCTGTTGTGACCTGGTTCAGTTTTCCTCTCTACTGTTCCCTCTTTTTAAAACCTATTGACCCTTCTCTTGATGGTTCTTGAATTGACTTTGAAGATAGAAGACAGTGTATGAATTTTGGTACCATTACTGAAGGCCTGAATGATCTTTTTCCTCTCAACATTGCTCATTTGCAAAAACGGTGGGGCTGACACAAAACGATTTTAAACTGTTCTCTTTCTAACTGAACAACTCAAAGGATTTTTCAGTGATTTTTACGAAAAATGGCGTCAATATGGCTAAACTTCTTTCTTAATTAAACTCAATTAATTTAGTGCTTTTTTTAGATATTAATCATTTTGCAGGATGGAGAATTAACTCATACTGTTAAACGGTTTCAATAATTTTGCTGTTATATCCGGTATATTCATGCCTTGTAAAGGTTGAAAGGTCGGTGAATTCTGCATATTTTTTTTAGAATGTGTCTCTTTCGTAATTTTGACAAGCGTCTTAAGGTACACATTCTGAAAAAATATCCAGAATCCAATGAGCTTTCAACCCTTTGTAAATATAACTTGAAGAAGGAAGACATACTGTCGAAATAATGTTAAACATTGTCTATTCTTTTCTTTTTCTTTTCTTAAATTGCGCTCTTTTCTTCTTCTTCTTCTTCTTCTTCTTCTTCTTCTTCTTCTTCTTCTTCTTCTTATTATTATTATTATTATTATTATTATTATTATTATTCCGTTTTCTTGATTTCTTCTTTGATATAATCCTTTACCAATCTTTTCACCTGAGGAAAGTGGTCTTGTTTCATGAGGACAATGCTCCAGAACACAAATCCTTGGTTTCAATGGCTGCTATGCATGACTGTGACTTTGAACTGGTTGATCACCCCCACTATTCTCCTGATTCCGATTATCATCTGTTCCTTAATAAAAAAAAAAAAAAAAAAAGAAAAAAAAAGAAAAAAAAAGCACACCTGGCTGGAAATCAGAGTAATGCAGTGATGATGACGTCATATCTGCTGTTAATGATTTTTTTTTCACCAATAGGATGAACAGTCTTCTTTGAACAGTCAGTTGTGACTTTATCTGGAAAGAAACAATGCAGTTATTAATAAGAGGAATTCAAATTCAGGTATACAAGATTTCACAGCGCTAGCATTGCCCTTTTATAGTCAGCCTATGACCTTTTCATACCACCTTCGTATATACATACCCGATAACTATAAACCTTACATTTAATAGAAACATGTACTTGAATTTTTAAACAGTGTAATTGACGTCTACCGGCCTGGGCAATCAAAAGTCTTAATAAAAAAAATATTTCTTTCGGCAAAAGCAAAAAAAGTATGTTTCAGAACGCTCACGAAAAATCCAACAGACTCAATTAGCTATTTGTTTATGTGTGTGTGTGCGTGCGCGAGTGTGTGTGTTTGCAAGTGTGTGTGCATGTAAGTGTGAGTGTGTGAGAGTGTGTGAGTGTGTGTGAGTGTGTGAGTGAGAGAGCGTGTGTGTGCGAGTTTCCGTGAGTGTGGTTCGTGTGTGAGAGAGAGAGAGAGAGAGAGAGAGAGAGAAGAAAAGAGAGAGCGAGAGAGAGTGTGTGTGTGTGCGCGCCTGTGTGATTCGGACAAATACATCGCCTCTCTTTCTATGATCCAACCAGAACAAAGAATAAGCATTACATTAGGACTTTTCCTAAAATCGCAGATGAAATGACAGAAAACAAGCTTCATAAATCGGGTCTAGCATACAAGAAGACATACTACCCTCCCAATTTAGCCATTATATTTGTCTCTTCTTTTTGTAGGCATAATTCAATTTTCTCTTAAAGGTTAATGATGACTTAAGAATATATTTCCATCTTGGCAAGGCATGATAATCATGCGAGTAAATAGAGTCAAAATGTCATTAATCAGACGGACATTTCCATAGACGTTAACTTGTCACCATGTTTTTCTAATCTGCCCAAACAATTCACTTTACTTGCGGAAAAAAAAAGACGTGTAAGGCGATAATGCTTAAATGGATTGAGCCTCGTTTTCAGTTTCCCTTCACAGCATGCTTTACGCATTTTAAAGGAAAGTTAACGCCTAAAACAATGAAAGCAGCCAATAGGAAAACGTGGTGAATCAGCATTACTCATGCCTTACAGCGAGATTCAGGCGTCTTTTATGCTGTCTTTTTTCTTTCTCTCTGTCTGTAGATACCAATGTGCGTTTCAAAGTCCCCTTTGCCCATTGCCACTATGTTTTCGTTAATTTTTTTCACTCTAGCAGATTTGATTAATTTCCTTCTCATTTTCTGTGTGTGTTTTGTTTGTTTTTCTTTTTCTTCTTTCTTTTTTACAAAAGTATTTGCATTACTTCTTTCGACAATTTCTTCCGCCATATTGCATGTTATTTAATCATTCTTTCTTTCTTTCTTTCTTTCTTTCTTTCTTTCTTTCTTTCTTTCTTTCTTTCTTTCTTGCCTTACGTCACTTCTTCCCGCCTGTAGCTTCTTCGTTGATGTTACATCTATCGTCATCGTTGCCATTGCAGATAGTTAAAGAATTGAGTCATGTCATTGTTTTCTTTCTTTGTTTCTTTTTTTTTCTATTTCTTTATTGTTCATGATTTTACTCCTTTCTTTCTTTCTTTCTTTCTTTCTTTCTTTCTTTCTTTCTTTCTTTCTTTCTTTCTTACACTTGTTTCTTTCCTTCTTTTTTTCAAAGCTCGTCAACGAAGGAAGGGAGAAAGGAAGAATGAAACCGACGGATAAAAAATAGGATTCGAGTAAGAATTATAAAATTAAAAAGAAAAATGAAAGAAACAAGATGGCGGTATCGACGTTTAGAAAGAGAGGATAGGAGAGAGACAGACAGACTGACTGACAGCTCGTAAAAGAAAGAGAGAAAAGACTAGATGTGCAAGTAATATAACATACATATGAGAATATATCTATATCTGTAGCTATCTATTATTATATATACAAAAAGTGGATGACAAAATTATTTGTATATTATTTATGTTTTATTTAGCTGACATATCGGAGCACAACAATGTTCTTTGGAAATCAAAAAATATTCAGTTATATTGATTCATTAGGACTATAACATAAAACTATATGGACATAAATAAAAACAAACATATACAAAAAATATTTATATTATCCACATTGTGTATAATATAAGGAGCATAAGTTAATATTTACTATCCACGTGACGCTTCCGTTTAGGATACAGGTTCTAATCCTGTCGGAAGACGAATATTTTCTATGAAAATTTCTCGGACATTCAGGCCGGTAAATGTTGTTTAATACTGTTTATTATAAACAGAGCATTTACTTAAATATTTGTATCTATAAAAAGAATGTATAAACATAAAATGTCTTCTTTTTTTTTTAATTTATTTATATATATATATATATATATATATATATATATATATATATATATATATATATATATATATATATATATATATATATTCCTCTCTATCATTTTTCTTCTTTCTCTATCTCATTCTCTCATTTTTAATTTTCCTATTTTTTCGTCTCATTCTTTTTTCAAAGTTTCATTCTGTTTGCTTCCATTCTTATTCTTTCTTTCTATTTCTCTCCCTCCTCCCTCTGCTCCCTTCTTTCTCGCCCACCTCCCTCTGCTCCCTTCTTTCTCGCCCACCTCCCTCTGCTTCCTTCCTTCTATCCTTCCTCCCTCACTTCTCTCCCTCATCCCTCACTTCTCTCTGTTCCCTTCTTTCTTTCTTTTCTCCCTCTCTTCTCTCCATCCTCCCTCTCACGAATCTACTCACGTTTTTCTCTCACACTCCCCTCTGCTTTCCTTCATTCCTTCCTTCTCTCCCTCATCTCTCTTTTCTCCCTCACCTCTCTCTATGTCTCCTCTCTCTGCTCCCTTCTATATCTACTTTTTCTCTCTTTTCCGCCACTCTCAAATTTCTGTCATTTTCCCTTTCTACCTCTATTGATTGATTTCTTCGTATGTCTTTCCTTCTTCATTACCTATTTCTCTTTTCTCTCTCTCTCTCTCTCTCTCTCTCTCTCTCTCTCTCACTGAACATTTGAATTACTTTCTACCCCCTCTCTTATTGATTTCCTTTCATCTTTTTCCCCTACCTTCGCATTCTCTCTCTCTTTTACCATCTCAATCATTTTCTCTATTTCTAATATGAACGTTTCTTTCTCTCCAACATTCTACCTTTTCGCGCCTACCAAACGCCTCCTCTCAGTCTGCCAAATCCCAATACCCCTTACTGTGTCTCCCCACAAAACCTTCTACTTACCCAGCCACAAATACTTACTACAGACATTACAGCCTATTTTATACTCTGTTGGATTTTTGACCATTGACGACTAAAAGGCCGTGTTTACAAGACACGTGCGTTCCCCTTTTAATTTCTATCTGATTCAAAACATCCAGTCGGCCGTATGATGTGTTTAGTCTTGTCTTTTGTCTGTTTGGCTGCTCACCTGGGGAAGAGAGAGATAAACATATGTTTATATGCAGTGCTTCCTTTAAAGCTTTTCCCCTACTCTTGACTTCATTCTTTTGTTAAAAACTTGCTTCGCAGATAAGGTAACCGGGGTAGACTAGACTTTAAGAAGAGGACACTCGTCATAGTAATTATTTATAGTCAGCCCTTATTGGTTTTACACACAAGCAGACACACACACACACACACACACACACACACATACATACATACATACATACATACATACATACATACATATATATATATATATATATATATATATATATATATATATGATGTATATTTAGGCAGTAAGCATTCAGTCAAAGATGTTTAATTAAAAGGAACAGACAGGATCTGACTGTTTAATTATTTATTGTATTTGGCTAATTTTCGAGTAAGGTTTTGAGCATTTGGATCATAATTGTGGATAAACTGTCCAAGATTCATGTTTGTATTGTTATTTTGTTTAAGTATTTAAATAGTTTTATTAAACAGACAGAACTTATGGGATCATATATATATATATATATATATATATATATATATATATATATATATAGATATAGATATAGATATATATATATATGCTAAATATCCATATATGCTTATATAAAAATTGGATGACAAAAATATTTTGATATTTTTTACTTAGTTGACATGCGGCAGAACAATAAATTTTGGAAAGAAATCACAATACCCACACAATTATCCCCATAACGTTTAAACAAATTTTTAAAAAAACTGTCGGATTTAATCCATTTCCTTATATATATATATATATATATATATATATATATATATATATATATATATATATATATATATATATCAATTAAGTGACATTCATAAAATTTTATTCTTTTTAATCCAATATATATTGCTTCGCAAATGTTTTTAGCGTATACCCGTATTTGAAATAGGCTGGCTGTTTTTTTTTATAAACAGTGTATATTACATCTATCGCCCGGCGTACTCAAGAAATCTTAATAAAGAATGAAATCTCTGGTAGGATTCAATGCTGCGAGCACCTTTGTAGGAGAAACCGCAGTTTAATCCCGTTTGACATAAATCGTTCGGCCAAAGTGTAACTTTTAAGTGGTTTTCTGCTTTTGTAATCAACATTCGAAAGAGATCAAGGCTGGGTATGTATAGTGTGTGATTGTGTGTGATCGTGAGAACTTGGCTCTTCTTTCCGTTCTTTTCTCTGGCGCTACACGGTGTTTTTGAGCCTTAAGCTATCGCTAAAATAAAACAGAATTTTTTGGCTGTTTAATCCGTAAATTTAATTCTTTATTTTTATTTACTTTTCTTCACAGGTTCTTCTGCGTTGAAATTTAAACACTTAGTATTAAATATATAATCACGTCACATATACGCACATGCATGTTTAAAGAAAAGACATGCTAATACACCACTAAGAGGCGAATACTTTGATAGTAAAACTTTTTGTCTACAAAAATTATTAAAACGAAATAACATTGAGTTCTATCTTTATAATTTTATCTATCGGTAGATAGAGGTTAATGATTTTATTATTCCACTAAGCATTTCTTAAGAAAAGAGGCACAGTAGAATTGGGGAGCTGAGTTCGAATTCCAGTCGAATTCATTACATTACGTAATGGGTTCGATCATTGGGGAAGGTGTGAATCCTATTCTTTACCCCCAGCTATGAAAAAATAGCAAGAGAGACCGGGTTCTATAGCCTTCGATGGCAACTGGTCTACCGCAGAAAGAAACTGCAACTTACTACAGGAAAAAATCTGCCTCGTCAGTCATGTATCATGATCGCCTAAGCGTGTATCACGCATGGCACATAACTGACTGAAGCATTACTTAGGAATTTATTAACAGATACTTTAGTGTATAAGGATCTATTTTCTACATTAGCAATTAAGCCATTAATTTTTCATTAATCAACTGAAAAAAACCGCTGGAATGTTTAATATGTATTCTTTTACAGAAGATAAAAATTAAAAGTTAAACTTTTTGCTATAGTTTTCGCTACTGGCGGCCACAATCTTAATATCACAAGGCATGCAGATAACACAGTGTTGATAGCAGACACAAAAAGAAAACTCCTACAGTATGCATCGAAGGAACGCGAGAAGAAAGGATTAAAAATCAGCTGCAAGAAGATATAATGCAAACGGATATGCCTAAAGTGCGAATTGCAAATCGGAGGTATCAAAAATAGCTGGCAAGTGTTTTCAAAGAGGAGTGACACTGAAATCCGAAGACCTATTGGGATAGACAAGGATGCATTCCAAAAGCTAAACAGACTACTAAGAAATCGGAAAATTTCGATAGAAACAAGGAAAATAGTACTAAACTGCTATGTGATATCTGCCCTCCTGTATAGCAGTGAGTGCTGGATGATCCCCTCAAAGATGTGGAGGAGACTTGAAGTAAAAGAAATGTTGTTCTACAGAAGGATGCTGAGGATCTGTGGACCGAACGACGACGTTTTGGAGAAAATGGAAACAAAAAGTAAACTAATATTTAATGTCAGGAAGAGACAGTTGAGATTTATGGAGCATATAATGAGGAAGGAGGGCTTGGAAAATTTGATACTCACCAGACAGAGAGCAAAAGGAACAGAAGAAAACAACGCATAACAAACTTAATGACTTTGAGTAAATTTATTGCGGAACAGAGCATAGGAGAAATGACAGAAAGTGAAAGTTTATTAAGCGCTACAAGGGACATGAAGTAGTGGAGGGCTATGATCGCCTACGTCCTGTTGGAGGACACGGCACATAAAGTAGAAAAAATGATGCGAGAACTCTTGTTCCTAAGTATTATATCAGATCCCAAAGAAATACCTGTTTTGTGTGTTATGGCTAGGGCCGGTAGAAGGATTTTGTCTCCACCCGAATCTATGATACCCCCCCCCAGTCTATGATATGGGGGTCCACAAATCACTCGACCGGTGAAGGGGAATGCCTCTCACCAACCCACATGTGCCAAGTGGCCATTGGGCAGTCGCCAGACTGGACGTAGGTGCTGCGTCTCAGAGGTCAATGGCCTTATCAGTGGGCGGAGTAACTTCTGTGCGGAGGGACGGGTTAACTAACATCCTCGATGAAACAGGAACCGGCAAAGCCATTGCACTTAGTTTGTTTTGAATTTCACCGCTGACCACGGCAACTGGTGACTACAGCCGCGCAAAATGCATTAACTGAATAGATGATGATGATGCTGATGATGATGATGTGTATTATTTTTATCAATAATATCTTTTTAAAGTCCTGGTGGCAAAGTTTAACTCGAGTCTGAAGGCTTCGAGTTATGTGCCGATTAATTCATGAAATACAAGAATTCAGATTACTCATAAACTAACAAAATTACCAAATATTTGGTTGGTGTAAAAATAATGCTTTTTTTGACGTTAAAAAATACGTCAAAAACCGACATTATTTTTGCACCAACCTAATATCATAACATTTCTTTTCTTTAAAATCCCTTCTTCATCGGGACAACAACCTTTCAGTACCACCTAGTTTGTATGCTTTTATGGGTGGATATAAATGCAGATAGATAGATAGATAGATAGATAGATAGATAGATAGATATTGATGTGTTTTATTACTAATCTAAGGCTACTTTCCTTTGTTCAAGCGGCCTGAAAAAAACAGATCATATTTCTCCCGACCGACACAGCTCGATACCTATCAAATATGTTAATGAAGATACGCGGGTAGACTGTTCCGATAGGGACGATAAGTATGTTGAGAACTTGTTGTAGGGAGACGTTTTTCAAGCTCGTATTGTTATCGATAGCGCAACAAAAGGCAGGAAGGTGTGGATAGCCATGAACGCCGAGGACCTGAAAAGACATTGCATGTGAAAGAAGAAGACAGGCTTACTGACCCATTTAGAAGTTATTAGAAATGTTTGGTTAGATTTTCTAACCAAATAATACATTTCTATTAACTTCTTTGTCGGGTCGCGATCAGCAGATACTAGGAGAGAGTGACGAAAAAAGCTATTCAAATGAATCAAGAATACCTACTCTAACGACATATCAAGAAAGTTGCCACGAAAATAAGAAAATAAGGGGTTATATGTAAATATATACTGAAAATAACATCATGTAACCCTGTCACATATACATTTAAGTTTAGAGCGTTTTGAAATGAGAATAAGTACAAGTACCGGTGGTCTATTGTGTTTGAGTCAACATAAACTATGAGTTATGTAAAATCCCTACTGATATTTTTAATTATATTTTTTGAAAAAAAGCGATGGTGCGTGTTTGTTGGGTGGAGGGGTAACGTATATGTCATATAATACGGTATTTAAAAAATGACCATTTATTTTGTGTGTAAATAAGTAAAATGCAAAACGATTTATTTAATTTCTCATCAACGGTAATACGATCTGGGCAAGGTCAAACTATATATATATATATATATATATATATATATATATATATATATATATGAGGTAGAGATTATAGTTGTTCCAACGTTAGAAAAGTGTATACTTTAAAGAAAGAAAGTCCAAGATGGATTCGGATGACTGCTACTACAAACAAAAGACAATGGTTAAAAGAGTTAACATATGAAGAAAATTTAATTCCTTTAAATAATAAGTGGAAATAAGGATTTTTCGCCTGTTGAAGGTCACAAGATCGGAAACCCGTGTAGCAAAATGTAGGGAATAAAGTATATTAAAAAAAAATGCATATTATAATAAAAAGACGTTTTTGATAATGTTCTCGTCGTCAAACGAACATATATATATATATATATATATATATATAGATAGATAGAGAGAGAGAGAGAGAGAGAGAGAGAGAGAGAGAGATAGATAGATAGATAGATAGATAGATAGATAGAGAGAGATTACAAATCTTCCCGGGCATTCTCACTTCTTTCGCTGACCATCACTTCATTATTGGTTGGTGAGGCTATTTAACCCGTATTTGGAGGTATTGCCTTGAAAGTTTTCTTTCTCCAAGGATATAGAGCCAGTCTGTTCTGCTATTCAAACCATAACTGGGAGGAAGAGATGAATTAACTAAGGGAATGTAACAAACACACCTGGAATAATGAAACATGTATCAGAGAGGGATTGTTGCCCGATATATATTCCCTAGGCGAAACCGTCATTAGATCTGATCTTAAAGGCATTATTCATTTTTGCTTGGTCATCGATGCACTCATTAGCCGTGATGTCAAAGCACGTCACACCTAATGACGGTTTACCCTAGTAAAATGCAGGTTCGAATCCTGCCGAAGAGCGCATATTTTCTCTAATAAGATTTCTCAAATATTCATGCCAGTAGACGAAAATAAATAAATATACTGTTTATTAAATAAACGGAGCGTCTACTCATATATGAGTATCCATTAAAAATAACGTTTAAGTAATATATATATATATATATTTATATATATATATATATAAATATATATATATATATATATATATATATATATATATATATTTATATATATATATATATATATATATATACATATATATATATATATATATATATTTATATATATATATATATATATATATATATATATATATATATATTACACGACGTCTCTCTCTATGTATTCTCCGACCTGGATATGACGATAAACTACATCCAACAGCAAGTTATCTGATCAGAAGGTTTTCAGGATCGTGGAACCACCTCTTAATTGCTGGTGTTCCCAGGTCCATCCTGACCTAGGGTGGCGGCACCTGTCAGGGTCCCAACTATGGGCAAATAGTTAACCCACAAACTGGGGTCAAAACAATATAAAATTGTAAAAATAGGTTTTAATACCAGAAATACTTTGTAAAAAATTATTGCCAACAATCAATTTTTGAAGAAAAAGTATTACCAGCCATACATTATTACCAACTATACATTTTTCAAAAAAAAAAAATATTACCAGCAATGCATTTCTGGAAATTATTTCCAGCAATAAAAATCCTGTCGGCATTAGATAACCCATTGAGGTGTTGATATGCCGTAAAACAAACGTAACCAATCCTATATATTCTTTTGTAACAGATTATGGAGCAAATTGCTTCTTCTGGTTGTTATTCATTAGAAATAGTTGTAACAAATTTTATTTTAAGACAAGTTAACTTCTTTTCCCTTTGAGTTATGATAACATTAGCAAATAGTGTAATGTATCTAGTTTCGTTATGTTTGTATCGTTCATTCTTTTATTTGAAAAATATGGGCTTCCTGTTTATCATTAAATCTAAAATAATTAGGCTATTGCAGCAGCTTAAATTATTTTCAATGAATTTTCCTCGTTACGTACATATTGACGGCTACAAATTCTGAGTGCTCTTAAATAAAATCCAATAGATTTTATTTTTATTTTTTTATTTTTTGTTATGGTAAGGATATACATTTACGATAGACATTAAGTTCTAGGTCATTATCAGTACGGTTTAACATGTTATCAAGTAAAATTTGTTTCTTTTTCATAAGTAATTTTTATCGTATGTTCGACTTTGTTTAGTTTATCTACAGGTTAATTAAATTTTTTTTTTCAGGAATATATTGATTGCTTAGGTAAAATACTTTGGAAAGCGCACGAAACAAAAAAAATTTAAACAATTTCTATACTGTGTCCTCAGAGATTGCAAGATATTTTTCCTCACAATGTTTTTGTCTTTCTGTCATTATCAAACTGAAGATTTCAAATAGAATACACATTTTCTCAGGTGGCGAAAAGCGTTTTTGAATTAAAATCCCCCCCACACACACACAATAAAGTTTTTTAAAAATCGTTAGTATTATTAGGTTGGTGCAAAAATAATGTCGGTTTTTGACGTTAAAAATACGTCAGAAACCGACATTATTTTTGCACCAACCTATTAGGTTGGTGCAAAAATAATGACGTAATAATGTCGTTTTTTGACGCTTAAAAATACGTCAAAAAACGACATTATTACGTCATTATTTTTGCACCAACCTAATATATAATTCAAATGGATCCTAGTAATATGAAAATATTAGAACTGGTCCACAAAAAAGAGCTCAATGTATTTAATTTATACAGAGTAATATAATTAATAATCAAACAAATCCTTTTACTTCATACGAGGTAAAAGGATTTGTTTGATTATTAATTTTATATCTATCTATCTATCTATCTATCTATCTAGATAGATAGATAGATAGATAGATGCTTTGATTTACATAATAGATTGATGCTTTGCTCCATTCTAATTGAACGCTCTTTCTGATCGACCAGATGGGTATACCTACTAGTGATAGATAAATAGATGATTTAATGCACACGATAGATAGATAGATAGATAGATAGATAGATAGATAGATAGATAGATCACGTTCGTCTACTGGAATATTGCCTACAAAAGCAGCTAACCAAACTGGCCTAATTGAAGTAGCCGTGTGAACAAACAAAAGGACTAAGAATTAACCAATAATGAGATACACTCACATGTCACGCTATGGTAGACGCGCAACTAGTTATATAGGCGTGTGTGTGTATGCATGTGTTCATGTGGGTACGTAACCATATTACTATTATTAAGCACACTCATTAAAACAACGATACATTTTGGTCATGCACATAGAGACAAAAAAAAAACACAAACTTCGACGTGTGCTGATATTTTAAATTCAGTTTGAATGCCATTCTGAGTGAAAACAAAGAGATTAAATTTTCGCCTGGATGAACAAATAGGAAATCATTCATACTAACGTAGAGGTGTGTGTGTGTGTGTGTGTGTGTGTGTGTGTGTGTGTGTGTGCTTGCTCCAAGTGTGTGTGATTCGACTGTTGCGTGTACCGGTCCTATTTTCGTTGTTCGCGCTACCCCCATCAAATTGTGCCCTACCCTTCCAGATCCCGTCTCCACCTGGTATTTTGCTGATCCACAGCTGTCGACGAGAAAAGACACAAGCACACTCTTTTCTTTCGTTTTTTTTTTTCAAATTGCTTTCATCCGATCCACCGACCCCCACCTCTTGACTTATATCCATCTTAACCACACCCACCATCACCGACTATTAATAGCGATGGTTGGATCAGATGCCAACACATGTGTCCGAAACAAGCAAGAAAGATCGACACGTAAGAATAGTTAAAAAGCTGTAGTTTGAAAGCTATGGCCGAAAACTGACTCAATAAATATAGTTTTTACGAAAAAATGTTGATTAAAATTAAAATTTTTAGCCCCTTAATTATTTCAATCGTATGAATTTTTTTTTTTTTTTTACATTTTCTTTCTTCTGTCGTCCAATAGTAAATATTGCTGGGTTAGATTTATAAAAAAAAAAAAAAAACCTTTGTTATCTTTCGAATGTGTAAACCGGTAGACGTAATTCCGGTTTAGGATTGGGTTTCCGGCTCCATCTAAAGTTTACTTCAACTCTCTAATTCTGATGTATTCGCTTAAACTTTGAAATGTTAATTATTTATTTATTCTTCAGTTGGAGTAAATAGATTCGCCAATCGTTCGTTTCACAATCGTCCTCGGTCGAATTCTGCCGGAGAGCGTATAATTTCCCCTAATAAGATTTCTCAAATATTCAGGTCACTAAACGAAAATAAATAAATATACTGTTTAATAGATAAATGGAGCGGCGACTCAAATACGAGTCGACACTAAAAATAAAGTTTAAGTAATAAAAATCTGTCAGTTTAAGCAAAAAATCCATACCTTTCTTCACACACACACACACACATATGTACACACACAGATATAATAGGATAAAATGTATAGTCTGAAGGAATGCTATAATTACGGTTAAATATCAAGGATAGAGAGTATATAAATATAAAATATAAAAGTGGATATTGAGGCCAACATCAGGTGGCGACTTGAGACCTGAAGATTGTGTTCAAGCATGAAACAGAATGTCGTGGTCTCGTGTTAATCGCATTATATATATATATATATATATATATATATATATATATATATATATGTGTGTGTGTGTGTGTGTGTGTGTGTCTGTGTGTGTGTCTGTGTATCTTTGCGTGTATGCGTTTGTGTCTGTGCTTCTAAGGAATTGGTATATATATGCAACTTTTTCTAAAAAATAAAGAGTTAAACAAAAACAGAGCGTCTACTCAAAATACGGTTATCCATTAAAATGAGCAATATATATATATATATATATATATATATATATATATATATATATACACGTCTGTATGTGTGTGTATGTGTGTGTGTGAGAGAGAGAAAGAGAGGGAGAGACATGTCTTCTACTTATATAGGTTAACACCTACAACTAACGAATTATATATTTGCAAAACTCCTTGTGCCAACGAGCACAAATGCGTTCTTTGTCTCATTTAATGACAAAAGGTGGGTTTGTGTCTTATTTCGTGACTACTTCCCACCTGTTAACATATTTTGGCGCCCAAACCCTTAGAATATTTCCCACCTACCCGAAATATCTAATATCAATACAGCAATTGTTAGCAACGCCTTGAAATACCATCGCTATTCATCAGTTGATAATTATTTTTATCATTTATCATTTTCTATATATTCACTGGGTTGTTTGAACTCCCTACCTACTTGTGGCATGTTTAATGCTTACTACCAAAACTTATTGTGTCTAACGTCACAAATTCATATATTGTACATGTGAATGATATTTTTTATTAACAACAAGATTTTTATGCATAGAATTTGGTAGGTTTTCGTGCCTATTTAAATGAGGACTAATTGAGCTATGGTCAAAGAGATGTAACGTGTATCTTCTTGTTAAACATGATGCAGTATTACTTGCCATATGCCATATGCACAGCGTTTCGACCGTTGTATTCTACGACCTTCTTCAGGTGATTGGAATTACAAACCAAACCCTTTATTTCGCCCACCGGGGTAGAATATAGCAATGAAGATGTTCGAATAATGTAAATAATGCAAGTAATCATAATACATCATCTCAGAGATATAGACAGATGTTGCAGTATATGCAATATAATTATTTATAAATTTAGATTGGTCTGCAACACAGCTTCTTAATTTTTTTTTAAATTTTCAACGAAACTTGCATATATATATATATATATATATATATATATATATATATATATATATATATATATATATATATTTATGTGTGTGTGTGTGTGTGTGTGTGTGTGTGTTTGATGGGTGTGTGTGCAAGTTTCGTTGGAAACTTTTTTTTAATTTTTAAAATATTTAAATTTATCTAGACTCTTAACGAACTTGCATGAATTGTCATCCTTTCTATTTGTAAGATTAATTTGGATTTAATCTAATTTTATATTTAATCTCCTGGTAGCATTAGTAACATCTTGTGCAGATGCATTGATATTTCGTTGGTATTTTTGACATTTTACATTGATTGGGGATTGTTATTAACATCTTATATGAAGAATCTTAATAGTAATTTACCAAGTAATTCTCTACGTTTAAATTATTTACTGGTTTCTTAAAGAATCTAATTATTTATCAACTATAAAAAAAACTATGTAGGAAACTCACAAAGCATATAACTTGTTTAGCATTTTGTTAAATTACCTCTCGCCTCCATTTTTTTCTTTTTTTTAGGAAACAGCATTATCTTCAATTTTTTTTTTTTTTTTTTTTTAAAGCATACCCGCTCGGCCCGGTGGCTAGGATCAAAGTGTAGTATCTGTGCTTTGTGAGCTGCCGGGTCGGGTGTCTGTCGAACTCTCTGCTTGCAGGGAGGAACCCTGACGAAGCTCCGCCGAAGGGTAGGGTTTCGTTGGGGGAGGTTGACGGAACTGGCCCCCCTCGGGGGGTTTGGATGGTTATATATTTTTGGCTGGGCCTACGGGCTCGGAGATACCCACATTAAAAAGGCCTTGTGCTACATTCAATCCTCGTGGGTGGATTGATAAATACCATCTTAGGTATATAGTTTATGTATCCATTAACATCCGCTCTTGTTTAATGTCTGTGGTGTCGTTATCTGCCAATCTACGGGTCATGATCCATTTATAAAAAAATCATTTTTTTATTTTTTGCTTCTTCGATTAGTTTAAATTTAACGTATTTGATTGGTTGATCAGAGTATAGACAACAAACCTTATACCCTCTCTTTTCTTTCTTTTTTTCGTAAAAAGGTTGTATTTTGCTTTTAAATCGAAATAAATCGTTCACTCGCCAGTAAATTACAATCGCCTGATGAGATGCTTTGATACGCATGGAAACACGACTGCAATTGTGTAGCGATTTTGACATATTTTCGGTGTAATATCCTACAATAAATAAGATTGCTCTACTCTGTCTTGAGAAATTGAATCTTACGAAGGTTGGAATTGTACTGTATTTGTTCTCATCTCACATATATATATATATATATATATATATATATATATATATATATATATATATATATATATATAAGAAGAAGAAGAAGAAGAAGAAGAAGAAGAAGAAGAAGAAGAAGAAGGAATCAAAGATAGAAAGAGAGAAGGATAAGAAGAAAGAGAGTTTATTGATCGATTCCACATTTCATGAAAGCTGGATGTGTTGTTATCATTTTTGTTAATGCCCGGAGATGCAAGATACGATTTCTCTTCCAGAAAATGTACACGCTTATCGAATTAACAATATTAGTATTTTCTTCCGTTGCATCCTTTGTAATAGCTGGTTACTCCGAGCACATCCGTCAGCTACGTTGGCTAGCCAATCCCTGCCGAGGACGCCTGCTCAAGCAGATTTATTTTTGTTCAATATCCAGAGACCACATGCAAATACGCTAAGCGGATCTTAGTTACTATTCCTGGCAGTTATCACATCAACTGTCATGAGCAACAGTACTTTCAAACCCTCAGTCACGATGATTTGTGATTTCATGCAAGCACAACCATCGACGGTTCCCGGCTAGTTTTCTCTATCTTGAGTTTGAATTACATTGTGGTATGGTTTTCACCACGTTTTCAAGTGTGTCACACCTCCCCACCCGATAACATCAAGAAGTCACCTTCTTAACAAATCGACCATATGTGTTTGTGTGCGTGTTTCATTGAATAATATGGGTATATTGTTTCTTACACCACGAAAATAATAAACAAAAACTTCAAATTCTTGAGGCCCTCTATATCGAAATCAACCAACCAACAATCAACAAAATTTATTATGAATATAGCAACAACATATTAAAGTGCATATGACAAACAATTTATGCCATTTCAACTTTCTACAACTTCCCGGTCACTTCCCTTATATTGAAATGCTTGTTTTGTGAAAAAAAAAATCCTCAACTATCACGGATGAATTTTTAAATTCTAAAAAATATAGCAGATCGCGTTCACGTGTGTTTTTAAAGATTATCATCACAACGGAATACAGATTTTATCTAAGTTACAATAACTTTGTCTTTGCAATTTACACCTGAAGATGATCTTAGAAAAAGTCGAAAGTACTTGAGTTAAAAAAAAAAAAAAAAAAAAAAAACTACGGCAACCTCCATAATGAATTTCTTCTTAACGCCAAGAAACTGGTTAGAGAACTGGAAAGGATCAGTATAAAATAAATAGACATAATATGTATATAGTATTCAATGAAACATGTTTTAATGAAGATATACTGCCTATATATATATATATATATATATATATATATATATATATATAGAGAGAGAGAGAGAGAGAGATAATATATATATATGAGATATATATATATATATATATATATATATATATGAGAGAGAGAGAGTCAATATATATATATATATATATATATATATATATATATATATATATATATATAGATAGATAGATAGATAGATATAGATATATATTTCCAAGAGGATAGAAACCAGGTAGAGCTCAATGTCCAAGACAGAACAAGAATATAATATAAAAGGCTCAAACACTAATATTCCGTGGTTATAATTTATTACATTGGAATCGTAATCACGATCCAATTCCTCAGACATACAAATTCAAAAAGAAAATAGAAAATATATCTTTTATATATGTTTATACCTATAGATATATTTTCTGTTTTCTTTTTGAATTTTTAAGCTTGATGAATTTTATCGTGATTATGATTCCAATGTAATAAACTATAACCATGGAATATAAGGGTTTAAGCCTTATATATATATATATATATATATATATATATATATATATATATATATATATATATATATATATATATATATATATGCTGGCACTTAGGCCCTTAGGCTCGTTCTGAAATATGTGTGTGCGTACGCGCAGGTGTAATGTGGGTGAGTGGGGATGTTTCACAAAATTCGACCTTCCCAAGCATTCTTCTGACATCTCTGTTTTTTTACCAATTTCCTGTAGCATTAGTTACGTGCATAGAGCAACGTGGGTGTTTGAAACAATGCTCTAAATGTTGAGCCCACCGACCACCACCCCGACGCTAGGTTCGTGAGAAATAAATGATTCCAAATGTGGCATAAGGTCGATTATTTAATGCGGACGTTATCCGTTACCCCAGTGGATATAGAACATGACACTAGGTTGCTTTTTTTATAAATATTTACTTTCACCTCCACACCATGAGAAATTCAACCACAGCTCAATTATTTACTGTAGGCATTGAGAAAACATCTCCCTTGAAACCCTTCAGTATTAACGGTAGCCGACAGGGAATTATTTTTGAATGGGAACGATGGTATTGTCTGGGAAATGGAATAATTTCAAGGGTAAAATTCAATTTAGCAACTCGCATACATTAATTTATTCTCGAAAATGTAATTTGAAGTAAACATTAATTGTTGACGATTATTTATTTTATCTTAATATCCGTTGCTTTTCATCGCAACTTCCATTTCGTTACAATTCGAAAATCAGAAACAAGGAATGTGTTTAATTTGTCATATTATGAAAAGAGAATACATTCTTCCTTTCTATGTGCTAGATGCTTTCATGGCTCTTCACAGCTTCTCGTCATTTGTGGCTCTCAGTAATTCTTGACATCCTCCTTCTTCGTCCCTGTTTTGCTATCCACGCAGTAGATTATTCACAGTTACCTCTCTCTTTTGTCTTCACTATGGTGTTAAATTCTCCAAGCTTTCTTTCCTCATTATGTGTTCCAGCTGTGTCTTTCTGTGTATAAAATATAAATTTCCATTTTCCTTAAGACTTCCTCACTACTCACATGCTCTTTCCATGGTATTCTTAGCATTCGTCCATAGAACCATATCTCTGTTACTTCAAGTCTCATTCAGATTGTAAGCATACCATTCTTTGTAGTTACTATTTTTCTTAAAAACTGCTTCATATGTTCACGTAATCTGTCCATGATATTCTTGGCATTGGGCTATAGAACAACATCTCTGTCTCTTCTTCATCTGCAGAGATTATCCATCATTCACTGTCATATAGGAGATTAGATATCATATAGAAGTTCAGTACTAATGAATTTTTTTGTCTCTTAATATTTGGCTTAGTTCCTATAGGACACATTTAGTCATTCGGATTTCTGCTCTAAATTCGCTGTCGTTTCTTTTGCTGATGAACACGAGTTCTATCTTCTTACAGCTAATCCTTTCTTCTTGCTAACCTTTCAATTTCACTTCTGAGTCTGTCATCAACACATCAATACATTGATTGAATCGTTTTGAGTCAAATGTTACATTCAATTCACGGGAAGTATTTGAATGTCTTTCAGTGAGACTCTACTGCTACCTGATTTTAATTTAAGTTTTGCTCTGTTTGTATTTCAACGGGTACGACTATGTTGGCACTAATACTGCAAATAATAAGCAAGTTTGCACTAATTTCTTTCAAAAGGACATTAGTGGACAGGAAACCTAAGATGAACCGAAGATATGAACCCATTACCCTCAAACTAAGGGTTAAATAGCAGATTAGAGTTAGCTCTTACTTTGAGTAGCAGTCAATGTAGGAAAGGGATGATTCTGAATTTTTTTTTAAATATCGAGATGTAGGCAACAGGAAACACATGAACGATCTCCCAAAAACAATATATTAATTCATGCATAATAAGGAAAAGAAATCTGTTGAGAGATATGATCACCTACGTCTTAAAGGTAAAAGGCATTTTTTAAAGTCTCTTTAATACAATATAATATGTGGTTGCTTATCTATAATTGTATAACTACTGACTCAAGTTATTATCTGTATTAAATTATTTAAAAGAACTTGAGTCAAAATGAATAGTGTTTGCAATGATTATTAAGTTTGTATTGCATCCCAGTTTCTTTAGCCTTTTGTCAGGCTAACTAGGCTAAATAAATAGCAATAAAAGGCTAAAGAGGTTACCACACTAATTACTAATTACTGCTACTTCTCTTCCCTATAAATAATGTACAGTTGCATGACGTCAAGTGGGAGTCGAAGTGTAAAATGGATGTTATGATTTAAATAACTAGAAAACTTTCGTAACAGTGTCAAACGGATACAATATTTTCAGTGGAGAACACTTCATTACAACCTTCTTCACAATATAAAATTTGACAACTATCTGGCAAATGTTTTAACAAAGAACTGAAAATGTGATACCAAAAGCCGAAGTGGCATTGGAATAGCAAAAGATACCTTACTGAATCTAAAGAAAGTATTAAGAAATCGGAAAGTTTTGTTAGAAACAACGAAAACAGTGCTCACCTGCTATGTAATATCAATCCCCCTGTGTGGTAATGGCAAAAAAACGTGGTTCTTCAGAGGAATGCTAAGAATAACATGGACGGAGCATATGAGCAAAGAGGGAGTTCTTAGGAAATTGAAAAAGGGCTTCATAATTAGATTCAGAAAGAATTGAAATTTCTAAGATACATAATGAGAAAAGAGAGATTGACAAATCTGATATTTACGTGATATATTGGAGGCAAGCAAGACAGAGAGAAACATCATCAAGTCACTTACTTAACGAGCTTGCCTAAATGAATGACAGATCTGAGAGTGGAAGGTATAGCTAAAAGGACAGATATTGCTAAGAGCTGTAAAAGATAGGAAACTGTGGAGTACCATGATCACCCTTGGCTAGTAGGGACACGATACATAGAATGAGAAGAACAAAAAAATATTTAACAATGAAAGCTTTGACACAAGGCCAGCATTTTAAAAGTTCACATTAAGATTCAATCTTTATCGCAGAAAATTGTCGACTTAGGGGACATGTGTTTCATGAATTGATGTAAATGAACGCAAAGCAATGCAACATACTGATACAGCCCATGTCAGGTGAATGCACCTCACATTGTTGTGGAGCCACAACCAGGCTTCACGGTGATGTGTTAATAATTGGGAATAAGGACTTCATGGGATTCGTACCACGCAAAAAATCCTAATATCAGCCTAAAACAATTGAAAGAATGACTCAGTAGACCACATCACATGTTGCCCGTCGCCCACGGAGCAGTTAGCGAAGTCAGCATTTTTAAAGTCGGGATTGGATTTAGATTAAAATTCGATCTTTATCGCAGATTGAGAGGGATGTTAAAAAAGAAATATAAAAAAAAAAAAAAACAGGCATTGCTAAGAGTCGCAAAAAGATAGGAGAATCATGGTGTGGCATCATAGAGTGTACATCAGAAGTAAAGAAATATATGTGCTTAACAATGAAACCTTTGGCACAAAGCCAGCATTTTTAAAGGCCTCATTAAGATTCGATCCTTATCGTAGAGTGAGAAATAGAGTAAAAATAAACAGACATTGCAAAGAGTCACAAAAAAAGATAGATAACTGTGGTGAACCATGATCACCCACATCCTGAACGGACACGGCACATACAAAAAGAACCAAAGAAATATATTTGTTTAATAATGAAAGTTTGGGCGCATTTTTAATGTCCTTATTAAAATTTGTGTTTTATCAAAGAGACTTGCCGAGTAATTAGGTAAAACCATATTTGTTTCTGGTCCGAAATAATCACAAGCCAGCCATTGGCTGACGAACACATATTTGTAGGAGGATTTCGCTGAGAGCGTACAGAGACCCATTCATCCACAACTACACCCGTATTGATCCGAATCTACAGGTGGGATTGTTTGTTCTCTTTCCTAAGCAATAAGTAAATACCACCCGTAGTTCCTTTGTTGATAGTAAGCACAAAGCCTATTAAATGCACCAGTGAACAATTCACAAAGGAGCCGGCAAGCGACGGCACGAACAGTTATCTCTTATGTCTGGGAAGGCGCGCACAGAGGTTATGCTGCTTGTATCTGTGTTAGTTGGACCCTGCATTTGCGGTTAACTGTCTCCCAGGTGAAAACAAAACGATAGAGGTACCTGGTCGAATGTTGCTGAAAGTGTCAAACCGCAAAGCCAACGATCCTCTTTCAAGTCGGGATATATAAAACAGCGATGTAAAAATGAAAACACAAAACCTATGCAGAACATTAAATGTGTACATTGTCGCAGTGTCTCTTTACTGGGTTGATTGAAACATATGAATACTAGTTTACGCGTAGCTTTATATTTTTGACATGAGTAGGCTAGGATTTTATCAATAGATTTCATTATATTGTCGCATGTAAGAAATAGCTATCCAAAGAAAACTAACACAAAACGGACGAAATATTCTGTTTTTAAGGCAACACGGCGCATGTTCAGAGATTGGCATTGAGTAATGTCTTCTGTCCCCATAACAACGGAAGATCTCATTACTAGAGAAACGATATCAGGTTGCTTGACATATAAAGCTACAAAGTGTTTTACATTAAAGAACTGATATATATATATATATATATATATATATATATATATATATATATATATATATATATATATATATATATATATATATATATATATATGTGTGTGCATTTGGGAAGCAACCTTTCTTTCAGTGAAAACTGCAGACATAGTTATAATTGTTCGAGTGTTTTCGGCTAGTTCTATAGCCATTATCAAGGAAGTTAATTTGGGATGGGGAATTTCTATGTGTAGACTTCTTGTTTAGCTGTGTAGAGTACGTGCTGGGGATAAATGCTTTTTCGTTGGTCACATGCTATGCTGACCTGGGCATCATTTCTGTTTTTAGAAAATCTTAGAACACGCCGTCTCCACTGCTAAACAGTATAATATTGATAACGGGAGAATGTTATTTAAATCAGCAATACTTCTTCTCCTTCTCTCTCTCTCTCTCTCTCTCTCTATATATATATATATATATATATATATATATATATATATATATATATATTTGTAGTTACTATTTTTCTTAAAAGCTGCTTCATTTGTTATTCTTGGCATTGGTCTCTGTTGCTTCAAGTTTCTCCTTATATATATATATATATATATATATATATATATATATATATATATATATATATATATAACCAATATCATAAGGTCTAGTAGACATATATGTACACACACGAACGAATATACATTATCATGTGAATCTTATATAGACAAACTAGTATTATAATACCTTTACATACATAAAGCAATATTTATGGCTTTCCAATTAGGCTTAGAATCCATAAATTATACTAACGTTTCTACAAAAGGTCAAATGCACGAGAAGCCTGATTAACCAATACTGCAATTATTCTGATCGGACTTTAGTTATATTTTAAGAGAGAGAGAACGAAATCTGGTGAGATCCACTGTCTGAACAAGGTTTTCACGACCTCGGGCACGATGGCATGTGACTTCGTGCTAGCAGAACCACTGACGAGTTCAGAATAATTTCATCTGTCCAATTTGATTCAATCTGTGGTATGGCTTTCTCGTACATCCTGGGATCGACTCACAAGCCGATACCATCAAGAAGTTACCACCTTACCATGTTGAGATTCGAACACGGGTCATACGGTTGGAACGCTAACCACTTGGCTACGCGCCCATAAATGTATTCACATAAATCAGATTGATTTTAATAGTAATAACAGACATCTCATTATTTTTCAATTAAATGCGTTTATCAGCAGAGCGTTTTCAATGATGCACATCAATACCTAACAAGTGAAATCAATCCTTCCTCAATATATATATATATATATATATATATATATATATATATATATATATATATATATATATATATATACTGGAAGTATTCTTGGATGTCTCTTAGCTCCATCGTTACGGCCCTCTTGCTAAATTCCACGTCTTCAAAACTGCCCCCCTTGATGATCCCTTTGAGCTTGGCGAAAACAATATATGTTACATGGGGCAAGGTCAGATTAATAGGGAGGCTTATTCATTACGGCGATCTTCCTCTCGGTCAGGAACAGTCGAATGCTCAGAGCGTTGTGAGCAGGTGCATTGTCGTGGTGAAGCAACCACAATTTGTCCTGCTACAACTCTCGTCTCTTCTCGGGCACTGAGCGAAGCAAATGCTACAGAATCTCTATTTGCTGATTGATCGTCTGGCTCTGTGACAAGAACGCGGTATGGGCGATGCTTCTCACATCGCTGTAGTGCAAGAGATCAGTAGTAGAAAGATGATTTGTAAGTTCATCTCGCAAGTCATTCCTAATAAGTTTGTTTCTTACCGGATGTCAGACGAAAGCTGCTGATTTCGGCAACTATGCACTTCGGCCTTCTTCATGTCTCTATCGGCCCGGAAAAACCTTCAGGGATTTTCAAACTGAACACTTTATTCGATCTACGCAGGTTCTCGTTTTGTTGTTCAATCTACGAGTATCTCGTCTACTTCTAATTTAATAAAGCGTAATTATTGTTCACCCTGTTTCATCTTAGTCTAAGTCTGCACTGCCCGATCCAGAGATTGAACCCATGACTAGAATACAGGCTTGCAGATTTCATGTTATAGTTTTATTATTTGGGCTTTTAATAAACCTACTCGTTAACAAGACTTTGATTTCAGAGTTTTGTCTGTCGTAAGACACGTTTATCTGAC
>OZ010609.1:44446345-44506345 GCA_963932145.1 Acanthosepion lycidas | reverse complement strand
AACAAAAACAAAACACTATGAAAGTATAGAAATACATTTTTATAGTAAAAATACAAGGGATACATTTTTATATAAAAAAAATTACCAAAAATATATTCTATATTAGAATAAACAAGAATATGTTTTATAGCAAAATGACCAAGAATACATTTAATCTGTAGTTGAAGCCATAAAACTGTGTTCAAAATATTTAGATTTCGCTAGAGGTATGCCGCTAAACAAAATTAGACAAAAAATATCTTACTAGAAATGAATTAAAGTTAAAAATATAAAGAGAAACTCCTCAATTAAATTATTACTATAAAGGAGCGTGTGACGCAGAGCTACAAGTAAGAAGCAGTCAGCTGGGATTGAACTCACGATCCTATAACGACCACAAAGGTTAATAATCGTTACATCACAGCGAGGAACCCAACAGCGTTGAGCGCAATATTTTCGGCGAGCAATGTTAGCTTGGTGTAAGGAAAACTTCGATGTTTATCATGTTAATGATTTATCAAAGAAAGACGAATTTATTTCATGAGTTTGTTCTTTTGTTTTACAAAGTGTGAGAGAAAGGAGACGAAAGGTAACAAACAAACCCATGATGAAGTAAGAATAAAGAAAGAAAAGACTTTATCTTCAATCCAACGATTTAACCAGGAAGCTGTCATCATTGAACTAAAGTTATTAGTCTAGCCTGTAATTGGATTAGGGGAGTCTTTGTTATTGAGTATGTTCAGTGAAGCTTAGAGGAAGATTCACAGGTTGTCATTATGGTACCCAGCAGAGATTATAGTCAAAACTTTCTTTATGTGTGTGTTCGTTAGTTTAATAGAAGGTGTCTTTAAGGCGTAGGTTTATTGAATCATGCGGCGATAAGAAACTGTTGCATTCATGCCTGGGTATTTATCTTGGTAGATACAGGAATGTATTTTTTTTTTTTTAATTAGCGGGTTTCTGTTCAAACTGACAACTGACCCAATAACACATTATTTACATCTACATATTTTTTTAATCATTAAACCTCAAACAAGGCGTTAATGCCATTGGGGCTCAGAAGAGGTTAGAGGCAATGAACAAGAATGAGAAGATTTTAGCGAGCAAAAGACAATAAAGGAACCGGGTTCAGAATGGCAGAAGAAGGCGATTGACGTTGCATTTAAATTTTGAAAGATTGTAATTATCAGGAAAGCAAGAAGTCGGACGACAGGTCCATAGGTGAAAAGGTCAAGAGAAAAAAACTGTTAAAAATAGAAGTTCGCGGTTGCATCTAACTAGTTCAAGAGTAAAACAGTGAGACCTAATTGCCAATTAAGTAACATACTTGACTCATGTAGCCGAAGCACCAGGGGGTAAAAAACTTATAAGAACAATTAGCATGAAAATATTTGTAAAAAAGAGAGAAATAAATAAGTCAATGAACTTCCATGTGAGTTGTTAATCAGTGACATCTAAAGTTGTTGAAATTACATTGAATAACCTATATATATATATATATATATATATATATATATATATATATATATATATATATATATATAAATTAAAAATTAAAAGTGAAAATATTTCAAATCGTAGTTAAATAAAGCGTATTATAACCTAAACACCCGCCAAAAATCTTTAAATATACAAATAGAAAAAAATGCCGAAAGAATTTTTTCCGTTAACATTAAAATTTAAAAAAAATCCAGACGACATGCATTTAAAGGATGTTAGATTTCATTGAAAAATACATCCCTACCCCCTACCAAAACGTAACTAATAACTGATACATCAAAATACAGACATAAAGAACACGTAGACACCCCTTGTCTACTGGAAGTGCATTTATCTGTAACCTTGGAAACGTGAATTATGATTTTAGCTGTGTCTTTAAAACCCAGTAATTTTAAAAGTTACTCCAAAATTCGCTTAAGGATGAAATTAAACTAATGTCTTTAATTTAATTACAAAATTAAATTCGGAGCTTTTAGCTTCCATTTTTGAAACATGGTTAAAACTAAAAATATCTATAAGAACACCGGATTCTTCATCTTACTGTTCTTTCTTTATATATATATATATATATATATATATATATATATATATATATATATATATATATATATATATATATATATATATAAAGAACAGTAAGATATATATGTGTTGTACTGAATATTGGCTGTATTTTAAAAGATTTCTTAATATTTTCAAATTCGGTTTTAAGAGGCTGTATTTTCTCTTTGGCAATTGTTAATTGTGGTTCAACTCTGTTTCTCCGGTATGTGCTTGTGTTGCGTTCTTTGCTGGCTGCCGGGTTGTCTAACAAATACACAAACCACCTTACTAGGAAGATAGAACTCAACCAACAACACAGCATCAATAAAAATAAAAATAAAAATAAAAAACAAAAAAAAAGGTCTGCAACTTATACAATAGAAAGATTTTACTGACCATTTTTACGTTCCCTCGCCCAAAACAAACGGAAACATTTTAAATTTAAGAATACTCCAAAAATCCTTTTCTATCGTATTCAACAACACATGTTTAAAAGAAATGTTGCTGCTCCAAATATATATATATATATATATATATATATATATATATATATATATATATACATATATATAAAATTTTATATGCGCACTACTTAGTGGAAAGCGCTCAATATCAGTGATGAAGCTAACATATTCAGTTGTATGGATATCAGTTTGTGATCCTAGGTTTCATGCTTTTGTGATCGTCAGACAAACTGGTTTACTTTTTTTTTTTAAATTGGATATTTATGCTTATTTTACTATGTTTGCTGGTGGGAGGGAGATATATTTTTGCGTTTGCTTGGGGGTGACACACTCCTACCCATAGACACACATACATACAAGTGTTACTAGTTCACACAAACACATCCATATAAACAATCCGAAGGCTAGGCGAAGATACATATCCATGCATTCGGGCGAACTACACCGTAGCTTTTTATGTAACGGTGTTACTTTTAACAAGGAGCGGATAAGAGTGTTCTTGGCGCTTTTCATATCTAAGGCTTGCACCGTCAGAGAAACTTACACTTCGTCACACGCATATACACACATGTAGACGCGCACATACACTCCTATTGGCTCTTTGGTTAAACTGGGTTCTGTTTGTACATATATATATATATATATATATATATATATATATATATATATATATATAGATAGATAGATAGATAGATAGAGAGAGAGAGAGAGAGAGAGAGAGAGAGCGAGAAGGAGAAGAAGTATTGCTGATTTAAATAACATTCTCCCGTTATCAATATTATACTGTTTAGCAGTGGAGACGGCGTGTTCTAAGATTTTCTAAAAACAGAAATGATGCCCAGGTCAGCATAGCATGTGACCAACGAAAAAGCATTTATCCCCAGCACGTACTCTACACAGCTAAACAAGAAGTCTACACATAGAAATTCCCCATCCCAAAACAACTTCCTTGATAATGGCTATAGAACTAGCCGAAAACACTCGAACAATTATAACTATGTCTGCAGTTTTCAATGAAAGAAAGGTTGCTGCCCAAATGCACACACACACACACACACACACACACACACACACACACACACACACACATATATATATATATATATATATATATATATATATATATATCAGTGGACATTGAAGTTTGTTTCATACTTAAACGCAACCAACAATCTGGCGATTGCGTTTAGGCATGAAACAGACTGTCGTCGCTGTGTGTTGACTTCAATGTACATTTTTATATTTACATATATTCTATCTCTGATATTGAGCACTTTAACCTATAAATGTACCATACCTTAGAACAATATTTTTACAATAAAATTAAATTCATCAAGGAATGTGCCTTATTTTTTAACCCAAGTACTTTTCTAAGATTATCTTCAGGAGTAAATTATAATGATAAACTTATTGTAAATATATTCCGTTGTGATAGTGACTTTTAATTTTATTGAGGGTTGGTTTCAAAGTTTAATATAGATAGCTTCACAAATTATTAGTTTATGTTCATTATTTTCATGGAAAGGTATAGATAATATAAAATATTCCTAAATTGCAAATGTGGACAGGCCTGCTGTATTAAATGTAATATGATTGATGCATCATTCAAATGAAAACTCAACAATCGAGACAATTATGAATACTACACAAATGTTTTAAATGTTTACAGTATATTGCTTAAAAAAATCTAGGTTTTAACTAATACTTCTAACTTGTTTTTTTTTTTAATCATTTGGACATTTTATAACTCAGTTATCTCCCCTGAAATCTAACATCCGTTAAATGCATGTCGTCTGGATTTTTTTAAAATTTTATTGTTAACGGAAAAAATTCTTATGGCATTTTTTCTATTTGTATATTTAAAGATTTTTGGCGGGTGTTTAGGTTAGAATACGCTTTATTTAACTATGATTTGAAATATGCGAAGTAAATATTAATTTCAAATATTATAATGATAATAATTCATTTTGATACTTTCAAATATTTATCTATAAATGAAATATAATGAACTGAAATAAAATGTAATTAAAAAATCTAATCAAAATGAATTTGGTAAATTCGTAAATTTGAAGTTTGCACCAAGCTAATGTTTCATCTTATACATCGTGAAATTTAAATCGTACAGTACATAATGTTAGCGTTTTTCAATTATCAGGTAAAATAAATTAACTTTCAGATGAATACAACAAATTTGTCTTCTAAAAATGATGAACGCAACAATTTGTGTTAGATAAAACAACACCCTGACGATGACTTTGTGCTAATGTCGAAAGTACTCGCAATAAATGAATATGTATGAACATGGTAATTTTCTCTCTTTCTTTAATAAGGATACTAAGAAGCTTGTTCGTGAATATAAGAGGATCCTACTGAAAATAACTAGATAAAACTTTTCAACTTGTCAAAATTATTCAACGCGGTATGTCTTAATGAAAACATGCTGCCAAAATATACACAATATGTGTGTGTGTGTGTGTGTGCGTGTGTGTGTGTGTGTGTTCTACATAGATAGCTTGGTAGATAAAAATGAGTACTTATATAGTTTAAAATCATATACAATTGATATTAAGCCGAATAGATGCTTACTGAACTAGAATGCTGTACACTGGAACAAGGGTTAGAATGCAGGTCACTGCCAATGAAAGGATTTCAATCCACGCTGGGGTCCCGCTTTTTTTTATCCTTTTGACTTGGATCAGTTGTGTCTCTTCTATGGGCAAGATATCCGTCCCCTATACAAGTAGCTCCTTATTACATTATCGGGGTAGGCTCGGGGAGACGCTCTGACATTTTCACAAAACTATGAGGTTGGTGCAAAAATAATGACGTAATAATGTCGTTTTTGACGTATTTTTTAACGTCAAAAAACGTCATTATTTTTGCACCAACCTAATAGATACTAATCTATTTTTGACACAATTCACGTAAAGGGAAATCACATGTAAACACTAGCTTTGTGGTACATTTCATCTGCTTCGGGTTATAAGTATATGGGGCTACACTTATCAGTCCGAATGAAGAATGAACGTACTGTCGATCGTTTTACAAGGTAAGCGCCTGAAATTGGCGTTCAAATAAACATCCAGTTCTACTAAGCAGTTCTAGTACCAGCACCTACGAGTAATGAGTTTTAAATTATTATTATTGAGTGAGAGAGACGTACACCAAAAAGCGACACCGAGGTACAAATATACAAATCATGACATCCAGCCTGATAAGTGTATACCGAGTACATAAATCACGGTCAAATATACGCGATATGATGACGGGTTTTGATAAAAGCAGCGTACAAATTAGCAGTTAAGCCCCAGTTATAAATACTCTCAGGTCGGGTAACCCAGTCTACTTAGACTGTCTCTGATTGTGGCACTTCCCAAATATTTAGATGTGACCCCCTTAACAGAAATGCACAATGACTTAACTTCTAGGTGACAACAAGTTAATGTTAAGCAACAGATAAATGGGGTATTTACTGTAGCGCGTCTAAATTCACTAAGACAAAATATACACACATTATTATTATTATTATCATTTTTATTATTTCGAGGTTGTCCTGAAAAGTTTTCTGTTTGACCAAGAAAGTAAAGATTGAAATCTATGAAACGTCTATGCTCTTACAAACATTTCTGTCGTCTGGTTTATAATCCTCTCCGAGATTCTGAACAGGAGTAGACGTTTATTCCTTGTTTCCTCTTTAAGTGGGTTTCTGATTCCTTCAACGCTGTTCTTCTAACATTTCCGCCTGAAATTAATTTATAATGTTTTTTTTTCACCCAATAAGAGTAGATAGGTTTACCTATCGGCCAGACTCCTCCCCAGTCTTTTGAACACGAGTAGAGGTTTATCCATGGTTTCCTGTTTAAGACTGAATTTCTGATCCTTTTTAAAGTCTACTTCAACTCTATACTCGTAATGTCTCTGCCTTGGCTCTAAAATTGTAAATCTTGAGCTTTTCAAGTATAGAATTTGCTGTCTTTCCTGTTATCAAGCCCTTTTTAAATTAATAACACTTCACACAGTAACGCTCTACCTTGGGCATCTCTTGGACATTAAAAAGAACATCTACTCTGCTGTTCAACACACCTGGCACATCGTTTTTCTACTTTCTTTGAGCCTTCAGATGTATTTTGATAATTGGTCGCTGAAATACTGCTCTGAAGCCGCTATCCTCTCCAAATCATTAAAAAAAACTTTACGCTTTTCAAGATCCATTTAAGGTTTGCAAAAAAAGATAAACGTATCAGGACTTCTGGGTTTTGAGACGTGGAGAAATCAAATATCGCCACTGAGTGGAGTGTTGTTTGGTCTCTGTTTCATCATGTTTCATCAACACTGAAAAGTCGTTCCTAAAAATATTACTAGATTGCTAAATGCGGTAAAATCAACTTGGCACTATCAACCAGATAACGTCGATATTCAAATATTTTGCTATCCGAATGGCTGATTTTTTCTGCTGATATCTAACTGTCCATGAATTTGGAGCCCACGCCTCAATGCTTATAACGTCTCAGTAAGTCTTTCGACCGGTCATAAATAGCTATTGAATATAATCAATAATTTCAAAGGTTGACTTGGGTTGAAAATTTACCAGATCGGGCAGTATTTTGGGTTTCAAAATATTCACACTAGAAACTGTCACACGACTACCTCACTATGACGCGTAATTATTACTCAGTCCAATAACTTTTCATTAACACACTTATATATATATATATATATATATATATATATATATATATATATCATAATTTAATTAAAATTAAAAAACAGGCAACCTTAAGACAATCATTGATTATATTATATTATGTGTGTGTGTGTGACGGCCGCTCTGGAAGTAACCTCTACTATTTTTATCGTCGATTGTTTGCATCGGACTCTTATAGATGTCTTTTGGGAGTTTTCCTGACTGCACGGAGATCGACATTTAAAAATTCCATTTTCTCTTGAGTTGGTTCAGCCAATGATCTGATACAAATTCAAAGATAAGCGTCAGGTTCCTCTCAATTAGTACTTTACAGTATAAAAGTATACTTTTTCCAGTTGCAGTGACAATCCTCATTTTTTGGGAAGTTGGTCGAGACAAAAACAGTCCCATTTGTAATTGTTGTTAGCCCGACAAGCACGTTAACCATCACTTTCTAGCTGATGCAAACTTGATCGAAATCTTTTGATTTGAATGAAACATGGCGCGAATGCAATTGGTCCCACAGTCGCACTCATTTTAAAAATAAAAGAGGAAAACCAAACATCTGCCTTATCCTTACTTTCCATTCTTGATAGAGTTCAAAAGCGTCTTTGTGTTCTTAAGAAGAATTAATTTCCAACATCTAACCTCTCTCCCTCCCTCTCCCTCTCTCTGTCTCTCTCTCTGACACACACACACACACTCAGAATATACGAATCTCTCACTGCTTTATCGTATCGATAGAGCAGTGAAAGATTCGCCACTCGAAATGTGCTGGGAGGAACTACATTCCTTGGGTTCGCCAGGTCTGACCTTCACAGCAAGGACCAGGCATGCCACTTACATTGTAGCATACCACCCACATTCCTTCGTATTCCACTCGAACCGCTTCTTCCCGCAAATCACTGCCCTGTGGAACAGACTCCGAAAAGAATGTTTCCCAGATCACTACAATCTTAACCTGTTCAAGTCTAAAGTTAACCGTTTCTACCCTTCTTATCCATATAAATCTATCCCTTAATGTAACCCTCTACCTTGAGTGGCCCACAGGCCAATACGGAATGAACCTTACTGTTAAAAGAAAAATACATCTTCGCAATTGTCCATTTTTATACATATAATCACATTGTATTGTCTATGCGAGTAGGAATATAAAGTTCCAATCTCTTTTTTTTTTTTAATTCTCGATAAGAAGCAAGTGACGTTTAATTTGATAAAAATTCTGAATTGAAAACTAATATGTTAGTATGGTAGTAATTAATACAAGAGAGAAAGAGAAAATAATGGTGATTAATATTAGCTGCTTTTGATTGATCCGTATTTATTAATATTTGGAAATAAATCCGGAGATTTGGAAATGGACGCTGGTCTATTTTCTTCGTTATTGTCTTTTTTTTTATTTTAATTTAAGCGAAATAATAAATCGGATGGAAATAAATTTCCATATTTTACGGATTTTACTTTAGATTATTATTTTATAAATTATTGGAAAACATTTTAAAGCCTGCTTGAAAATTTCTGATTTTAATGCAATCAGTTTTTAAATATTTGAAAACAAATTTACTTAGAAATCCAACATTAAGTATTATAAAATATTTTCTAAGTACATCGCAATAAACTTGAAGAAAAGTTTAATTTTAAAGCGGTCTTCACATAAAGCAAATGACAAAAATAAGTTTTACACTATTTTATAAATATTTCTGTACTGTCTCTTTCGACTATCGAAAGCGAAGAAAGGTTTCCGGTTTCTTCTACAGATGACTTCAATTCTATATTTCTAACGTCTCTGTCTAAAGTCTGAAATTTTATTTACTATTTACTTTTTATTTACTTAATTTTTAATTTATTTCCTCAAGAGAAGTGAAGAGGATCGCCTATCATCGTCTTCACATTTCTTCACGGTCTTTTGAATAGGTACAGTGGTTTATCCCTTTTTTTTCTGTTTAGGATTGGGTTCTCATTCTCTTTGAGTTCCAGTAAACTCTTGCGTCTAAGTGGCATTATCGCCTTGCTTGGGGTGAAATGATTAAGAGAATGATTTTCAAAAAGCACAATTCAATTCCATTAACCAAAAAGAATGTTTTTATAACATCAAGATAAAACAATTTAAATAGATATAGGTTACAATTAATGTATAGCTCTTAATGAAAATTTAATTAAAACTTTGAATTAAATTCTATACATTCCTTTACGCATAAATATGTTTTAAAATATATTGGCCAGTAAGTCCTGATTCACTTAGGAAGCAGAATGAAATCAACAAAATTTTATGCGGGAACACCAACATTTATTCTTCAAAATAAAGTCCATCATCCTCAACTATCTTCTGCCAGTGACCAGCCAGCATCTGAATCTGCCCCAGATACCAGTCATCTGGCTTTGAATCAAAAACTGTAAACAAACTTCCTTCACTTCCTAAATAGTGTTGAATCGCTGGTCGCAGAAGTATTGTACTCTTGAGCTGAATAGTCACTCGGAGCAGAATCAGGACTGAATGGTGGATGTGGAAGGATTTTGAACTTCTCCTTAGTCAACCTGGTATTGTCTTACGAAAACAAACCCCGACCTCGATTGAGCAAAGCAGGATACTCCTTCTTTAGTTTGTCGTACACGGTGGTCTAACTGCTGGCAATACGAGACCGTGTGGAACAAAATCGAAAGGCAGTACTCGTTGCAAATTCCACCAAACATCAGGATTTGTTTTTTTCTTCCGGCTTTCTAAATGAGGCTGGACTATCTGGCCAACCTAATATTTTTAAATATTCATTGTTTTCTTAGGATAAACCGTCACCATATTTCCATGTTATAGAAATAAATTTCCTATTATATCAAGTCTCCATATTTACATTAAATTATAAATTTTCTATCATATCAAATCTCATTACTTTGTTCACAGATATTTGGTTTTAAATTTTGTGAATTGTTAATTTTTTTCAAATTGACCACAGAATTAACATCTTAACAATATTTTTCCTTGGATTATTTTCATTTTTTTGAGAATGCTGGCGAAAAGATAAGAAGAATTTTTTAAAAAATGAAACATCCAACAGTTTTTCACGTGTTCCATCTTATATGTATTTTTTTATATATATTTCATATCACTCATTTATTTTCAGCTTAATATTTGTATTCCAGAAGAACGTAAAATAAGTTCCCTGTACCATTCTATAAATATTTTCATGGCAATTGTTCTGAGGAGCTTTCCCCTTTGTTATCTCGATATCATGAATTTAAGTGAAGTACTAGATTGGCAGTTAGGTCTCAGGTTACTAATGATATTTCTAAATATACCTGTGCATTCCATTCTAATAATTTCTTCTCTCGCATTTCTCACCTATAGCTTCTTGTTTTCCTGCCAATTGTAATCTACAAATTTTAAATGTAATGTTGATCGTCATCTTTTGTCTTTTACTTTCTTTTTACTACCCTTTCTCGTCAGTAACGTTTTCTCAGTTTCCTTCACTCTATTGTCTTTCATTCTGAGCAAACTCCTTGCGTCTTAGTGGTTTTATTGCCTTGCTTGGGATGAAATGATTTTTTAAAAAGCCATTTGAACTGATAAATTCTATACGAGAGTATGCTGAAAAGTTATCGTCCTGACTATGAAGGGCTTTAAAAATCTGGTTTGGTAATTTAGCCAAAGCTAGTTGTCCTCAGAACTTTTCAATGCCCACTCAGTAATAGATATTTCACTGTGTAATAATAAATTAGTAGGCTACTTTTAAAGGTCATTAATAATGAATTTGATCCTAACTAAGGGCACCTAATAACCTTTATAAAGATTTCTGTATTTGTCTAGAAATGTACAACTATGTTGACATCTGCATTCGGCAATTTTAAAGTGCCTGACAATTAAATTTTATTTGCAGCGCCACACGTTACCTGAACGGTAAGCAGAAACGCCATTTTCTTCCTTGTTTCCTCTGCCTCTCATCGCTTCCTTCCCTTTCTTGTCACCTCTTCTTGTCGCAGGTGATTTAAAGATCTTAACAACCGTATAACCCGACTTTCTTTCCGTTCACGCGATTATTTATTTATTTATATTTTTGTCTTCGTCTCAGTCGGAACCAGGTGACATTTTCTCTATTCATGGTCGCCCTGACACAACGATTGTCCTTTCTCCAAGAAGAAGAAAAAAAAACATAGTGACAATAGATTAATTTAATTCGACATCATCTGGCAGTTTGTTGGCTTGGTATAGAAGAGGAAAGTTGATAAAAAATAGTCATTATCGAGGATGAAAATGATAACAGATGATATTGTTGATCTGTTATTAAAACGCAATATATTGTCAGTATAAGTTTAGAGTCATACATATATACATTTACACATTGTACACGCGTGTGACTATAAATACATGGAATTGATATAAACGTTCTAGACATATTTGCATTTACGTATTACTATATGGAAAGCATATTATATATATATATATATATATATATATATATATATATATATATATTGAGAGAGAGAGAAAGAAGGTTATATACTATCATCAGTGTGTCTGTGTAATGTCATGTGTAATATTAAATGTAATAACAGCGCAGTAAAAGTTGTCACAGAAGGACCTTTGTGTAACAGTGGACTCGCAATGGTTGATGATGCTGATGCAGGCCGAGCGGGGAAAAATGCCGGATCAGACGATAGTTTCCTTCACAAAGGGGGGCACAAATTCGATCCCTGCTGAGAGATAAATCTTCTCTACTTAGATTTCCCGAATGCGCAAGCCGATAGACGCAATACACGACGTTTAATGAATAAAAATGGGGTGTCTATTTCAAATAAAAGTGTCCACAATAATAACGTTTAAAGTAATATATATATATATATATATATATATATATATATATATATATATATATATATATATATGAATAAAAAAGACAAGAGGAAAAACTATTCTGTGCCAAAGCGTTTCGTCCTCTGAGAGCAAGGCAATGTAGAATTTATTTTGTTGAACGCTTTTCTATATAAACAAGGACAACAAAATAAATCCTACATTGCCTTGATAAAATCCCTCAGAGGACGAAATGCTTTGGTTAAGAATAGTTTTTCCTCTTGTCTTTCTATTTTTTTTTCTTTTAAGGTTCACGCTATCTGAAAATAGTTTACGCCCTCATCTTGTGAATCTATATACATACTGGGCCGATGGTCACCTTACTGAAATCATTGTTGGAACCCGTTTTCTTGAATACCTATCCGTAGCAAATCTTAGTCCTTCTAGGGCATTTTTTTTTAATTTTATAAGGTGGTAGATGAATAAGTCTTGTAAATAAGTGGATGGTCCTTTTATTTCTAAGAATTTATTTACCATGTATACGTTAACTTTTAAGGCATCATTTTTCTTATTTCTAAATCCTCTGTTAGAATATGCTGCACTAATTGCCCTTAAAATCCTCAGTTCTTCTGCTATCAGCCGCACACTTAATCTTCAATTTGACCGTAGCAATGTTCATCTACTTTCATATATTAGCATTTATTTTACGCTTTCGGTTAACGCACTTCTTTGATTCCTTATCAGCTCGTCTTTCCTGCGAACGCCTGTCCCCATTTCAAAAACACGAATTCTTCATAGTAATGTTAAAATAGATACCGGTTAAAGTTAATATTAGATTGGTACAAAAATAATGACGTAATAATGTCGTTTTTTGACGTTAAAAAATACGTCAAAAAACGACATTATTACGTCATTATTTTTGCACCAACCTAATAGAAACATCTTAATGAAGTTTGGATAAAAAAAAAATAATTTAATTCTATACTTTGCTTTTGCACATAAATAATATACGTTATAAAATATATTTTAATGGAGTTGACATTTCAATTGGACATTTACCAATCTTCGCACAAATATTGATGTTAATCACTCGCTACAGATTCTTTATATTAATTTCCGCCAACAGTATAACATGAACCCGGGTACTTCAACTGCTCGCCAACGGATGACTCATCTTGTCTGCATCCCAAGAAAGCAGAAGTTGGAACATGTCTGATCGTGTTCGGATATGAATGTCTTCCCGGCACATTAAACCTATGACACACTGCAGTCATTCTAAGAATTAAATCCTCACACGTCTTCGTACATAATGATGTATGCGGAGACAGAAATTATAGTTCTTTTGAAAATATATTAAAAACGAGTTTTAATATTGACAGCTTGATAAATTTATCCAGTATTTAATGATTCAATATCTGATATTTTTAAATTGGAATGATTAAATCAGTTAATCGTAGAAGTTCATATTTTAATTAATATTTTAATTAATATTTGCGTAGATGAGACATTCTGAAAACGATAATTGCCTTTTTCTATATTGATAAATTATTGGAGGCGATGGGACTATTGCGGATTAGTAGAATTAATTATTATTTTCAGTATTCTAATTCGTTGAATGCCGTAACTCTCATTGGGGATCAAGTGGCTGCAAGTCTCTTCAATGCTCTTGCTGATTTTAGTGATGTTTTCATATGTATGTGCGCCCACTGTAGCGGTTATCAGTGTGAAAAGTGGAATCGGCGTGTCGAGTTCAAATTCAGTGATCAAATTCGTTGCATTTACTTTCGCCCAAATACACTTTATGGCATTTTATAAAATCATACGAATGGTTTCAGTTTCTTCCATTTTATTGTTTTTTGATTTGTTTAACGGCATATCAACTCCTTATGGGTCATTTAATGCCGACATTTAATTTTCTTGGGTAGCTTGAAATAATAAAAATATGATATATGTTATCCTGCTTTCACAATTGAATTACATGGTAGATGGTACTCAGCTTTTGTACTTATACATAATTGTGTGGACATAATTATTAGTGACAGTGATTGTGTTTTATGTTTTTTAAGTTATATTTTGGAATACGATTTGATTTAAGAATTGCAGGATATTATATGGATTAAGGTCACGAAAGTTCATGTTGGGTGTTTGGTTTTGTTAAGCGGCATAGCAATACCTCTATCAATATCGAAATCGAAATATCTTGAACGCAATTATATGCCTTCAATTACAGATAAAATGTATTACTGATTATGTATTGTTCTTTTTTATATAATAATGTATTACTGGTATTTATACTATTAAAATGCATTTTTTTATTTTCATAGTGTTTTTGTTTGTGGAGAGGCTCACTATTTGTCCATAGTAGGGACGCTAACAGGTGCCACCAACCCAGGTCAGTGGGGACATGGGATGAACAGTAATTAAGAATCTCCAATCTCACAATCAGAGGGGCCTTGCTACCGGATGTAGTTTATCGTCATAACCAGGACTTCCACTCTTTTTTAAATGTCTCTCGAAATCAGTTTCAAGCTAGGTTTTGGTAGGCGCTTAAAGAGGCTCTCTGATCAACAGTCACATAATATCCGGGTATTTGTATTGCCATGTCACGTGTAGTTAGTTCTCCTTGTATGTATTTCCGGTGGGCAATCCTGAGGCAACATTATGCTTTACTCTTAGCCACCTTCTGGTCAGTGTGTATTGTCATAGACAATAGTGATTATTATTTTGGCCTTTTTCTTCTTAAAACAAAAGCTTCTTATGACAGATACAACGAAAAGAATGTGTTAAACCAGTCAAGAAAACATCACCTACTCACCTCAACCTTTCTTTTTCCAGTATTCGGGACATTCGTTCTAATTTCTCTTCAAACGGTCCCCAGATATCTCCGCACTTTATGAAACTTATTTAAATTCTTTTATTGCTACTAATGAATTCACTGTTCCAGGCTATCGTATTCATAGCCGAACAGATTCTAGCATACATATTCATAGCCTTGGTGCTTATATCCTGGAAAATCTCACAATTGCAAGGGGATTCTTTCTAGAATATTCTTTCATGTGTTTTCGACCTTCATGATCGCAATCTGTAGTGCTATCATTTTTACCGTTATCACTCTCCTTCTCAGAACACGAATTTATTAAACAATATTTTTGATAATATAGAAATGGCACTTTCTTTACATCCATCTTGTAATATTTTTGTGTTTGGTAATTTTAATGTACATCACATTAAGTGGTATAAGCATGCTAATGTTACCTGACGTTACTGATATTCAAACTTTCAATTTTTTCCATTTTCTCTCAGTGGGTTTCCCTACGTGTTTTCCTAATAAATCTGTCCAACATTCTTTTTTACTTGATTTGTTCCTTACCTCTTCTCCTAGCTCTTCTAGAGCATCACAACTCTGTCGTCTTAGTAATTCGGATCACGCGGTGCTATCTATTGATATCTCTTTTGAGTCTATTAGAAATAAACCTCCTATTCACAAGACTTCTTTCGGACTGATTGGGATCCATTTCGTGACTTTCTTCGACAAGCCTCTTGGTCTGATATTCTTAACCTTCTTCTTGAGAATTGTGCCACAGGTGTGCCTTCTTCGATAAAGAAGATTGATGCTTTTGTAACTTCTAGAAAATACCAGACGAAATCACAATCTTCGTTGTTCACACCGGCCTGTTCTGCCGCTATAGCCCGTATGAATCACTTTTTTCGTAATAATTCCGATAGCAACAGACTCCTATTTGTGATTGTTCGAAATAATTGTAAACGTATTCACTTTTTGCTGATAGAATGAGGCACCTTATAGCCGCTAATAAGTTTGGTTCTCCTGACTACTGGCAGCTCTGTAATAGTGTCTTCACGCAATTTGAGGTGCAGGCATCTTCTGCTGATAAAGCAGAATGTTTCCCTCGTAAATTATCTTTAAATTCTACCCATGACTCATGTGGAGTGCCTTTGCTTGACTTTTCACAATAACTGAGTCTCTATTGAGGGATATGCATCATGTCGACAAATTTGCCCCTGAACTGTCTCGTTCTCTCTGAACTCTACAATAAATGCCTTGCTGCTTCTTGCTCTCTGGCTTTGTTGGGAATCTTCTTCTGTAGTTCCAGTCTTTAAGAATTCATGAGAACAATATGATATTATTAGCTTTCTACCTCTTTTTGGCAAATTAATGCTTTAATTAACTCTGAAGTGGTTCAGCATCTCACCTTGCAGGGTCTTCTTTCAGATAAGCAATATGACTTTCGTTTCATACGACAACAGCTAATCTATTAAGGGTTATTGCATAATGGGTCTATCAAGATTCAGATAAGAATGATGAAGCTTATGCTGTTGCTTTGGATATCTCAAAGGCATTGATATATTGGTCTTCTTCGCAAATTGAAATGTTATAATAGTTCTCGACAATTTTTGAACTGATTCAATCTTTCTTATCAAATCACGAAATGAAAGTTGTCTTGAATGGCCACTCTTCTAGATCTTTTTTGCATTAATGCAGGTCTTCAAAGAGCTCTATCCTTGGACTTGCGTTGTTTCGAATTTCCATATATCACCGTCCTGATCTCACCAGTTCTCAACTCGTTATGCTGATGACACAACTATTTACTTCTAGTCTGATTGTTTCGATAAGGTCAATTTGACAGCTGATCTCAAAAATGACCTACAATCTATCTTTCAATGGGACAAAAAGTGATTTGTCAATTTTAACACCTCAAAACAAAACTGCTCTCTTTTAATCATCTGAGAGCAGCGTTTTTACTTTCCATCAGTATGACTGATGCTAACCTCCAGGAAAGTGAGTCACTGCGCCTTCTCAGACTAACATTTTTAGCTGACATGAATTGAAAAGACTATAATGAATTAGCTGTTAAGTCTGCAGTTAAGAAATTTGGTTGACTATGTCGTGCTAGACAATTTTTATCACCAGAATTTATCTTAAATATTTATAAGTCTACCATTCATCCTGAATTAGTTTTCTGGTCTGCATTATGATTCGTTTGAATTTCAAACTTCCAGAAAATTTTACATGTTTTATTCACTATTAGTAAAGGTTCTGTTTAACTAACGTCTAAATATATGTTATATATTTATAACTGTTAATATTTCCTGAAAATTTACGGTTTTAATCTAACAATCATATTCCTAAATTGAACATGCAACTAGTTAGAAAACTAACTTGACAGCTATAAGTTTGACTGAGATAGCTAGATAGATAGATAATGAACAAGCTGAGATAAATACATCCTTGTGAAAATTAATTTAAATAAAACTAATAATTCCGTTATTGTTTTTTTCGTATTTTTCCAATGAAACATGACTCAGTGCCCATGTTAGTATTTCATAGATCCATTCCACGAAGTCGTTCCTTGCATATTGACCACAGATTCTTGATTGGATTTAAATCAGGAGAGTTTCCAGGCCAGTCTATAGTAATTTGATTTTCTCTCTGGTGTGTTCAGTGTGTTCGTGCAGCGCTGTAGTTTTCGTACGCTCCCTTATAGTAGCGTCTATCGGAGAGAATAGTCGTAGGACAACTAATCAACAGTCGAGACAATAGTGTTTGGGCGTGATTATATTTTTCAAGGCCAAACAAATTTCATCATACACTCCGAAATAGATTCATATTGATGCACACCACTACAAATGACCTAATCTGAAGAAAAAATAGAAATCAATTACACCCTGTCACTTAAATGGGTCTAAAACTGACCGTATAGTGAAAGTAAGAGAACTAAAGCGGTTGTTTCAGTTGCATTCTAATTACATTTGACGAGCTAACCCTTGGGAAAAGTATGAATCCTCTTCTTCTCCCCCAACTAAGGGTAAATAGCAGGACAGACCGGGTTCTATAGCCTTGGATGGCAACTTGTCTACCACAGAAAATGGAAATGGCAACCTACTACGGAAAAATCTGCCTCCTCATTCATGTATAGAAAGATACATGATCGCCTAAGCGTGTATCACACATGGCACATAACTGACAAGGATATAGATAGATAGATGAATAGACATTGTAAAATGAGAGTAAGAAGATTGTAGTGCGCCAAGAACTATTTGGCTTTAATGTTAGTATTAGAAATTTTAATTTTCAGCTGAACTCTAAATTACATTTAAACAAGCCATACTAATCCACTTCGGTATTTTGTAAGCTTACTAGATTCAAATACCTATAGGGATAAATAAGATGAGGAAGACTGTGTTGCGACAAGTTTTGAGTGGGGTGGTCACATTCAAAATCTGTATTCGAAATTTAGATGTATTATTTGGTTCTGAACATTTCCTCTTCTATGAAGGTGAAAACTCTATGACTTCAATGATATTAAAGGATATGATTTAAATTATATTAAATGACAAGCCATTGATGGAGTTCCTGTTAATTTCCTATCACGAAGGGATCGCATTTCCGTGTAAAATCTTCTCATCTCCAAAACGAGTTTCCTTTTTCACGCTTACTCGACGGGCCTATCTCAGATATTGCCATAAATATATGTATTTCACTTTTTCTCTTACTTAATGCAATGCTTCTGCCTTTTCACATGCTTTTCTACTCATTTTTCTACAAATACACACATACATAGGCAGTCTTTTTTGTGTGATGCGTTTTCGTCCTTTAAGACTTTATCGGACGAAAGCTTGTGTTTGTTTTGATGTAACAACACACGAGAAAATTGTAACGCTGATATTTTCCAACTTGATTTTTTTTTTAATATGTCTTTGGATATGGCCTAATGTCAATTGCAATTACTTTCTCTTTCTTTTTGTTTATATTGTTATCAGTTTTTTGTTTTTTTATTTTATTAAGTATCTACATTGCTGCTTCATTTAAAAGAGAAAGCAAAAGAAATTTATAGAAAGCGCTTTAATCACCACAGTCCATCCACAGTAAATTTGCATCTGCGTTCTTACATTTCACCTTTCTTGGAAGATCTATTATCACAATGATAATTAATTTAATAATATTTAATAACAAAACTCTCTCTCTCTCTCTCTCTCTCTATATATATATATATATATATATATATATATATATATATATATATATATATATATAAGATATCGCATATTGAGTGCTTTGTTAATAAAAATAGTGCTCGATGTAATATAACACAGCTATTAAGTATATATTAATAAATATACATATTATGCCTAACTGACGACTCGGAGTTTCATGCACAACACACTCTTCAGGTGTTGAGTAAAGACTGACCGTTACATAATTTAAATTTTAATAAAAATATCTGCTTAACACAATGCTGGGACACTCCATATATTAAACGGTTTTTAAATATATATATTGCATTTAAAATAGACGGGATTTTTATTTTATATCTAAAATAAACAGAAATTAATGATATTTATTAAATAATATATTAAAATACACGAACGTAAAACTACATGAAACAAAAAAAATATTTAAAATTGGGATTTATTATTTTATATTAAACATGAAGAGGGACTAATGTGTTTTTTTTAATTTTCTTAAAAAATAATATATAAAGATAAAGAGTAAAGATTAATCTGCATTAGTGAATTTCAACAGATATTTCTTCTTATGCCCACATGTGACCTTCAATTCATTTCTCTTGTTTAATAGGGTTAGTAAAGTGTTTTAATATAGTTTGATTATTTTGTATAATAATTACTTCTAGGCTTTTGAGTTTTTCCTTCCATTGGGTGGTGCTGTAAAGTATTTCGGTGTTATCTACTAGTTCGTCTGTCATGTGCTGGTCAATGTGCACACGGATTGCACTGAATAGCAGGATGCAGACAAAGGAAGTATGACAACCACACAATGACACTATTGTTTCTTGATAATGACTGCAATAGTCGAAAATACTTCAACAAAAATAATAAAATATGAATTTCGGACAGTTGAACAACTTCGAGCACATTATTCAACATCTTATCTCAAAATTTGAAAAATAGAAAAAAAAATTAAACAGACCGACATTGTGCGTACAAGTTTACTCATACCGCGAAAGAAAATGATAAAATAATTTAAGTAATTTTACATTTGAAAACTTATTATTTATTATTTTTATATGATTATAATAAAATAGGTGCGCCTATTAATTATATCACATGCACTTCAAGATAGCATCGCCTGTGGTGAATGATATTTTATTTAATGTGGGTTGTTTATTTTGTATGATAATAGCTTGTAGAATTTTGAATCTTTCCTTGAATTGAGTGCCGTGGAGTATTTTAGTATCATCTAATAATATTTGTTATATGTTGATAGGTATGCTTTGGTCTTTCCTGATGTACTGATCGATGTGTGAATGGACTGCACTGAGATTCGACAGGTATCAGGTCAATGTGTGTCAATTATAAAACAGTTATTGGTCAGAGTTGAATTAGACCAAGAAACAGTTGTATTAAAAATTGCACAATAAGAAAAGAAAAGAAAAAAAAATAACATGCAGAGCCTCTAAATGTAAAAAAAATTAAACCAGCGTGATTGGCTGATTTCCTTATATATATATATATATATATATATATATATATATATATATATATATATATATATATATATATAATCGCGTATGTAAACGGATAAAAAACAGGCTAAATCAATAGATAAATGCATTTCTTCCTGTTTGTTGTTCACTTTTCCCGCTTATTTTATTGCTCACCAGATTTATCGTCCGATTTTGTCTTTTTCTTTCCCTGCAATTGACACCTGACATGAGTTTTTTTTTTCTTTCCGCATTTCGCATTCTTTCTTTTAATCCAAAGTCTCCTTTCCATTCCATTTAAAATGACAATCACATCTTTCCTTTTCCACTTATCCGCCCGTTTATTTCCTGTCTCCGTCCATCGATTGTCCCATCTGCATTGATATTTACAGTATTTTTATTTTACGACTTTCTTCTACCCGATCCGCCTTCCATAGATACGCCTACCTCGTACCCCATAATATACAACAACGGCTACTCCTCCTTCACCAGCACCACCACCACCACCAACATCAGCTGTCCAGTTACGAACTCTTTTTCATGCAGACCCCATTTTTAATGTGTACATAATTTACTTTCTTTTTTTTTTTTTTTTTTTTTTTATTAATACTCATTTTTCACTTGACTAACATATTTTTTCAACCAATTCACCCGAAGCAAGGGAATAATGCCACTAAGACGCAAAGGACTACTGTGAGTGAAAGACATTAGAAGGAACAGGAAACAAAGAATAAACCAATACTCTTGTTAAAAAGATCAGAAAGGAGCATGAACCGGATGATGGGCGAGACTATCTACCTACACAGCGAAAAAAAAAAAAAAAAGAAAAAAAAAAGAAAAGAAAATTTCAGAGTTTAGGCGGAGGCGTTAGAAATATAGAGTTGAAGTAGACTTTACAAGGAACCGGAAACCCAATCCGAAACAGGAAACAAGGGATAAACCTTTACTTCTGTTCAAAAATCGGGTAGGAGAATGATCGGACAATATACACAGTGGTAGCATCCTGTCTGTTCGCACCAGTTCGCGCGAACCGATTCTTAAAATTATAAAAGCTTAGAGAACCGGTTTCTGAATTATCCGAAATAATCTTATATATTAATAGCCGATATATAATAGCTAGAAATATAATTAATACCATTGCTGTAAGTTCTGCAGAGGTTGAAAGCGGATTTTTCTGTGATAAACATAATTTATTCTGACAAAAGAAATCGTCTTGAAGTTAAAAATGTGGCAAATCTTCTGGTCATAAATTTGGTAAAGTCTTCCATTGGATTATTTGGATCTGCACCGATTCAATTCGAATATGGCTAAGAAAACATAACACAGCTGATGAAACAAAATTCTGAACAGAAATTTGATAAGAACAGAATTTCAATCTGGAAATATCTTAATAAATAAATGTTTTCTATTAAATTATCAGAATGGTTTAATTCTTTTTGATAGTAAGAAGTGATTTGTTTCCATTCTCAGATTGAACTGAAAATAAGAAAAATAGGTTCTAAAGATAATCTGCCATTATAGAACCGGTTTCTGAAAATCTGTGATGCTATTATTATTAATATATATATATATATATATATATATATATATATATATATATATATATATATATATATATATAAGAGTTGTTCTGCCTCCTGGTACGCGCCCGTCTCCCACTCGTGCATATCTCAATGAGCCACATAAACGCTTTACCTTTAATCAAAACTCTGATAACAAATTCCTGTTCATCACCAGGTTTATTGAAAGTCAAAAGAGTAAAACGGTGATGCTATCTATGATATGTGTCCGATATATTTCCGTATTGATTTCCGTATTGATTTCCTTTTTCTATTCATTTTTCTATTCATTTTGACCCTTCCTTCAATGATTTTTTGGACGGTAAAGACATCGTGTCTCTCAACCACCCCACATGAGGCAAAAGGCCGGTTTAAGAGAAGGAACTAGGATTGTGGGTGGGAATGCAAGTCACAAAGAAAGATCTGGCCGAAATTTAGACAGTTAGGGGCTTAAATACCGAGTCGCCAGTCGTTCATTTAGGATTTATTTGTTATTTTTGCTCGAAACATATCACATTTGACTTTTTTGGTCAGGTGAACTGGAAAGGATAAAAAAAAAGGAGTCAAAGGTCATCTAATCACTAAACATTTTGTTTTTTGTTTTTTCCAAACTTTTTTCTAGTTTTCTTTCTTTATTTTTTAATTTATTTTTTCTTTCCTTTTTTTCTTTTCTTTTCCTTTTCTTTTTTTTTTTTTTTTCTTGCATACTTGATTGCTACCTTGCTTTGTTTTTCTTTATTTTCTTTTTTGCTTGCTTGAATGCTTATTTTCTTTTCTTTTTTTTTTCTTTCTCTTCCTTTCTTGCTCTCGTTTTTTTTTTCTTTTCTTTTCATCTTGCTATAGTCAGCAGCTTAATTCATTTCAATTTATTTTTCACAGTAATTTTTTTACGTCCTTTAAGTTTCAAGCGTCATTATTAATTGCTTTCGAGAAATATTCTTTCTTCCTTCTCCAGTCCAACTCACTCTCTCCATCTTCTTCTTCTTCTTCTTCTTCTTTTTCTTCAATTTTTTTTTTCCTTTTATCTTTCCTCTTTATTTTTTCATTTCTTTATTTCCATTTCTTTTTCTTTCAACAAATGACCTTTCTTCTTACTTATTCCATTTTTCTTTCTCTAATTCTCGGCTGTATATTTTTTCACTTTTTCCATTTCCAAACCCGAAAAAGTGCTGTAAAACTTTGCTTTCTTCTACGTATTTATCCTTTCATTTTATATCTTTCCTTTTGCTCCTTCGCACAAATTGATTCCTTTTTAATCCTTTACATTCACCCCTTCTCCTTTTATTCTATTGCATTAAGTCCTTCGTTTGATTTCGTTGTAATAACTGCTCTTTATTGTATTCTTTCTTTTTCATGCGCCTTCATAGTAACTTCTTCCTAATTTCCTTTCGTCGCTTTTCTTTCTTTCTATTTCCTTTTGCCATCAATCCCTATCCTCATGTTTCTTCCGCTTCGTTCCTTATTCAAGAAATACCGTCATTTCTTACGGATTCAGTTCTTCGCATAATTCGTCTCTTCATCATTTGTTTCTCTTTCGTTTATTTTTGTTGCTATTTTTCATTCTCCTAAGGACGAAATAGATAGATAGATAGATAGATAGATAGATAGATAGATAGATAGATAGATAAAAAATGGGGGAGAGCCCAACACGAAGCAGCCTTGCGCTAAGTTTTGATAATGCATAATGATATTGTAGTCAGAATTTATAGTGATGTCATTAGGCATAAACTCCCAGAATATGAATCCATTCTTGTCCCCCAAAATTGTTGTAGGCATCACTTTTTCCGCTGCCTCAACATTCTTCTTTCTAGGTGAGTTTAAGTGGTGCCATATCATTGACCTTTTGCTTGTTAGCTCCTAGTACGGATCCCAGATCTCATCTCCCGTGATTATCCTATTTAGGAAGTTGATATCTTTTTTGTGCAGCTTCATCTCTTTTGAGATTGTCAGCATTCTGTGAAAACATTTTTGCAAAAATCTATAAGTAGCTTAATTACTACACAAAAATGAAGGCTCTACTAGCATAACTCACATGTAGACTTTCACATCGTTTTGTAATAGTGATTCTGTTGCCGGTTGTAAGGAGAACATCAGTTTTTTTGGTCTTATCCTGAATCAGAGGAGCAGCTGGCCAACTACTGTGGAGCCTGTCACTAGACTCAGTGTCTGCTTTCTCTCTAGAATTGCGATAAATTCTACTGGTCCTTCTCCTTACTACACTTATATCAAGCGCAAGAATCATTTTAAAATAGTTAAATAAATTTAAAAAACACAATGACTACCTTTTGCGTCCAGAGAACGGCCATTTTAAAAGAGGATTAGAAGTAGGATGAGAGAAAGTAGCTTAGAATTTTTCCCTCAAACTACGCTCACTTTTTGGATTAGACAAAAATAAGAAGAACGCCTAGAAATAACTTAAAATTATTAGGTTGGTGCAAAAATGATGACGTAATAATGTCGTTTTTTGACGTATTTTTTAATGTCAAAAACGACATTATTACGTCATTATTTTTGCACCAACCTAATAAATTAGAAAATTGGAAAATATTTTAGCTAACCCTCATATATAATGAAGTAGCTAGCTTGATAGATAGATAGATAGATAGATAGATAGATAGATAGATAGACAGATAGATAGATAGATAGATATGAAGAGACTTAGATAATGAAGAAGTTGATAGATAGATACTCGTCTGAAATCTGCGTACTCAATCGTAAATAACAGCCGACATTAGAATGTTTTCCTCCTCTTATTCAATCATACTTTTTCTTTCCTCTTTTTTATTTATTTATTTATTTTCGGTGGTTTTCTTATTTAATTGCATTTTTCCTCCTCTATTGTTATCATTTTTTTCATCTTCTGTCTTCCCTTCATTCATTTCTCTTTTCACTCTTTTCTTTCCTTTTATTCTCCCCCTCCTCCTCCTCCTCCTCCTCTTCGAACTTCTTTTTCCCCCTGTGCACTATTTTTCGTGCCTTCGTCATTAACTTCCTGTTAATGTTAACATTTCTTTAGAAGATTCATTGCTGAAATTAGTTTTTAGTTCTTGTTAATTTCCATCCTTTAACTTCTATTCTTCCAATTTTGAAGATTTTAAATTGTTCTTCCTTTTTTCCCTTCTTTTTTATGCTTCCATTTCTTTCTTTTATATCCTTTCTTTCTATTTCTTTCTTTCTTTCTTTCTCCTCTCTTTTCTCTATTTCTACCTACCTCTCTTTATATCTGAATCTCTAGCCTTCTATCTTTCTGTCTTTACTACTTTTTCATCCCCTTTTTTTTCTCTTTTAACCTTTCTATCATCACTTCTTTCCTTTCTCATTATTTCTATCACATTCGCTTTCTTTCTTTACCCCACCCCCTATTTTCAAAAGTTCTTTATTCCTTCTGCCCGTGTTAATATTTTTTAGCATCATTTTCTTTTCCCCTTTATAAAGCACTTTCAAAATTATTTTTTAGTTTTACTCCATTTTATTCTTGCTGTTTCATATCAAAACTCAATAAAATCTTTAATCGGTTAAAACAAATTGCGTAAAATTGAAAAATAAAGAAAATGCTTCCAACAAGATTTGATCTCGCGTTCACTCTTTTATATTATTTTCACTTTTTTTGTTTCGGCATATGTTTTTGCTTTGTGTTCGGCTTCACTATATTTGTTTGCATTTTCTTTTCTTTTCATCCCTTTTTCCCCCCTCTTCCTTTGTTTGTTTGTTTCTCTTTTTCTTTCTTTACATTAATACTTTTCTTAATTTTTGCTTTCTTTCTTTCCATCATTTCTTCTTTGTCTTCTTCTTTATATCTATTTCTTGTATTCACCCTCTTTTCTTTTTTTTATTTTCTTTCTTCTCATTGGTTTTCTTCTTCTTTTTTTTTACACCCACACTTTTATTTTTCACACTTTCTATTTTCATTTCTCCAACAATCCTTATTCATCTGTTTTCATTCATCATATTTCTTCCATTTTCGTCTTTCTTTCCTTTCTAGCGATCTTTCTTATGTTCTTTCTTTCTTTTTTCTTTCTTTCCATTCTCACTTTTCTTTTTATACTCTCTTTCTTCTTTCTTTTCTTCTATCTCTTTTTCTTTCTCTCTTTCCATTCTCACTTTTCTTTTTATACTCTCTTTCTTCTTTCTTTTCTTCTATCTCTTTTTCTTTCTCTCTTTCCATTCTCACTTTTCTTTTTATACTCTTTTTCTTCTTTCTTTTCTTCTATCTCTTTTTCTTTCTCTCTTTCCATTCTCACTTTTCTTTTTATACTCTTTTTCTTCTTTCTTTTCTTCTATCTCTTTTTCTTTCTCTCTTTCCATTCTCACTTTTCTTCTTTTTTATTTTATTTTTTCCTTATCCTTTTCTTCTTCCTTTTGTTTTTTTCTATCAATTTTTCTTCTGTTCGCACTTATTTTTTCCCCTCCATTTGCCGTCTTTTCTCAAGATTTTTTCTTTCTTTATCATACTTCATGTTCTATCCTTTCTCTCTTTCTCTCACAATATTTCATTCCACATTAGTTTCTAACTTCTGTCTAACCGCCATCTTTCCTCTGTTCTTCTTCACTCCTAAACCAATCCAACAAAATTTCATTTCTTTGCTCCAGCAATCCTCCACCCCTATTTTTTTGTTTCTTTTTTTAACTTCTCATTTATGTCTTTTCCCTCTTTTTTATCTTTTTTATACAACCCTCACCCGTTATTTTTCTCCCTACCATCTTTCCTTCCTTTGAGTAAAATTCCCGCTTTTACGCATTTCATTCTGTCTCTATTCTTTAACCCCCCCCCTCACTATTCCCTCACTCTGATGATCATTGTTTTCTTCTTTCCCTCATCTTTCTTTGTCCATTTGATTCCCTCTTTGGCCCAAGGCAATAACAACATGCCGGTGTCCTCCTTGTCTCACTCAATAATTATTTTAGCGATAAAACATTTTCTTTCGATAAAACATTTTCTTTCCTCTTATTTCTTTATTTCGTCCCGATGCGACTCCCCCTTTCCCTTTAAGCTCACCCCCATATTGACAACCTGACCCTTCCTAATCTTTAGCCGTCCACTTAACCATCAAGATTTATCATTTCTTCAATCATTTTTACTCTCACATTTGATTACAGCACGACTTTTCGATTTTTTGCTTTTAATGTCGATCTAACTCTGAACTTCGAATGCTGATTTTTAAGGAAGACATCTAAACCCTACCCTTTTATAATATACAATATTGCTTCAATTTTGACTTATACCCGCACTAAGTGAAGCTTGGTGAACATCTGTGTCTAGCTTTTGTACAGTTACTTTTTCAAACCATTTTTTGCTCACCTATTAATCGGAGTTTGTCCCTATCTCTTTCAGATTGTTAGTTTCTCACTCCATTGTCTCTGGACACAAGCATAGACCCGCATGCGCGAACGCGCGTGCACACACAGACACACTCACACACACACCGATAGATCTTTCTTGCTCTCTCTCACTCTCTTTTTTTTTCTCTCTCTCTCTTTCCCTCTCTGTTTACTTTCCTGTTTCTCTTTCTGCTACTCTTTCATTTCCCTCAATTCCCCCTTGAGACTCATTCTTTGATTTTTTTTTTCTTTTCTTTCTTCCCACCTTCCTGTAGCAACACCAACATGACTCCTTCCCTCGTCATTAGCTATCCACCGTCTTCTCCCAAGCCCCACCCATTTTCTCACCCTCACGACCATTCTTATCACCTTGGTCGTATCACTCTCTTTTTTTTCTTTGCCACTAAGACTATCACCAATCTGGATCCTTTTACCTCGGCAACAAAACCCAGCCCACCATTCGTCCCTTCATCCAACTGTTCTCCTGGGACACGCTCACGCATATTAAAAGCGTCCTTCTAGAGTCAGTCGAGTAAGGTAGCAAACCCACCCCGATCGAAACGAAACTGTTCCCCAGCCGAACAAAGCCGAGAAGAGCCGAGCCAAGGTCAGGCCGTCCTGATCTCTCGCATCTTTTTTTTTTTTTTTTTTTTTTTCCTCCCTTCTTTTTATTTGGCTGCATGTAATTAAGAATTTCTTTTGGACTCCGTCCCGACAGCCACTTACGCACCCAATCCGATTGGATCGATGACGTCACCTAGCCAGGTCACGTGACTTGACCTTTCAGCGGGCCTGGGGTCGCGCCACCTTTGACGTCTGTTCGGCAATCATTTCTCCAACAATCCTTATTCATCTGTTTTCATTCATCATATTTCTTCCATTTTCGTCTTTCTTTCCTTTCTAGCGATTTTCATTTTCTTTCTTCTCTTCTTCTTTATTCGCCTTTTGTCGTTCATAATTTCCCTGTCCGTCTTTTTTTTCTTTCTTCTTTTTCGTATTCCTTTTTTTCCTCTCTCGAACTTACCTTCTTCGTTGTTTTTGCTTTTCTCTTTCTTTCACTTTATTTTTTCCTTCTTCTTAATATGACGCCACTTTTGATTAATTTCTCTTTCGCGACACGTTTTTCATTCTTTTAAAATCTCCTTCGCTTATAAAATTATGAGCCAAAAACTGATTATCTTATTCAGTTTTTCATTTTCTTTTCTTTCTTTTTTTTACCTTTTCCTTTACTTGTTTTGTATTTCTACTTTCTTCTTTTATTTCTCAGTTTTACTATTTTTTTCTTCTATCAGTTCATTTACAATATTAACCCTCTAGACTTCATTTCTTTGTCTGTCTGACAGAAATTCCTTCTATACACTTTTACTTCTCGCACAAGATATTCTTTCCACCCTTTAAGAGCTTCTTTACATTACTTTCTGTCTCACATCACCTTTATTTCATCACACACTCATCTTTTGGCTGATTACATTTCGCCGGTTACTACATATCTATCTCATTCTGATTATCTATTTATCTCGCTAGCTAGCTAGCGAGATAGATAGATATCTCACTAGCTATCTAGCTCTCTAGCTAGCTAGATAGCTATCTCATTCGGTTTATGTCTGTATGTATGTATGTATGTATCTCATTATCTATCTCATTCTGTTTATCTATCTATCTATCTATCTATCTATCTATCTATCTATCTATCTCAGTCTGTTCATATCTATCTATCTCAGTCTGTTCATATCTATCTATCTATCTATCTATCTATCTATCTATCTATCTATCTATCTCAGTCTGTTCATATCTATCTATCTCAGTCTGTTCATATCTATCTATCTATCTATCTATCTATCTATCTATCTATCTCAGTCTGTTCATATCTATCTATCTATCTATCTCTGTCTGTTCATATCTTTATATCTATCTATCTATCTATCTCTGTCTCTTCATATCTTTATATCTATCTATCTATCTATCTATCTCTGTCTGTTCATATCTTTATATCTATCTATCTATCTATCTATCTATCTATCTATCTATCTATCTCAGTCTGTTCATATCTATCTATCTATCTATCTATCTATCTATCTATCTATCTATCTATCTATCTATCTATCTATCTATCTCAGTCTGTTCATATCTATCTATCTATCTATCTATCTATCTGTCTGTCTGTCTGTTTGTCACTCTCTCTCTCTTTCTCTCTTATATCTTTCTATCTATCTATCTATCTATCTATCTGTCTGTCTGTCTGTCTGTCTGTCTGTCTTTTACTCTCCCTTCCTTCTCTCACTTTCTATCTTATATCTATCTCTTTATCTAATTCTGTTATCTATCTATCTCGGTTAATATCTATCTGACTCTCTCTCTCTCTGTCTCTCTCTCATATCTATCTGTCTATCAAATTCTGTTATCTATCTATCTATCTATCTATGTATATATCTATCTATGTTTGTCACTCTCTCTCTCTCTCTCTCTCTCTCATACCTATCTATCTATCTCATTCTATTCACATCTATCCCTCTCTCTCCCCCTCTCTCCCCCCCCCATCTCTCTCTCTCATATCTATCTATCTATCTATCTATCTATCTATCTATCTAGTAAACAAGATTTTCCCCCTGCGTACTTTTTACTCTTTATCACCACGTACTCCATTTACTTTCTTGAATCGACCTTCAATCTTTCTTTTTTTTTTTACTTCTTTCCCGTTATCTCTAACCTTTGTTATATTCAATTTATTTTACCCGTCATCTTTCTCCGACTATTTTCTTATTTCCATATCATCATTTTCCCTTTGGTATTTTCTAACATATCCGATGATTTCAATTCTTATTTGTATTTTATAATTTCTTTAGAAATTTTATTCACTTTTTCCTTCATGATCTTCCTCCAGCCGAAAAGATTCTATCATTATTTTCATTCGTTGAATTCTTACCTTTTAACTTTTTTCTTTTTTAATTCTTTCACGATTTTGTTAACAGATCTTTGTGTTTTTTTTCATTTTTCTCATCAATATTTTCCATTTTCTTTTTCTTTTTGTAAAGCATTTTTTCCCCATATTTTTGCTTTTTTTATTCACTTCCTTTTTTTTACCTTCGCTTGTCGTCTGCTTCTATTCACTGTTTATTTTTCATTAACCATTTTCTTTCTTTGCAATAATTCTAAAAATCTTTTTCTCGGCTTTCAACTCATTTCTAACTGGTATTTATTGCCTGCCTTTTTTCCCTCTTCACTAATTCTCATTCTTTTTTTAAAAAAAAATCTTTTTCTAATAAAGAGCCTCCTTTTTTCTACATTCTCACAACATTTTTCTTTTTATCAACTCAACGTTTCTATCACGCTTTCATTGCACTATCCCTTTTTTTTTTTCGCTTTGTGTCGTCTGATCCACTTCCAAATTTTATCGGCAGCTTTTATTGATATAACTTTCAGAGGGCTTCACAAAATCACCTTTTTATTTAATTACCTTCTCCCACATCTTTTATTTCTAGCGTCGATTTTCTCCATTTTGTTTCTTCCTCATTTTTTCAGGTTTTGACTCTTTTTGTTTTTATCCCTAAAGTTTCTTCATTTTCCTTTGTTCACAGGTTTTTTCTTTAAAGTTTCTTCTTCCCAATTCCTATTTCTTTTCAATCCACTCATCCCATTCCCTTTTTCCTTCTTGAATTATTCCGTTAGCCAATCCTTCTTTGTCGTCTTGGCATCGAACAGATTCCTCTATTTATTTCTCCTCTTTCCTTCGTTTGCAACTCAACTTTTCTTTAAAGAATGCAAACAACTCTGCTGACAATAACACATTAGGGTTTTAAATGGCATCATCCCTCTCTTTTTTTTCCAACTTATATATGAACCAGTCTCCTTTTCGGAAGTCTAGCACCGATGTCTATCACCTTCCCCGTTATATTCAATAAAAAAAATCACACATATATATATATATATATATATATATATATATATATATATATATATATATATATATATATATATATATATATATATATATTAATAGGCGTGTTCATAATTATGCGGGGTGATAAAAAAATTCTAGACCTCCCCAAATTATGTTAGGTCATTTGGTCAGTGTTTGCGAAGTGGATCAAGCTGATTACTTTTCAGCACTATTTCGTGTCTGTGTAAATCTCCATGCAGTTTCACAGTAACTCTTTTACGACAAGCCTAAAGAGGTTAGATAGTTGATTATCTTACAGTAGTACAGCGGATAAGTGTTCAAACTAGAATTACAAAGGATAGCTTTAACAAAGGCAGGTCGTCACCACATAATTCTTATACATTTAGCTTGGTTGGTAACTAGTCTAGGTGAAGAAGAAACCGTTTAAGCGTGTCGCTGGCAATTTCATCACGTTACAAAACACCTACTTGACACAAAAGTCCGTGCAGTGGAATATAACCTACATGGTGAGACTGTGACCCTAACGTCTTAAGGCTGTGGCCTAAACCACACAAGTGGGATTCCTAATGGCACTAATGAGGAAAAGAGAGGAGGAGGGAAGAGGAGTGGGGAGAAGAATAAATATTTTCAACAGAAATATTAATTTACGTAATCATATATATATATATATATATATATATATATATATTGTTTTACATTCATATATATATATATATATATATATATTGTTTTACATTCATATATATATATATATATATATATATATTGTTTTACATTCATATATATATATATATATATAAATATTGTTTTACATTCATATATATATATATATATATATATATATATATATATATATATATATATATATATATATATATGATTGTAAAACGAATTATTTACCAAAACCACCTGATGAGACCGTAAGGTTGAAACCCGGGTCGTGTTAACAGTGAATTTTTCAATCTTTTATATTACATTATATATATATTTATATATATATGTGTGTGTGTGTATGTGTATGTGTGTGTGTGTGTGTGTGTGTGTGTGTGTGTGTGAATGTATATACGATCTATACAAATAAAAATGCTTACTTAGCTAATTGATGTTATATTCAGTCGACTCCGGAATTTCGGAGGCGAACATTCCCATAATTGTTCAATCCACTCTTAAGGAGGTTTCAGCAATAAACTGTCGTTTTTTCGCATTTTTCGTTATCTTTATACTAAGTCCGATGTAATATATATATATATATATATATATATATATATATATATATATATAATGTGTGTGTATGTGTGTGTGTGTGTATGACTCCCAGTACTATAGATCCTCTTCTCTTTCTGAAATTCATTCTCTCTTCCCCTACCCCTATCTCTTTCCATTCTCACTTAATTTTAGCACATAACGTTCCTTTCTTCCTCTCTTCTTTCTTCCACTCTCTCTTTCTTTCTCTCTTTTACTTTCTTCTAATTTTCTATCTCTTCCATGCATTTTACTTTCATTCATCAATATCCCTATTTACACACTTATTCTTTTCTCACTTTTCACTCAGCTCCCCCTCCTCCTCCCTCTTTCTGCTTTCCCTCTTTTTTTGATTCCATTCTTGGTTTTCGTGCCTATCCATTGTTTTTTTTTAAAACCAGCTTCCCAACCTTTTTTTGCATCATCGCCTACTTTCACATGGATAAATTTCTCACAGCACACCTGTATAGTAAATATTCAAAAGAAACCAAAATTGTTTGGTGAAAGTTTGTTACTGGTTCGTAAACTCACTTTATCATGTTGTAAAAAATTCCAAAATAAGGTAACAAATATCGCTGACTAATGCAGCTGCTGCTGTTTCTACCGTGTTAAAGAACAAACAAAAGCAAACTTGACCATTGAAAACTATATATATAATTTAGTTTTAGGGTTAAGGTTAGCTTAATGATTAGGTTATCTTTAGCGTTGAAAATGTTAAAAATTTAAAGGATTTTTGTTGATAATTATAAAATTAAAAATAATATACATTACTAAGTAACTAGTGTAAATTCAGCGATTTTTTTTTGTTGTTGTTATTAGTCCTCCTTATCTGATTTATATCCGAAAATGTTATTTCGTCTGAAGAAATATTTGAATGCTTATGCAATTTCTTAAAACTATAGAAAATAGCAAAATATTCGTTGTTTGCAGGGATTATCTATATCTTATCTTAACCTAGTTAATCCCAATTAACCCAGTTAATCCCAATTAACCCAGTTAATCCCAATTAACGTTCTGTTCTTTTATTCAGGTTATTTACATATCTGCTTTGAATATTTTCATTTCATGTAGGTATATGTTGAAATACCTTTTTAATAATGAACATCCTATATCGCCCACCAGAGCTTCTAATCGCTCACCATTTTCTGTTCAGTTGCTCATCGCCCAGCCAACAGTCGAAATCGGCCACCGGCGGACGATATCGCCCAAGTGAGGAAACCTTTATCTAAACCTACCCCTCTGTTGTTCTCTTCACTTCTGACTCTGAATCTCTTTCTCTTCGATCTCGTATGCTTTTCCGTATCCCTATCTGTCTCTTCTTTCTATGTCTCTCTAATCTTTTCAATCTCTCTCTCTCTCTCTTTCCTATTTTACTCTCAATGTGTGCGTTTCTCTCTTCCCCCCCTCTCTCTCTCTTTCACCCCTTACTTTATGCCTACACGACCTTCTCTTCTTCTCATTATCTCACTGTAAACGTCATTCTTACCGCTCTTCTTTTCTCCATCTTAATTTATCCGTTGGTTTCTTTAACCCTTCCTCTTCCTTGGGTATCGCTCTCTCATAGATTCATACCAACACTCCTCACCCCCTCTTTCTATAGCCTGTATCGTTTATGTCCTACTCTCTTACAGTCTAATTTTTTTCTCCTTCCTTCGAAATAGCCAAATGCACCTAATGACTGTATTACTAATCTGTGGTAAATGTTATTCATTTATTTTGTAGGTGACTTTTGAACTGGCCATTGTTGGTGTCCATCTCACGTGATCATTGGACTCGGGCCTACCACTCAGGTCGATTAAATTTTCTTTTTCTGTTTTTCTTGGCTGAATTATTTCCTTTATTTATTTCTGTTTGACATTGTATCATTTACTTAAATTTTATTCATTTTTTTCTTTCATTTCTTATTCTTTCATTTTCATACCTTACTTTTACAATGTTTTCTTCTCCTCTCTCTCTCTCTCGCTCTCTCTCTCTCTCTCTCTCTCTCTCTATATATATATATATATATATATATATATATATATATATATATATAAATGTGTGTGTTTAAAAATATTTTATATTTAATAGGCTGCTTCTTTTTTTAATCAATTCACCCCAAGCAAAATGTTATTTCTAACACAGACATCTCGTTTTAACAAATATCTTTACCAAAATTAAAACTACAGAATCTCATAGACCTGTTACCAGACATAGGCTCATCCAGCAGCCACACTCTTGACCCAGGATAAAACTACCTCCTCAGGGCCCTTGATTCTAAGGCCCTCTGGGAAGATGAATTGAGGTATAACGTCTTCATCACCAATAATCACTCTAGACACCTTCGTAATCATAATTAAACTCATCCAAATATTTATATAATATAATTTAATATATATATATGATATAATTTTATATATATATATTTATATATATATATATAACTTTTTCAGAAAAAAATATGTTAGATTTATATATATATATATATATATATATATATATATATATATATATATAGATAGATAGATAAATAGATCTAATATATATTTTCTATACATACAATATATATATATATAAATATATATATAGATAGATAAATAGATCTAATATATATTTTCTATACATACAATATATATATATATATATATAGATAAATAGATCTAATATATATTTTCTATACATACAATATATATATATATTGCCTATTTCTCTCTCCATATATATATATATATATATATATATATATATATATATATATATATATATATATATATATATATATATATATATATATATATATATATATATATATATATATATATATATATATATATATATATATATATATATATATATGGAGAGAGAAATAGGCATGATAGCGGCACGGACTGAGGAATTGGAGAGCCGAGTTCGAATTCCAGTCGAATCAATTACATTCACTTACTTACCTTAGGAACGGTATTAATACTTTTCTTCTCCCGCTATGGGTAAATAGCAGGACAGATTGGGTTCTATAGCCTTGGATTGCAACTGGTCTAAGAGAAGGACAACTCTGAATTCAAAACCTGCGGAGGGTAACACACGCTGACCCAGGTCTCTGTATTCGATCCTTTAAAAAGTGTTGTTGGTTCTGACCAAAGCCTTCACCACTTTAATCAAATCATATGTGCTAGTGTCTGGGCAGTTAATTCCTAGAAACTGAGCTGCCTGACCCTCATACGTCGAATACGACGGAAGAGTTCACCATATATATTTATATTCTGAAGAATTCATATATTCATTTTTAATTCGACATTTTTATTGCTTCAAATGTTATTATAGTGGACATTTCGATTTTCAAATAAACTAAACATTTTTTCTCTCTATTAAACAATATGACTATCGGCCTGCTCATTCGAAGTCGAAAAGAGGATAATATAGAGGATAATTGTTTGGCATATTATAGACAGAAGTCAATGGCGATTTTATTAATTAAATCTACTCTTTAGTATTTCAAGATATTTTGTGCGTGTATGTATATATATATATATATATATATATATATATATATATATATATATATATATATATATATATATATATAATTTTTATGTTTAAACGTTATTTTAAATCGATAGGAGACTCATATCTGAATAGATCCTATCTTTTTATTTATTTATTAAACAGTATTTTTATTTATTTACATCTACCGGCCTGAATATTCGAGAAATCCTGTTCGAAAAATAGACGCCTCTTTGATAAGTAGGTCCTACGTGGCTGAGTTGTTCAAAAACAATTCCGATCTAATGACGTTTTCTCCCAGGCGGTTGCAGGTTTGAATGTTGCCGGAGGAGGGCAAGATTTATCGAATATTCGGGCCGATAAATAAATAAATTTACTGTTTAATAAATAAATAAAAACAAAGCATCTACTGATATATGTAACGTTTAAACAAATAAATTAAAAATGTCTATTTTACTAATTTATATAAAGCAAATGTATTCGATAGCTTAGTAGATTTATGTATTTTTCCCGTTAATCATAAGAAATTGTATTTGATGGTATATATTTACTCAATTAGTGCTAGTAAAATAGTTTAGTACATTAAATAACTAAAAAAGAACTGATAATATTTTATTTTCTTATTTTACTTTATTATGGCTTTTGCATAAACATTTGACTCTCGTCTAATGCTTGGTTGAGATTTCTTTGATTCTCATCAATACTAATAGATTTGACAAGGCATCTGCATATATCAACTGGTATTTTTGACCATTTTTCTCTGTTCAATGGCTTCTATATATAAAAAGAAGTTGTCAGTTGAGGCCAAAAATGTTCAGATGTTTTTCACTGAGAAACCCATTGCATTGCCCTAATCTTAATCTTAATCTAATCTTATTCTTCTTCACTTATACTGAAGTGAATTCCAAAGTATATTTTGGTTTGTTGTCGGAGGATTAATTGCATATCAAATTCTTAGCTGGATAGGAGAGGGTAAAAACATTTTTCGAATAAATTGGCTATTTTAAAGAAACTATTTTCGCTTTAATCCTGATTAATTTCTCAGTACCTGCTGCACAAAAACAAGCCCATATATTGATGTATCCCCCACCATGTTTTTCTATTAGGGTAGCACATTTTTTTACATCGTGTGGTTTGTTTATTTTTCTCTAAGCCTAATGTTGCTGGTTACGTTCTAAAATTTCAGTTTTATTGACGTCTGGCCAAATAACTTACTTCCAGAAATCAAATTACAGATCCATACCCTTTTAGTCAATGCTAAACAAGCCTTTTTGTGTTTTCTTCAGTGGTGACATTTTCCTGCAACCCATTTATCTGTCTCTGTCCTATTTCCTACAAATGTAAAATTGCTGATTTTGTCATTGTTATATTAAGCTACCCTAATGAAACTAACCGAGTAGATGAATTTTAATCAGTGTGTTAATAAGAAAATGTGAGAAATATAATATCAGATGAAAGTCTTTCTGCCTTTAATTGTATTGTTAGAAAATCTGTCCGAGTAAACTAACATCAAAATTTTAAAGTAAATCCTTTCTTGTTTTCGCTAAGAACTTTTCAGTGTACTACGTGTATACATACGTACATACATATATATATATATATATATATATATATATATATATATATATATATATATATATATATATATATGTATAAAGAAGAAATATAGTCGTAAGATGTGCTATATTCATGGGATAAAGTGCTTAATATCAGAGATAAAGCGTGTGTAAATATAAAAGTGAACATAGAAGTCAACACTTAGAACCGACAGTCTGTTTCATGCTAGATGCAATCGTCATGCCACGACGATTGCATCTAGCATGAAACAGACTGCTGCCTCTAAGTGTTGACTTCTATGTTCACTTTTATATATATATATATATATATATATATATATATATATATATATATATATATACACACACACACACACACATATATACACACACACACACACACACATATATATATATATATATATATATATATATATACACACACACACACACACACATATATATATATATATATATATATATATATATATATATATATATATATAAGTACTGCTCTACTTCTGGTATTGGTCCCTCTTCTGAATTAATTAAAAGTTTGAATTTATATTCTTTTCGTTCTTATTACATATATATATATATATATATATATATATATATATATATATATATACAAATTTGATTTGTAGATCGTGTTGATTTTTAGACCGAAACTATAATATACCAAACAATTTTCTTTTATAAATATAACAAATTTAAACTATATATATATATATATATATATATATATATATATATATATATATATATATATATATATATATCCTGCCCCTCTTCTGGGCAGAACTGACATAGTCCTTGCCTTTTTTCATCTTTGGCGTTACAAGGAGTTGTTCTCTCGCTTAACTGCACCCAATACTTATTAATCAAAGGCTTTCAGTCTGGGGATTTAGACCGACAGTTATAAGGTGTGATATAATCTCAGAAATTGACAGTTATGACTGGTTTCTGCTGCTTGTGTGACATGGTGCAGAGTCCTGTTGCACAGTGTTTTCCAGCAGCTGCCCTCTTGAACCAGAGCAGCCGTACCTCCTCAAGGCACTTGATGTAGGCCTCTGTGTTGTTTGAGGTCTTCACCAACAAATTCGAGAATTCTTTTTTATCAGAACGATCAAACGCATCAGTCTTTCGAGCTGCCGTACATTCGTATTCATCATTTAATCAATTTTCTCCGAAACCTCTTCACGGTCCTCAGATTGACATCCAAACACTCTAAAATGTTTGTATTGGAGCTTTCGGTGCGAATGCCAAGTAGTACACTATGGCGTTTCCAAATTTCTAGCAGAGTGAATTGCGTAATGGTGCTCTTTTCCCCCCACAGTCAATGCCCAACGGTTCCTACAACGCGCATGTGCGATATTAAAAATATAATATGGCAACAATTTACCCATAGCTCCACATATATATATATATATATATATATATATATATATATATATATATATATATATATATATATATATATATATATATATATATATATATATATATATATATATATATATATATATATATATATAAGAAAAATAATGCCCAGAGAACAGAGCCTTGTTTGCTGCAAAATTTTCTGTGGGAGGGTGGCAAAATTGCCAGATCAAACGGTTGTTTCTCCAACAAAGGGATCCAAGTTCGATCCCTGCTGGTGCAAAAATAATGACGTTTTCTCACATAGTAACATATGTGAGAAAACGACATTATTTTTGCCCCAAACTAATATTTATATATTTTGCATATGTATGTGTATATTTACCACTAATATCTATCTATCTATCTATCTATCTATCTATATATATATATATATATATATATATATATATATATATATATATATATATACACATACACACAATAAAATCAGTAGAATCGCCATTGGCTTCAATCACGGCCAGACGACTTCTAATTCTCCTAAATCTATTATCGAGATTCTCTTTGTTTAAGTTGGTGAATCCTTGCCTTCGACTCATCTTTGGTGTTACAAGAAGTTTTGTTGGTGCTTCACGGCACACCACACATAATAATCAATAAGGTTGCAGTCTGGGGAGTTAGGTGACCAGATGTAAGGGGGATGATGCTGTCGCAGAAATTATCTTATCAGCCATGAGAGGGTTCTCCTGCTTGTGTGGTACTAGACACATTGTGTCTTACAGCAGCCAGCCTCTTGACCCAGGGCTGCACTTCCTCTTCTAAGCACTTGATGTAGTCCTCCGTGTTGAATATGAGATCCTGTGGGACGATGAATAGTGGTATAACTTCGCCATCACTCGAAACACCTTTGTAACCACCATTAGATTCGTCCAACTCTTTCCAAATCATCTGCACTGCCCACAGATTGACACCCAAACACCCCGAAATGTTTGTATTGGAGACTTCCGTTGTGTATACCAAGCAGTACAGCATACCGTTTTCAAATTTATGGCGGAGTGAATTATGTCATAGTGCTCTTTTTCTCACAGATGGTGCCCAACTGTCCTTACTATACTTTGCAACCGACAAAATCAAAAACGAACAACACGCATGCACGAAATTATAAATATAAAATGGCGACAATTTACCCATCGCACACTGTATGCATTTTATATATATAATATATATATATATATATATATATATATATATATATATATATTAGTGAATATACATAATATATCACGTCGATATTTTTTGTCAAATCCATATCTATCTATCTCTCTCAATATATATATATATATATATATATATATATATATATATATATATATATATATATATATATATTCATCTCTCTTCATCTTTTTATAGTTCTCTCTTTATCTTGTATTTGTTTTCTTCATCTTTATCACTTACCAAATTTTATCTGTATCTATTTGCCTGCCTCTCTCTGTCTTCTGTCTCTGTCCTCATATATAACTTTCTCTTTTCTCTCCTACTGATTTTTTAAATTTTTTTCTTTATTTCAAAAGAATTAATTTTTTTCCTTTAAGTGCGTTTCTTTCTTTCTACTCACTTTTTTCTCTCTTCCCTCTCTCTTTCTTTCTCTCTCTTTCCTTTTTCTTTATATTCTTTTATTTCTCTTTTCTTTTTCTTTGCTTTCCATTCATTCACTTCATCTGTTTTCTTTTCGAATGAAAGATTTAACAAGTAGGTTTCATGTTTTTCTATGTGACAATTTTTCAGACTGATCGTCCTCTCTTGTTATCGTGGGACAGCTCTGACGTCAGCACAAGCGTGAATTTACACGAGAAAATCATGATCACACTGAATACATAGGCTTGGGCGACAGCGTGTAATTCTCAATGTACCGGGAGACAAGTGTTTGCATACGATGTGTGGAAACTAATACTTTCTGCATCACATTTGGGAAATTATTATTATTATTATTATTATTATTATTATTATTGTTGAGTGAATGAGCAGCATGTCAGCAAAGCGACGCTGGGGTTACAAATATACGACGCCCTATAGAACTGTTATGAAACTTATTAACGCTATGAAAATAGATCTACTTAGATCTTCCTGTATATCACCGCTGTTGTATATTTCATTTATTATGCCTGTAATATTGTCAACGTCCAAATAATATAAGACTGCCACCATCTATATTACAGTTATGTCGCTCAACGTCTTCATGCCTTTTGTTGGAATGAAACCATCCTTGTTCCTTTTCTTCACCTTTCTGATATTCTTTCAGATATCCATTTAACCCAAACTGGAAAATTGACTTCTCAATGATTTACCTGGTTCTTTTATATTCGGTGTTTCTTGCCAGTATTAAATTATTACGATATTTCTTCTTCCTGGTGTGCCCCTAAATGTCGGCTGTCTGTTTTTAGCTTTAGTTTGTTTGGTTCATTTTGTTTAGCGGCATATCAACCGCTATGGTTTATTTAATGTTGAAATCTTACTATTTTGAACACAATTTTACGGCTTCAACTAAATATATACTATAAATAGGTATTGTTGGTAATTTTATTATAAATACGCATCCTGGTATTTTTTTATATAAAAATGTATTTTATACTTTCATAGTGTTTTGTTTTTGTTTAGGGTTCACTATTTACCCATAGTTGGTGTTACTGCCCTGAGTTAGAGCAGAGCTTAGAACATAGCTTAGAACATGGTGGTTCCACGCTCCTCAAAATCCCCAATGTCCTGATCAGAGATCTTGCTGCTGGATGTAGTTTATTGTCATACCTAGGTTTAGTGTTGGTAGCAGTTTCTTTGTAGTTCATATTGTCTTTAATACTTTATCATTTCCCACATAATTTGTACATTGCATTCTCAGAATTCATCAGTAGATACACATATCTTTTGCTTCTGTTACTTTTTTTATCTATCACAAAATTGTCCAACTACCACATTGGGTATTGTATATTACATAGAAGACCACTATTTTTCTTAGCTTCTATGTACATTTTAAGGATTTGTATGCACCTTCGGATTTCTGTATCACACTTAATGTTTTCTGTTACTATATTCTACATTTACTTGGTTTGTACATCTCCCCTAAACATGACTCACGCTAAGTTTGCTGACAATTATGCGTTCTGACTTTTTGCAGTTAATACTTGATGTTGTTTCTTCTTTTCCTCGACTATATTGTCTAATAATCCTCAGTAAAGTTTTTATACATAAATAATTGTTTATTCAGTTTTGGACTCCTTCAAATTGGTGCTCTATGTTGTTTTGAATCTTTCTTTTACGTTCTTATGTTCGATCTTCTTCCGTGTACCTTCGTAAGTCGTGAATTTATATATAAATCTAATAATAACTCGAGCAAAAACATTAGTGACATTATGTTTAAAATATCCAAGGTAGCAATGAATATGTCAAAATCTCAACTACAACCTTTTCCCTAAACGTTAAAAAAAAAGAAAAGCAGTTTCATCCATTAAATGAAAACCTGGAGGATAAAGGTAAAATTTCGAGTAACGAGTTTCACCCACCAGGCATTCGACTGAAAGAAGTACTATATTTTATTTTTAAAATCAATGCCATCTGAAAGAGATTATGATCAAAGCTTTCGTCCGGGTATTTCTTGGTGGCCTTTACACATCAATAGGCTTTTGATAATCCGAGAATCTATAGAGCAAATATCCCAGACAGTAACTAGAAATGCCTTTGATAAGGGAATTAATCCAATAAAATCTGTACGTCTTATCGACACGGATTATAAATGGATTTTCAATATAAAGCAGATATTTTAATCATTTTCTTTGAGAAAGAAATAAATTATTCATTTAATTGATACATGCTTCAAAGAAATATATAGGAATCTATTTGAGCCTAAATCTGATATATACTCCATTTGCAAAAATTCAGTGTTAAAAATTAAGTTACTATGGCAGAATATAAGAGATATAACAATTGTTTGAAAATTACAAATGCTTTGTTGTAATTTTTCTACTGATTATGCCAATATTAATGATAAGTTTCCTTTTGAGAAAGCCATATTGCTAAGATTATTGGCAAAAACCCAAAAAGCTATCAATGGCGATTCTCTTCAACAGCCGTCTTTTACACAAACTTGAACAGTATTTCTTTCTTCTCTCTTTTTTTATATTTTCTGCACATTTATCAACATTTTTATTCTTGTCTTTATTTCTGAGATGAGGTATTATGTACATTATTTAAGAATAAAAATACATTATTTACATTATTCGGACTATTGTCCTCATCTTTGTCGACATATTTATCACAACGTTTCGGCCGTTGTACGCTCCGGCCTTCTTCAGGTGGTCCCAATGGATAAAGGAGTTGGTTAGATCCAGTGACAGAGCCCAAAAGAGTGTGAGTTCAATACCAGGTTAAGGCAGTGGAGAACTTTCAGAGGGAATAATTATCAGGAGATAACTGATAACTGACATCCATCAAACATGGCACGTGGAACTAGAACAGTCTACCCCAGTGAGCGAAATAAAGGGTTCAGTTCGAAATTCCAACCACCTGAAGAAGGCCGGAGCGTACAACGGCCGAAATGTTGCGATAAATATGGCGACAAAGATGAGGACAATACTCTGAATAATGTAAATAATGTATTTTTATTCTTTTCTGTTTTATTTCCCTTTTTCTCCTTCCTTGTTTTCTTTTCCTTTTTCTCCTTCCTTGTTTTCTTTCCCTTTTTCTCCTTCCTTGTTTTCTTTTCCTTTTGTACTTACACTGTCGGATCCTTATTTTCATTTCTCTGCATTTTCTCTTCCTTCTTTTTTTTCCCCAAAGCTGCTCCAATTTCTTAAAATTGACACATCACTGCAGCTGCATGAGGAAAACTTTATTCCCAAGCTTACACGGTGATTTCCGAAACATTGGCAGAATTCAACGGATTCATCAGCCAGGATTTCCCGTGTCTCGCCGAACATGACATGCATTTCTTGAAGAACCTTCTTTTTCATAAAGGTTTCTCACATCGATGATGACATTCATCTTTAGTTCTTTGAATGTTTACTAAGCATTCCTATTTAGAGCTCCTTACAAAGAATGCGGTTCACACAGGAGCATGCATATATATATATATATATATATATATATATATATATATATATATATATATATATATATATATGCTTTTAAAATAGGATACAGAATCCTGAGAAAATTTTTAAGTAATTTGACAAATGGAAAACGTTATCTGAAAACACGGAAAAAAGAAACTCAATTAGTTTAATTTTTTTTTTTATATATATATATATTAAACATATTTTCGGATAGACAATTATGCTGTTACACAATCTGGAGAATTTTACTGTTTCATATATATGATTGAGTGTCAAGTGCCGACTTTTTTCAGAAATGCAACATCGGTACCATAGTGTTTGGCCTGGATGGGTGATGATCGTATACTAAAAGTTATTTTCTACAGTCAACTCCAGAGTGGTCATCGAAATGTTGGTAGACTTTGGTTCAGGTATAATGATAAAGTGAAGCGCAAAATTTCTTGCGTCAACATTCCATTTAAGATCTTTGAAGAGATCAGTGTCATTCCAGCTGCTATACGGGAATAAGGCATCCTCAAGCAGAAAGCATCATTCGACTGCGTGAAACACGAAAGAGAAATAAAACAGCTAACAGTGTTCCTGCTGCACTTGGATACAATACTTGGTTAGAACTGTGTAGCGAAAAAACATATTTTAAATCAGTTAATTTATAATATTAATGCTCTGTAAATTTACATTGAGCACTATTTTGTAAAAATAAAAATATCTATAAGAACACCGGATTATATATCTTACTCTTCTTTCGTTATATATATATATATATATATATATATATATATATATATATATATATATATATATATATATATATATCAACCATATATATATATATATATATCAACCATATATATATATATATATATATATATATATCAACCATATATATATATATATATATATATATATATATATATATATATATATATATATATATATCAACCACATTAAATCTTATGTCAAGGTGACCCCCTTTGTATGGCACATATGCTTCAAGCGTTTAAAAAAAATCAACAGGAGTATTTGCTGATGCTTTTCACTGCTGTCTTTCTTCTCCTATCCGGTCAATACGACTGATTTCGAAATTTGTGAAATCACTCTGAGATAAATATTTCTAATTATTTCTATCCAGGTCAACTCACTCGAAGTTAGGATGAGGCACATTGACAACTGACGTTATTCTTTAGGCTTGTCTTTATACCTGAGCCAATGTCGCCCAACAGTCTCTTGTCAACTGTCAAAATGACTATACATGTGGAACTTAGAAATTCAGTTGTTACTTATACTTGCAACATGGCCAGCCCAGCAAAGTTGCGGCTGCACCAGGAAAGTATGAATTCTACCAATGTTACTTTTTGAGAGAAGCCCATCAGAACTGAACACCCTTCAAACGTATTGCAACAGATCGTGTGGAAGATATCAGGCTGAGTGATATGGAAACCAAATGGTGTCCATCATTCTGAGCCGTACAACAGTGTGATCAAAACACACACACACACATATACACACATCCAACCAGACACAGACATACACATACACACACACACACACACACACACACGCATACACACAGATATATATATTAAGACATGTCTTATTGAATAATTTAGACAAGATTTGTCTACTTATTTTCAATAGGATCATCTCATATTCACGGACAAGCTTCTTAGTATCCTTACTAAAAGAAGAGAGAAAATTACCATGCTGATACATATTTATTTATTCTGAATAATTTCGACATTATCACAATGTTATCATCAGGGTGTTGTTTTTCTTTTTCTAAGACAAAATTGTTGTGTTCATTTGAAAGTTATTTTTTTTACTGTGATCGCTAAGGTTATGTTTTCTACGATTTAAAATTTCACGATGCAAATGTCAGGGGAGGTAACTAGTTTTGCAATGCCCATATTTAAAAAAAAATCCTATTGAAAATAAGTAGACAAAACTTATCTAAATTATTTAATGAGACGTATCTTAATGAAAACATGCTGGCAAAATATATCCAACACAGACACACACACACACACACACACACACATATATATATATATATATATATATATATATATATATATGTATATGTATATATATATATATATATATATATATATACATATATTAGCAAGGAATAAGCGTAATTTCTAAGGAACTTTTTAATGTAAATCTTAATAGCCAAACAACAACCAGTTTCGTCCCAGTCTTATCAAGTTTATTCCTGGGAATTAAAATAAGAAACGTGTAAATTAATTTGAAGATGACTAATGGAGAGAAAAAAAATCAAAGAAAATTAGAGCCTAATAATATTCAGACTGTTTACAGAGGGAAGGCTTGCGGGATCTGATATATTGGGACTCCAGAACCATTAGGTGATATGAAGAGTGGGAATTTGATAAAATACAAAAACTAAATTCAGAAACACATTTCCTGCTATTTATAATATTCTGTGCAATAGACGACCCGGATGTATTAACTAGTTGACTATTACTGGTAGCCGAATTAAATATGATTAAATCGATACACACAAATATAGAGCTAATATACATGATTTGTGATATTTTCACGCAAATTCTGAAATATGAAGGAAACTGGTGTGGAAGCTATGTTATTTGCCTTATACTTTAGTCCCCACCCCTCATAAGCGGTTTCAGGAATCTGATGAACCCTGAAACCGCGATCGATAGCGAACCTTAGATATACATTTTTCTTGTAGAAATATATCCAGTGTTTCCTGTTTAGGATTTGTTTTCCGTTTCTTCTAAAGTCTTTTCCACCTCTTTTATTTCCAGTAACCTGCACCTTGTGTCTTAGTCGCATTATTGCGTTGACTGGGGTGAATTGATTAAAAAGAACTACCTATGTATGATAACATTTCATTTATAAATTAGGTACAATAAGTTGTTAAAAATCTAATAATAAAATAGAACAATTTTGACAATAGACTAATAAAAGTTATGTGACCGATAGAAGATTCGTTCTTACCGTAGATCTTATAAATAAGAGATTGACAACATCTAATAATAAAATAGAACAATTCTAACAATAAAATAAAATAATAATAATAAAATTATTTTTTAATAATAAAAATTACGTAATTCTTGCATTAGAGTTTAGTAGCTTCTGGGTACGATTTTTTTCTTTCCTTATTAAATCATGAAACTTTTCAATTAAAGGAAGCGTTTTACGGCTTTTCTTTGTCCTATATAAATTGCCAGCGTTAGTATACTTGTTCATTGTGACCATTATTAAAGTAGAACTGTCTGGGTTTGGCCGCGGTTAACTGAAACTAAAAAAGAAATTGAAACCGCGGCTAAGCAGGGTTAATGTTCCTGTTTTCTGTTATACTATTAGGTTGGTGCAAAAATAATATCGTTTTTTGAAGTTATAAAATACGTCAAAAAACGATATTATTTTTGCACCAACCTAATATACCAGTTTCATAAAAAATAAAACATTTGCATATATCTTTCCTACACTAAATATAATAACGGGTAGTAGAGTTTCTGAGGGTGAAATATTGAATCTTTACGTACTTCAAGCTTCAATTCATTTTGTCATGATACTGGGTCATGGGCCAAACATGTTAAAGCATTTTTTCTAAAATGTCTCATACATTTCTTCTAATCAATCAAATGTCCCTACTAATATGTGTTGGTTTTATTATCCCTAATCTTGACTCAAAAAAGGATAGAACTACGTATGCACATTAGAAAGTGTTAGTAGCAGGGTTAGTAGCCACTGCTAGTAGCCAGTGTTAATAACAGGGTTAGTATCCAGTGTTAGTATCCAGTGTTAGTAGCCAGGGTTAGTACCAGGGTTAGTACCAGGGTTAGTAGCCAGTGTTAGTAGCCAATGTTAGTAGCCAGGGTTAGTAGCAGGATAAGTAGCCAGTGTTAGTAGCCAGTGTTAGTAGCAGGGTTAGTAGCCAATGTTAGTAGCCAGGGTTAGTAGCAGGATAAGTAGCCAGTGTTAGTAGCCAGTGTCAGTAGCAAGGTTAGTAGCCAGTGTTAGTAACCAGTGTTAGTACCAGGTTTAGTAGCCAATGTTAGAAGCCAGTATTAGTAGCCAGTGTTAGTAGCCAGGGTTAGTAGCAGGACAAGTAGCAGTTTTAGTAGCCAGTGTTAGTAGCCAGGGTTAGTAGCCAGTGTTAGTAGTTAGTGTTAGTAGCAGGGTTAGTAGCCAATGTTAGTAACCAGGGTTAGTCGCCAGTGTTAGTACCACGTTTAGTATCCAGTGTTAGTAGCAGGGTTAGTAGCCAGTGTTAGTAGCCAGTGTTTGTAGCCAGGGTTAGTATCCAGTGTTAGTAGCCAGGATTAGTAGCATCGTTAGTAGCCAGTGTTAGTTGTCAGCTTTTGTACTACTTTTGTCGTCAGAACGTGAATGCTGAAATTTCTTAGACTCGTCAATGCTGAAAGGGGACTTATAAAATTTGACAAGCACTGGACATGAAGCAAAAGTTTTAGAGAGAGACATCAATAAAACTACCTTGTGTAAATGGATAAACTAGGAGATATTAAGCGTCAAATATTGCATAGAGCTACAAAGGATAGCAAGCTGTGGAGAGTCGTGGTCGGCCACGTCCTGAATGTTACGGAACATAAAAGAAGGTTCACGAAGGTTCAAGAAGGTTTATTCATTATTTTTTATTTTTTTTTTTTTTGTGGTGGTTGGATACTATTAGTTATTTTTGGTGTTGAGGTACCATTAGCTATTTTGGATGTACCATTAGTTTTCTTGGTGGTGGGGTACTATTAGCTATTTTGGATGTACCATTAGTTTCTTGGTGGTGGGGTACCATTATTTTATTTTTTTATTTTTTTTGCGGAGTACTGGGGTACCATTTGTTATTTTGGTTGTCGGGTACCATTAGTTTCCTCTGTCGATGTTGAATCTCTCATACGTTCACAATACAAAGAACAAATTCGTGATTTAAATTCAATTTTTTTTTTATAAAATATTGCTCAGAGCTGCAAAGGATAGAAAGTTGCGGCGAGACCTAATCGGTGTTCTGGGTATGATGATAAACTACATCCGGCAGCAAGGCGTCTGATCAGAAACTTTTGAGGGACGTGGAACCATCTCTTAATTGCTGTTGTTCCCAGGTACACCCTAACCCGGGGTAGTAGCACCTGTTGGGCAAATAGTTACCCCCCCCCTAACTGTGACCAAAACACTATGAAAGTATAAAAATACATTTTTATAGTAAAAATACCAGCAATATATTTTCATAGTAAAGATATTTACCAGCAATACATTTGTGTAAAATTTTTTTACTAAAGTGAGACGTGATTGCCGATACTCTGAAATGACATGGCTTATAAAAGAAAGTAAGTTAGATGCAGAGTCTATTATAATAAATTCATATTGATTACTTGAACGGGTGAATCAAGTCAGAACAACAAATGTCAATATTGTTAAACTACACGTTTGAATCTCTTTCTTTAACATTGATTCGTTCTTTTATGACATATGGCTTTTTGTCATTGACTTCATTTCATCAGCATTTTCGCTTTATACACACCGAATAGGATCTTGTCCATTTGGTGTGTATTTTACAAGTGTTCGAGCTGAGATAAAGGTAAGGTTTCATATTTATCATTTTACAATGAAACTGGACCCATGTATTAGAATTTAACAGAAATATCTTACATAGCAGCAGATTGAGACATATTTTAAATTTAAATAATACCAATGAGAAAAAAGATAAATATACTATATTGATATTACAGATTTTACAAGTTTATGAATGTACTGATTGGTTAGTTTAACTCTTTAAAGTAGAAGTGGTTATCCCCTGCATCCGAACAGCAACCCTAAATTTTAGAGGAATGTTTACACGGAAGTATATCATCTACAAAAACGAAAATACAGGAACACACACGCACACACACACATACACACACATACACACACACACACACACACATATATATATATATATATATATATATATATATATATAGATAGATAGATAGATAGATAGATAGATAGATAGATAGATAGATAGATAGACAGATATAACAGAGAGAACGAAAAAGAAAGAGGGAAATAAAACGAAATCGAGATAAATAATGCGATAGATATCGAAGAGTTTAATTACGGTTCTTATTCTGCCAGGCTTCATCTCAAGTCTTCCAGTACGAAGACACAAAATGAACAGTTGAACAAAAGCAACGAACATCCAATAATGCCGAATCGTCTTCAAAGTTTACCCGCCAAATATTTTCCATGCGCCGGAGGCCAACCATTATCGGCAGTTCAAACACTTCAGAAGAGAGTTTATTTGCCACTAGCCTCTCATCTCTTTGGAACGAGATCTCGTTGCAAACGCTGAGTCATCAAGATGGACGCCAATCAAAATGTCCTCAAAAAAAAAAAAAAAGAAGAAAAAAACAGGTAGAATGAAATTGAAAGATGTTCGGTCGTCAGTTTGAGTGTTGTCTCTGAGTCAACAAGACGTTTAAGATTTATATAGATTAAGATAGGTAGTTGAAGAGGTAGACAGAGTAGAATATGTAATTGGAAGAAAAGAGAAGAAAGAGACGAAGATAATTTAAAAAAGAAAGAAATAAAAAAGAGGAAGCTAATTAAACCGTGATTGATAAAAAAAAAAAAAGACAGGAGCATAAAAAAGATCTATATGAACAAATTGGGATTGCTAAAACATTTCTAGTAAATGAACGCACCGACTATTGGGTAAAAATTTCATATGGTCTCAGTTTTATATGACAAACTAGAAAACGCTTCCAGATTTAAGTATCTGGAAAGTATTTTAACAGAGGTGTAACAATGAAATCCGAAGCTGCATTGGGATAGTGAGAGATACCTTCCAAATCTAAGAGAAATATTAAAAAACGAAAAAAAATCGTCATAAACAAAGACAAGTGTATTGTTACGTAATATGAGTCCTATTCTATGACAGTGAATGCAGAACAATCTCCTCACAGATGAAGAAAAGACTTGAAGCAACAGAAATGAATACCCTGAAACGAACATGTGAGCAACGAGGAAGTTTTAGAGAAAATGGAAACAAAAAGGACACTTATACTTAACATCAGGAAGAGAATGCTGAAATTTCTCGGGAACATAATGAGGAAAAAGGGCTTGGAAAATTTGATACTCCCAGGATAAATTGCATGCAAGAGGGACAGAAGAAAACAACGCATAACCCACCGAGAGAGATTGAATAAATAGATGGCAGAAAAAGGTTTAGGAAATATAGCAAAAAAGGTAAAATTTATTAAGAGTTGCAATAGACAGAAGATCGCCAACGTCCTGAAGTGTAGAGTGTTAGTTTAAAATAGAAAAAAAACTATCAACCATGTCTTATATGCGAAGCTGAGGTATTTGTTCTACGAATGTTTTCCCTATATTTATAGTGAACTTAATTAAAACTGAGAGGTTCGTCAATCACCCGGTTCCTACTTCTCTCCGGTCAGAGATAGTGGTTTATTCCTTGTTCCAGTTCCTTCTAAATTCTAATTCAATTCTATACTTCCAACGCTGCCTAAACTCTGAAATTTTATTCTATATTTATTTATTTATTTTCTCTATAGGAGAAGATAAGCTCGCCTATCATCCGATTCACACACCTTTTCCGGACTTTTGAATAGGAGGAGGAGTTTATCCCTTGTTTCCAGTTCATGATTAGGTTTCCGGTTTCATCTAAAGTCTTTTTCATTCTCTTTCATCCCCAAAAGCGTCTTAGTGGCATTATCCCCTTGCTTGGGGTAAACTGATTTTAAAAAATGAGGACGTCAAATGCGGTATCAGTCAGTCGGATCATTCAATATGCTATATTCTATTGTTTACCGCAACAGAAGCACACTTATAAAACTTGGGGAAGAGCGTCAATTTCAGAGCAATGTAACTCAATGAATAAAGTTATTCAATTTGTCACATATTCGGGAAATTTAGTGCGAATTAAACTTAACAGCTGCAAATAAATTGAAAGAAAATATATATATATATATATATATATATATATATATATATATATATATATATATATATATATGAATAGTTTTAAACAGATTAATCGATAATTTAAGTGTAAAAGGCGACGAAAACAATGTAACTAACAAGCAAATTCGGTGATAGGCTTTTACAATTTTGTAGATTATATAACTACACAAAAATATACTGACTGCTTGCCAATGTTTAAGAGGACTGGGATGGCCGTGGTCTTCATATAACCTCGAAAACGGCTTTGAAGGGAAGCTTACTTCCCCTTCAACTAAGCAGACATTAAAAAAGAGAAAAAATACTTTTAATTTGGGTGGTATATATGATGGCTTTACGAATGGATATTTAAAAGTATACATTCACATAATACATATATAAATATATTAATACAAAGAGAGATGTAGAGTAAGGGGAAATATTAAAAAAAATATTACTCAATTTAAAGTAAGAAAAATGTAGTAAAAATGAAACAACAAAAAAGCAAACCGGTTATTGCTCCTCGCTCTTCGAACTCAACCGAGGACAAAACATATAAATATGTGAACAGCAAAAGATGATAAAAATACTAACAAAGAATCAGCAATATAAATCAAAGTCATATTATATTTATTTTGTGCAACCATTCCTTCTGCTTATAGGTTGCTTTGACTTTTCAAGAATTTTCAAATGGTAATGTGACCATACTCTACTGACTAATCTAAAAACATATTTGGTAAAAGACCAGACACAAATCAGATTATTTATCGCAGTACCGGAATTTTTAACACTCGCAGAACCAGAGTTTTTACAATTAATCGCAGAACCGAATTTTTTAACACGTAATCGCCGTACTAGAATTTTTAACAAGCAATCGCAGAACCGGAATTTTTAACAACCAATCGCATATCCGGATTTCTTTTATAACCAATTGCAGAATGAGAATTTTTAACAAGAAATCGCATAACCGGAATTTTTACCAACCAATCGCATAGCCGGATTTTTTTTACAACCAATCGCAGAACGGGAAATTTTTAACAAGAAATCGCATAAGCGGAATTTTTAACAAGCAATCGCAGAACCGGAATTTTTAACAAGCAATCACAGAACCGGAATTATTATCAAGCAATCGCAGGACCGGAATTTTTAACAAGCAATCGCAGAACCGGATTTTTTAACGAGCAATCGCATAACCGGATTTTTTAACAACCAATCGCATAACCGGAATTTTTATCAAGCACTCGCAGAACCGGAACTTTTAACAAGCACTCGCAGAAGGGGAAATTTTAACAAGAAATCACCTAACCGGTTTTTTAAAACAAGCGTATGTGAAATTTGATATTACCCTCTACAGATTTTAGTTGATACGTGCAAATCAACCCTTGCCTGCAACCTCTGATTTATTCTACCAATATATTCTGCATCGCACTGACATTTAAAACTATATACCACTAAATCATAACGTAGGGTAGAACATCTTTACCATTGGATTTCGACATAGTTCGAGAAGCGAAAAAAACATAGATTGCTAAGAAGATAACAAATGAAATGAAATGTCAACTTTTAATATAGTATCAATTTTAATGCAAAATACGTAATAAATCGGCGATTCTAACGTAAATCTTCTACGCCGTAAATAAAAGAAAAGGAATTATGAAGACAAAAATAACGACTGACATTACATATAAATTTTGAAGCTTAAAATTCATTGAAAAACAGGAAGCGGGAAGAGAGTTTAACATGTGAGATGTGTGAGAGAAGAAACTGTTAGCGTGAAACTTACGGCTACATCTAGCCATTCCACCTGTACAATTATGCCAGGTTAGTATGTCCTTGAAATTCGTAATATCGAGGCATAAAGAGGAAAACTCATCAGAATAATTACCACGAAAATATACGTTATGGCGATGGGAAAGTAACTGAAGTCGAGATGCCATTCTAGATTCTTCTTTCGATTTTATCAAGAATCTAAAAATACATAGTAGAAGCAGCAGACCAGATGTGACCGCAATATTCGAATGGATGGATGGTACACTTATAATGTATAAGATAGATTCCAGTGATGGAAAATTGCCGAGCACGACACAGTGAATTAACTTTCCTAGCAGCAGATGTAGCAATTGATTCAATATTATCTTTCCATTTCATGCCAGTGGAATATGTCAGTCTTCTTCACGATTTGGAATTCAAAGTTTTTCTTCTTTTAGACCGTTTTTTTTTCCTAACCAATGTCAGAGAAAGCAGCCTACCTTTGCTATTTAGTCGAAAGCTAGTTTGGAAAGTAGCGATCGTTTCAGGATTTTCCCAATGGCATTTTTGCGAATGCAAACACAACAGATTAGTCAGGACTTGAAAAATTAATTTGAAATTCGTAATCTGGAGTAATTAATCGATTGTAATATATGAAAAAAGAACTCCAGACAATAAATTTCATTTTTTTATTTTAAACAATCACGTGTTATAAGTATATTTCGTTTGGTTTCCTTAAGGTGATCAATTTTCAATGAATAATTGAACAGTGACATAAGAATTAATGTCTCATTTTCACAAATCCTTAACTATTTACAGTTTACTTTAAGTTTTCGTTACGAAATCAAAGTTGACATCGAGGTCCCAATAAAGGATGTATATTTCTTAAATAGATTAATTGAGCCTTGCTTACCTGTGATGCTCTCCGGGGGTTCAATCATAACTTACACTTAATTTAAAAGTAGTTTCCAAAGTTAAGAAGAGAATACAAGTTCGATTACTGTCGGGAGTTGCAATTGCTTTAATAAGACTTTCGATCGCTTGACCGGTAGACATTGATTTCACTGTTTCAAAAACAGGGATGTCTACTCAAACACATGTAACTATTAAATATAACGTTTATAGCAATTACAAATTTAAAAACTCTTCTCTTTCTCTCTTTCTCTCTCACTATATATATATATATATATATATATATATATATATATATATATATATATATATATATATATTGAACAATAAAAAAATAAAATCTTTAGACACACTGGGTTGTAGATTAATATTCTTTCGTTTTTTTTTATTATTATTCCATTTAGATTCCTCGACTAGTTTCGACCAAAATGGCCATCATCGGGAGGAGAAACATTTCTGCTTGCTGCTAGCAAGTAAACTACAGAAATGAGTCTTTTGCTGGAGAAAAAAAATATATATATATATACATATATATATATATATATATATATATATATATATAGAGAGAGAGAGAGAGAGAGAGAAAGAGAGAGAGAGAGAAAGAGGAACTCCTCTCATCAGATCAGACTTCGCCACAGACTTTTTTTTATCGGAAAATTTGTGCATGAAGCACAAATTTTCCGATAAAAAAAAGTTCAGGGTGACGACCATTGACTCGACCGACGAACACTGAAGCCAGCGAAATCTGTGAAAATGTGGCGAAGTGCAAAGTTTGTGGAATGATATCACCCTGATAAAGCTGATAAAGTAGACTGCAGCATAAGCATTTTCAATGACAATGCCATGTCTCACTTTAGAAACATTTTAAAAAGTAGACAAAGACAAAAGCCCATTGAACAAATTTTTAGTGAGACTAGGTCCTAGTGAGTTTCAAGCCGGGCGCGATCCTAAGAGACAGAAAAGAAACCTCAGTAAGACAATTACATTATGCTTTTTATAGAAGAGGTCTAGTCTTCCAGCAATAACATTTCTCCTCTTCCCATTCTCCACCCGCTTCCCCTTACGCTATCAACTCTTATCCGCACAAATACAGTAAAATTAAATAAAGTTTTCGTCTATATTTTATCAGTGTTTTAATAATTTTCATTGGTTTTATAGACGAACTAGTACACAAACTACTGTTGTAAAAGTTTGAATAATTAATAATCTCGAATCCAGGAACGGAATGATCCATCTTACATTGATTCCTATGGGTTTACGAATATTTCGGTTCATGAACGGTCTTCAGAAACGAAGTTTCACTGCAATATATATATATATATATATATATATATATATATATATATATATACAGTGTAACCTGTAAGAGACCCTGATATAAGAGAAACCCGGATATAAGAGAGATTTTTCTGGTCCCAAATTAGAGCCATACTTACCTATACAAAATAGACCAAACCCGGATATAAGAGAAACCCGGAGATAAGAGACTTTTTCTCCGGTCCCGACAACTCTCTTATATCCGGGTTACACTATATATATATATATATATATATTAATAAAAAGGCTTCAACACTAATATTCCATGGTCATAATTTATTCCATTGGAATCGTAAATACGATCCAATTCATCAGACCTACAAATTCTACCTGGATTCTATCCTCTTGGAATAATTTTTTTTTATACAAATATATATGTATGTGTATATTTACCACTAATATTATCTATCTATCTATCTATCTATCTATCTATCTATCTATCTATCTATCTATCTATATATATATATATATATATATATATATATATATATATATTGCTGGGGACATGAGATGCGCGTTCGTGTGTGTTAATCAAATAATCGAGACTGAAATATGTTCGTTTGTACACATCTGTTTCCGGGTCAAATCAAACAAGAACCCAGGTGCTTCTAGTCAGCTTTACAGACGTTAATGTAGCAACGGTCTTTTCCCCACCCATCAACTGATGAGCTAAGAAGGTTTATTAGACGCCAAGTAAGGGGTGAAACGTTAGAAATAAAATGAAAGAATAAAGACCGCCATCATAACGGATGTGTCATACGCATGCGCAGTGTATGGCGTGAAAAAAGCGTTCAGGAAACAACGCGAAACATTTACAGATTTTCATTCATTTAAACTTAGGGCGTTTCTTTCCTGTTTGGAAATCTACAATGTTTTTATCTTTTAACTTGCCGCCTTATTTTCATAGTTTATAATAAGTGTTTCTTTTTTTCTTCTTATATATTTACTTCCCTTCCGCCATGTTTTCTTTCTAAAACCGGGTCTTTTTTTACTTATTTTTTTCTTTCTTTAACCTTTATTCTTTTGCTTTTTAACCTATAGCCCTCTTAAATGTTACTTCTTTTTATTTTGCTTCCATTTTTCAGATTTCCATCATATTCTATGAATTTAAATATCAGAATATATGAAAGCAAAACAGATCTGAAATAAACGCGTATATGTGAACACAATAGGAATCTTTTGCAAAACAACACACTCGTTGCATTAGTGGTTCATCTTAATGAATCTGACGATAATTTCACCTTAAAGAATGCAGCTTTAAATTAAAAAAGAAAGTAATTTACTAAGGCCAACATGTATAGAAAGGGCGCTGATTTTTGAGTCTTCCACGTTAAATTTTCGCTCGTGTTCATACCACATTTCACCCTTCTTATCACAATGTGAGATATTTCAAAACTGCAGCGATAAAAATAAAATAGCTTTGGGAAGTTGAATAAAGTCGGTTAAGCTGTATGTTTAAACACACAGAAATTTAAAATTTAAATTTGACTTTTAGCGTCTCTACATCTTCAGGGTTTTCTTTAGGTGTATAATTATGACCGATGTTTGTTCATGCCCACTCCCCCTTATATCAATAAGAACATTATTTTAGGCTGATTGAATCCTTTTGAAGGACGAATCTTGTTACAGAGAGCTTTTTTTTCCCCCATTTTTTCTTTTTTCATCGTTTCCTCATTTTTGCATTCTTGTTTATCACTTCTAAACACATTCAAATTCACCTGTAAATGTTGGCGATTGTTTGCATTATTTACGCTTTTTCTTTCGTCTGATTAATTCTTCTTCACCTTTTTATCTTTCTTCTTCACATTATCTTTCTTCACATTCTACTTCGCCATTTTTCTCTTCTTTCATCACATTTCTCTTTAGTTTTTCTCTTTTTCTTCTTCTTTGTTTTCTGTTACCTTATTTTCTTCTTTTTAGCTGTTTTTTATTTATATTTTTCAGATATTAATTTTTTTTCTTATTATTTGCGTTCCGATATTTTATTCCCCCGTGAATTTGTTCTTCATTTTCTTCTATTATTTTTCTTTCTCTCCGTTTTATTAATTTGTTAATTTTAATAGTTTCCATTTTTCTTCTTTAATGACATTTTCCTATGTTTACATTGTGTTTTTCATTCCATCTTCCCTTCTACCATCTTTATTTTATTTCGATTCCTTCTTCTTTCTTTCTTTCTTTCTTTCTTTCTTTCTTTCTTTCTTTCTTTCCTTTTTGACCTTTACCTTCCAGTTTTCTTTTCTTTTCTTCTATCATTGTATTTCCTTTTATATAAACATTATTTTTTTCGTTTTTCTGTTGTTTTTTTTTCACTCATTCTCTTTTTATTTTTCCTTTTTTCCTTCTGAATGCATTTTTTCTTTTTTCCTTTTCCTGCATGATTCTTTTCATCTTGAATTTCTTTTCATTTATTTTTCCAATCCCATCGTAAAACTTCCATTTTCCTACCCTTTCCTTTGAGATCAACAGATGCCGACACCGGAAGTGACACCAATGGACCCTGAGATTGTAATCAACCCTACATCAGTTCGATGGCCCCTATGGACACCCAGCATGAAAAAATAATGTTTATTATATTAAACAGAATAACGAAATACTTACATTTTCCCGCTTTTGACTTTTGCATTTTCCCTGTGGTTTGTCTTTGACGCTTGTTAAAAAAAAAACAAAATAACACATGCAAACTAAACTTAATTTTAACATCAGATCAGATCTGATTCACGGAGAAATTATTTTTCTTTCGTTTTTAGTTCATAAACGTTTTTTTATTCTTTTCACTTTTTTTGTCGGAGGTGGGTATAATTTCTATTTTTATTCTTCAATAGCAACAATTTAGCTCAAGACACGCGTATCAACTATGGGATTGTCCTGTTGATTTTGTTTGAACGAAAAATTTAATAGAAATGGTGAAACATCGAAATACTAAATAGAAAGGCCCTAACTAAAACTAATTGACTTCTTCTCAGGGATATACGAAATCAATTCTCTTGACTCTCATATTGATATCTTTATCACCATACCATTTTCATGCTGATACTTTAGCAATATGTAGAAGGTATCGTCATAAAGAAAAACCATTACTGAAAACCATAGTAAGAACAAAAGCTGATTACAACAATCGCACGAACGCACATACACGATGTTAGATTTTATTAAGCAACTCAATATTTTCACAATAAAATTAATATTAAGCAATAAATTTTGGTAAAAAAAATGAACAATATACTTATAGATACGTAGATGCAACTATCAGATCATCCTTTTTAAAAAAATATAAAATAACTTGTTTTGCATCAGCGACACGTTTTACTATGCACACAATGCTACACAAATATTTAATTATAAATCAATCTAAAAGATTGAAATTATAAGAATCGTATGGCTACAAAGAGCTTTACAATCAAGCAAGTCAGTAGTTGACGTTAAAACACATACTCATTCATTCAAATGTTTTCGAAAGGCACAACGGCTCAGTTTCGGATCCGAAATGTAAACAAACCAATTTCTGAAGAATTAAGGGATTTGATGTTTTTAATACGACATTACGACATATTAAATGCACACACATACACACAAACACACGCACATATATATATATTCATTGTCACAAGCACTTTCGGCCACGTCTTTAACTATTCACAAGGGTGGTGTTTTAAGTATTGTTAAAGGTGTAAAAATGGTGTTTTGAATGTCTTTTAACACACACACACGCACATATATATATGATAAAAATATAGTTTTAAGTTAAGCTATATTTATGGGCTAAAATGGTTATATTAGGTATAGAGCGTGGATATTAAGTCAATGTCCAGCAATATATATATATATATATATATATATATATATATATATATATATATATATATATATATATATATATATATGGCCTGGCGATTGCGTTTAGCATGAAACAGGCTGTCGCCTCCGGGTATTGACTTTCATATATACAGTGCTAATTTCAAATGGTATTTTTAAGCGAAAACTGATGGTTTTTCAGTGTTTTGTTGATAGGGAAGCAGGCTTTGTGGTGGAGTGTTCAATATCGAAGACAGGCACAAGGCGTTAATAGAGTTTGTTCTGACGAATGGTTGGACGCATACAGCCACTAAACTCCGAAGGAAACATGTTAAGTGAAT
>OZ010609.1:44428845-44441345 GCA_963932145.1 Acanthosepion lycidas | reverse complement strand
AATTGGCTTGCAGTTCAGATTATAAACACTTAAGATTATGATCGCTATTAGTGAAGTATTAGGTTGGTGCAAAAATAATGTCGTTTTCTCACATAGTAACATATGTGAGAAAACGACATTATTTTTGCACCAACCTAATAAATCTTGGGTATGAATAGAGAGATGTAGACAGGGAGACATACATACATACATACATACACACACACACACACATATATATATATATATATATATATATATATATATATATATATAGAGAGAGAGAGAGAGAGAGAGATAGGGGATGCATAGCGTTTTTTTAATGTATGTAACTTACATTATTTGTAATATTTTTTGTTATTTCAGCGAATTCAAATTGCAGCATGTATAAAAGATTAAGGATATTACATAGATGTTTGATGTGACAGTAAATTGCACTATTCCGAAATATGACAAGTAAGTCGACGAGAAAGAGATGTGATTTTAAAACCAATATATATATATATATATATATATATATATATATATATATATATATAGAGAGAGAGAGAGAGAGAGAGTGAAAGAGACAGACAGACAGAGACAGAGAGAGAAAGAGAGAGATAGAGATTTTTTTTGGTTTTATGATAGGAGGCAGAGTCTCCTAACGAACACTGAAGTTCGTATTTATATACAAATTTCAGTATCCATTTGACTTTTGTATAGTAGATCTATATGTGAAAATTTTAAAATTAGGTTTTATAAATTCAAATCTTATTTTTCTATCAAAATAAAGCTGAATAACTACATATGCTGATTATACTTATTCTAATAGAGAACCGTAATTATGGAGCTAAGTATGGAATTTACTAATGACTTACGAAACTAGTTTCTGGCCTATAACAAGAGTTCAAAACGACTACAATAAAAGACGTTTTCGAAAATCTTGTGAATTATCTCAAATCTTTGAAATTTCATCAGAAATTCATGAGGAATGGCAGGCATTGTTTGCAGAAATTTAAGGTTTAAGTTTTCTAAAGAAAAATTAACATGGGGTGTAGTTTTGTGTATATAGATCAGAGGCAGCTTCATAACGGATGCTTAAATTTGTATAGATATTCCAATTGCATGTAGTGTATTTTTTAGAACTAGTAATAAAGAGATTATTCTTAAACAATTTTGAAACAACTAAAAAACAAAACTGGTTAAACCGTATTAACATCATAAAACATTGTACCTTCTATCTGAAATAATGTGAATCATATGATATCTGAAATAATGTGAATCGTATGATATTTGAAATAATGTGAATCGTATGATATCTGAAATAATGTGAATCGTATGATATCTGAAATAATGTGAATCATATGATATCTGAAATAATGTGAATCGTATGATATCTGAAATAATGTGAATCGTATGATATTTGAAATAATGTGAATCGTATGATATCTGAAATAATGTGAATCATATGATATCTGAAATAATATGAATCGTATGATATCTGAAATAATGTGAATCGTATGATATCTGAAATAATGTGAATCGTATGATATTTGAAATAATGTGAATCGTATGATATCTGAAATAATGTGAATCGTATGATATCTGAAATAGTGTGAATCGTATGATATTTGAAATAATGTGAATCATATGATATCTGAAATAATATGAATCGTATGATATCTGAAATAATGTGAATCATATGATATCTGAAATAATATGAATCGTATGATATTTGAAATAATGTGAATCGTATGATATCTGAAATAATATGAATCGTATGATATTTGAAATAATGTGAATCGTATGATATCTGAAATAATGTGAATCGTATGATATCTGAAATAATGTGAATCATATGATATCTGAAATAATATGAATCGTATGATATTTGAAATAATGTGAATCGTATGATATCTGAAATAATGTGAATCGTATGATATCTGAAATAGTGTGAATCGTATGATATTTGAAATAATGTGAATCATATGATATCTGAAATAATATGAATCGTATGATATTTGAAATAATGTGAATCATATGATATCTGAAATAATATGAATCGTATGATATCTGAAATAATGTGAATCATATGATATCTGAAATAATATGAATCGTATGATATTTGAAATAATGTGAATCGTATGATATCTGAAATAATATGAATCGTATGATATTTGAAATAATGTGAATCGTATGATATCTGAAATAATGTGAATCGTATGATATCTGAAATAGTGTGAATCGTATGATATTTGAAATAATGTGAATCATATGATATCTGAAATAATATGAATCGTATGATATTTGAAATAATGTGAATCGTATGATATCTGAAATAATGTGAATCGTATGATATCTGAAATAATGTGAATCATATGATATCTGAAATAATGTGAATCGTATGATATTCGAAATAATGTGAATCGTATGATATCTGAAATAATGTGAATCGTATGATATTTGAAATAATGTGAATCATATGATATCTGAAATAATATGAATCGTATGATATCTGAAATAATGTGAATCATATGATATCTGAAATAATATGAATCGTATGATATTTGAAATAATGTGAATCGTATGATATCTGAAATAATGTGAATCGTATGATATCTGAAATAATGTGAATCATATGATATCTGAAATAATATGAATCGTATGATATCTGAAATAATGTGAATCATATGATATCTGAAATAATATGAATCGTATGATATTTGAAATAATGTGAATCGTATGATATCTGAAATAATGTGAATCGTATGATATCTGAAATAATGTGAATCATATGATATCTGAAATAATATGAATCGTATGATATCTGAAATAATGTGAATCATATGATATCTGAAATAATATGAATCGTATGATATTTGAAATAATGTGAATCGTATGATATCTGAAATAATGTGAATCGTATGATATCTGAAATAATGTGAATCATATGATATCTGAAATAATATGAATCGTATGATATCTGAAATAATGTGAATCATATGATATCTGAAATAATATGAATCGTATGATATTTGAAATAATGTGAATCGTATGATATCTGAAATAATGTGAATCGTATGATATCTGAAATAATGTGAATCATATGATATCTGAAATAATATGAATCGTATGATATTTGAAATAATGTGAATCATATGATATCTGAAATAATATGAATCGTATGATATTTGAAATAATGTGAATCGTATGATATCTGAAATAATGTGAATCGTATGATATCTGAAATAATGTGAATCATATGATATCTGAAATAATATGAATCGTATGATATCTGAAATAATGTGAATCATATGATATCTGAAATAATATGAATCGTATGATATTTGAAATAATGTGAATCGTATGATATCTGAAATAATGTGAATCGTATGATATCTGAAATAATGTGAATCATATGATATCTGAAATAATATGAATCGTATGATATCTGAAATAATGTGAATCATATGATATCTGAAATAATATGAATCGTATGATATTTGAAATAATGTGAATCGTATGATATCTGAAATAATGTGAATCGTATGATATCTGAAATAATGTGAATCATATGATATCTGAAATAATGTGAATCGTATGATATCTGAAATAATGTGAATCATATGATATCTGAAATAATATGAATCGTATGATATTTGAAATAATGTGAATCGTATGATATCTGAAATAATGTGAATCGTATGATATTTGAAATAATGTGAATCATATGATATCTGAAATAATATGAATCGTATGATATCTGAAATAATGTGAATCATATGATATCTGAAATAATATGAATCGTATGATATTTGAAATAATGTGAATCGTATGATATCTGAAATAATGTGAATCGTATGATATCTGAAATAATGTGAATCATATGATATCTGAAATAATATGAATCGTATGATATCTGAAATAATGTGAATCATATGATATCTGAAATAATATGAATCGTATGATATTTGAAATAATGTGAATCGTATGATATCTGAAATAATGTGAATCGTATGATATCTGAAATAATGTGAATCATATGATATCTGAAATAATATGAATCGTATGATATCTGAAATAATGTGAATCATATGATATCTGAAATAATATGAATCGTATGATATTTGAAATAATGTGAATCGTATGATATCTGAAATAATGTGAATCGTATGATATCTGAAATAATGTGAATCATATGATATCTGAAATAATATGAATCGTATGATATCTGAAATAATGTGAATCATATGATATCTGAAATAATATGAATCGTATGATATTTGAAATAATGTGAATCGTATGATATCTGAAATAATGTGAATCGTATGATATCTGAAATAATGTGAATCATATGATATCTGAAATAATATGAATCGTATGATATCTGAAATAATGTGAATCATATGATATCTGAAATAATATGAATCGTATGATATTTGAAATAATGTGAATCGTATGATATCTGAAATAATGTGAATCGTATGATATCTGAAATAATGTGAATCATATGATATTTGAAATAATGTGAATCGTATGATATCTGAAATAATGTGAATCATATGATATCTGAAATAATGTGAATCGTATGATATCTGAAATAATGTGAATCATATGATATCTGAAATAATATGAATCGTATGATATTTGAAATAATGTGAATCGTATGATATCTGAAATAATGTGAATCGTATGATATCTGAAATAATGTGAATCATATGATATCTGAAATAATATGAATCGTATGATATTTGAAATAATGTGAATCATATGATATTTGAAATAATGTGAATCGTATGATATCTGAAATAATGTGAATCATATGATATTTGAAATAATGTGAATCGTATGATATTTGAAATAATGTGAATCATATGATATCTGAAATAATGTGAATCGTATGATATCTGAAATAATGTGAATCATATGATATCTGAAATAATATGAATCGTATGATATTTGAAATAATGTGAATCATATGATATTTGAAATAATGTGAATCGTATGATATCTGAAATAATGTGAATCATATGATATTTGAAATAATGTGAATCGTATGATATCTGAAATAATGTGAATCATATGATATCTGAAATAATGTGAATCATATGATATTTGAAATAATGTGAATCATATGATATCTGAAATAATGTGAATCGTATGATATTTGAAATAATGTGAATCATATGATATCTGAAATAATATGAATCGTATGATATCTGAAATAATGTGAATCATATGATATCTGAAATAATGTGAATCGTATGATATTTGAAATAATGTGAATCATATGATATCTGAAATAATATGAATCGTATGATATCTGAAATAATGTGAATCATATGATATCTGAAATAATATGAATCGTATGATATTTGAAATAATGTGAATCGTATGATATCTGAAATAATGTGAATCATATGATATTTGAAATAATGTGAATCGTATGATATTTGAAATAATGTGAATCATATGATATCTGAAATAATGTGAATCGTATGATATCTGAAATAATGTGAATCATATGATATCTGAAATAATATGAATCGTATGATATTTGAAATAATGTGAATCGTATGATATCTGAAATAATGTGAATCGTATGATATCTGAAATAATGTGAATCATATGATATTTGAAATAATGTGAATCATATGATATCTGAAATAATGTGAATCGTATGATATCTGAAATAGTGTGAATCGTATGATATCTGAAATAATGTGAATCGTATGATAGCTAAGAATATGACATTGGATAAATCAAAGACATAACTTACGCTCTTTAGAATATTGTTTAAATAAGACATAGAGGATGGCGTTCCGTTGAATGAGACGTTACAAGGACAAGCAGACGATGATTTGCTCATAGTTAAAATGTATCTCTTTTATTTCATTGACTTTCGGTGACCATTACATTTCCTTCGTTTTCATAACCACATTATTCAATTACTGCCTCTTTAAAAACTTGGTCGATGTCGTAATTGGGATTTCTTGTTGTAGAGTAGAAATAGAGTTACACAGCTTCAAATTAAACAAAGAAACCGCCTTCAAATTACAAAACGAGGAAATCTACGATTATTTCTAAACAACATGGAACCTCGAGTAAGAGCCTTAGCCATTAAGCACCAAAATCAATCATCGCATTGAAACAGTGGGATAAACTATCAAATAAAATGTTTTCTTTAGCATTTTAATCATTGCCATGTATAATAGGAAAGTATAATAGGAATAAAAACAATATTTAAACTATTTTGCACTGATACCATCAGTGCCATCTTGCAATGAAAGATGAAATCAGTATACTATTCGAAATTTAATTTAACAGGGGGTTGTGGGTGAGCGTTGACAAAAATTTCGTGTTCAAAGGGGGCGCTGGTTGAAAAAAACATTGGGAAACACTGTTATAGACGAGTAATGAAGAAGTTTAAAGGAAAGCAAGAATAACAATGAAACATACATAAAATTAAGAAGAATCGGTTTTCAATTCTGGGACACACGATAGGGAAAGAAGGCCTGGAGAATTAAACACTCACTGATAGTGAAGGCAAGAGAATTATCAATACACTTTATAATTTATTCAAAATATTTTCCTCATATTGATTATTATAGATGTTATTATAGACACAACGTTTCGGCTAACTATCCTCTGGCCCTCGTCATGCTGTGTCTATAATAACATCAATAATAAACAAAATGAGAATAGTATCTCATATAAATTTAAGTATATCGTCTCAAAAATGAAATACAAAGTGAGCAAAACCAGTACGACTTGGTCGTGGGTTCAATCAAGAACTAACATCATAGGGACAAAATAACAACCACCAATAAATCAGCCAAACATGGATACCTGAAGAATGCTAGATTATACTTGATCGAAACGTTGTGTCGATAATAACATGTGTAATAATCAAGATGAGAACATTAGTTCGAATAGATCAAAGTATATTGTAAGAAAATTGTTAGTCATTCTCTGCCATATTAGATAGAAATTAAACAGTACATGAAGAGAGTTTAAAAAAATATAATAGACAGTTTTTAAACACAAAATTGGCATATAACTAATATTAATTATCTTGGGACAGAAAATAGAAAAAAAGTGAAGAATTAAAAACAATGTGCATGAGAAGACGTATACTAAAAACGTTTATATTCCAAAAATCGAACTAAAAAAAGTGATAAAAGTGATAATTTCTCTTCTAAATTTTATTCCTATTTTCTGATTACATTTTCTTAAGTGAAGAAAAGGTGATTTATTTATTTAATCTGATATTTGATGTTTGAAATTATTTCCAAAAGGTTTTTCGGGTTTATTCCATTCTATCATTTTAAAGAACCGCCTGATTCTTGGCACCAAGAAACACGTCTTTTGCAAGAGTGTCAGTATTAAAAATCTCAAAACCTTACAAAAGACACCCAAAATTTAATAATGGCTGGATTCCTTCAACGGCCAGTTCATCATTATTATTACAAATGAACTTAAGAGAATGAAAGTTTTATTCTGAAACCAACATTCTTAAGTAAACTGAAATCACGCATTATGTGATGGTTGCTTTTAAAGAATCATCTGCCTTTCAACTGCTATAAAATAATCTATCACCATCTTAGTTTACTATTAAACATCCTGCAAGTCATTTTCATATCAATGAATCTTGATAATTTTTGTACATGAAAGAAATCGACTTTCTTTCTTTTTATTTCTTTTTTTTTTTTTTAGTTTGAAGAAATCCTGTTTTTCTTTATAAGTTAAAGAAATCAAGATTTATTTTTAACATTTTGAAAAAAAATGCTATTATTTTAATTTTAATTTTGTAAAAATCGAGTGAGAGCAAACATTTCAGTTTTTTTTTTTTTTTTTTTTTCATTATATGTTTAAAAAATCGAGTATTTTTTAAATTTATATTTTGAAAAAATCAAACTTTTCCTTATCAGGTGAATCAGAATTTTTTCTTTATAGGTTGAAAATCGTGTTTTTTTTTTATTATTTATAGAATGAAGAAATAGAACATTTTTGTTTATATTTTGAAGAAATCAAGTTTTTCTATAGCAGCTACCTGAAAACTATTTTTTTTAATAAAATCAGTTGAATCATTAGCAAAATGATTTAAGCCAATTTGAAACAAAATAATTTTGTTCTTTCATATTTAATTTCTTAGCCTGACATAAAAATTATGATAAAAAATCTTTGAAATTATAATGTATCTCATTTACATTTCTTCTTTTTGTTTTTCTGAGTGAGTCAATAAAATTCTCTTTTTTTGGTGCATTCGATTTTATGTAAAAAACGTAATTACAATTTCAGTCTCTCAATTTTCTGTTGGTAAATCAATTCTGTATTTTTTCTTTTCCGTATTTTAACTGATTTTTTTGACTGAAATTTAGTTTGTCTGCATTTCTTCAGTTTCCTCTACAATTTTCATTATTTCATCTTCCGCCTTTTATTTGCTTTTATTATCATGCTTCAAATTTCATTTTATTTACCACTAGTTTTTCACTTACCTGTATCCTTATTTTACCATTTCATGCTTTACCACAGTTTTTTAAAGGAATATTCAATATATTTTTTGTTGTTGCATTTTTGACCGTTAGTTTTTCATATTTTACTATCTTTTTATCTGCTTTTTCGCTTAAAAGAATAGCAATTTTTAATTTAATTTATTTACTTAATTTCTGGGACAGCCTTTAAATATCATATTAATATATTCCTCTGTGTCTGTATGATTATCAGTTTTTTTTTGCCTATGTTTTTGCTTTTTGTTTTAATGTTTAACTCGTCTATTTTTAGACTTTGTTAGATTTTGCCATTTAACTTTTAATTTATTAATTAAAAATTTACTTTTTTCTTTTTTGTTTCTCTTTTTTACTAACATTTTTGTATCTATGTTTGTATCTATGTTTTTGTATCCACATTTGTATGTTCAATTCTATGTTCAAATTCTATGTTCAATTCTATGTTCAAATTCTATGTTCAATTCTATGTTCAAATTCTATGTTCAATTCTATGTTCAATTCTATGTTCAAATTCTATGTTCAATTCTATGTTCATTATTAGTTTATCGTCTTATTTGATGATGTTTTTCTATCTTTTTTTTTTATTTTCATGTTGTCAGTCCATTTTTAACACTTAAGAATTTTCATCGGTTTACTTATTCACTTTTTCAGGAAGAGTTTTTTTTTTTTTAAATTCTACCCAACATTTTTTGCCTCGATCATTTAGTTTCTGGCATATCTTCCGCCATTGTTTTTTTTTATTTCGTACAAAAAAGTTTTTCACTTGTCTGTTTAATTTCTTCCTTTGTCAAGTATTTTTTGCTTATGTTTTATTCTACATATTTAAAACGTCGACCCCCCACACACACACATATATATATAGATGTATGTGTATGCGTTTGTACCTGTGTGTGCGTGTGCCTGTGTCTATGTGTGTGCGTGTGTGTATTTTGATTTCTTTGAATCTTTTTTTTAGATTTCATCTTTTTTTTACTTTGTTTGTATTGAAGTCAGACATATTTTTATTTTTTTATTGTCCTTTTCACATGTGAAATTCAAATATAGTTCTTTGCATCATTTACAGTCGGAATGGTGTCCTTGTCTTTGTTGTTATAATCACAACGTTCCAGCCGTTGTACACTCTGACCCTCTTCAGGTTTCTATCGATCCGTTGAAGGTTACCCGGATCGATAGCTACCTGAAGAAGGGTGGAAGGCGCAACAGCCGAAACTTTGTGGTTCTATCAACAAAGATGAGGATATTAGTGTGAATGACAATTCACAATAAACTCCTCATCCTGAAATTTTCTTTTTGGTTTTATTTTAATTTTCAAACTGACAGGCAATTCTTTTCTTTCAAATAAGTAGGGTTCAAATCTCGTCTTTATTATGCATGATGGGCGCAAATTTCTTGTTTTTAAGTGACGGGTACAATTTTTTTTTCTTTTCTTTTTCAATGTGATGAGCCAAAATGTTACTTTTTAGGGTGGGGTACGTGTAATATTTTCGTCATTATTTTATTTATTTTTATTTAATTATCTTCCTTTTTTTGTTTTTGAAGTGGGATGAAATTTTTTGTTTTCTTTTCAGTAAAGTAATAAGATATTTTTTTTTTTCGAATTAGGAAATGCAAATTTTCATTTTCTTTCTTTCCCTGTATATAGAGCTTAAAGTTTCTTTTTGTCTTTTACATTTATTTATTTATTCAAAGAGTGCAACTTTTTCGTTTGAGTGAAGCCAATTTTTTTTGTCCTTTTGTTTATTAGTAATTCTTTTCTTTTATTTTTTTGTTCATTTTTGTTTTCGTATTTTATCAGACATTTTATTTTATTTTTCGAAAAAAAAAAACATTTGCGCAAAACATTGGCTTCCTGTCTATCTTTGCTAACCATTTTGCACGATTACACCATTGTCGATTTTCTGTCTTACCTTTTTATGTCAATGCCAAGCCATCCTCTTCAATCTCTGACGCAATGGACCCCAACCAAAATATCGGACTGTCGGTCTAACTTTATTTATTTACCTTTTCTTTATTTTCTTTCTTTTTTTTTTTTCTTTTTTTTTTTCATTAATCTGTCAAAAATAAGCTTGTGTACTGGTATTTCGAAAGCACACAAAAAGACCAACTGCGAGATAGAAAAGTCTGATCCAAACTTGAATTAATCCGGTTTTAAACGTAAGAGTTGAAAGCGCCAAAAGCCAACCGGCCAGTTATTTACTTGTTGTCACTTTAATGGATAGCGGCTCGGATTGAGGAATCGGAGAGCCGAGTTCTAATTCCAGTCGAATCTTTTACATTCACTTATGTGCTAATAACCTTGGGAAAAGTATGAATCCTCTTCTTCTCCCCAGCTATAGATAAAATAGCAGGACAGACCGGTTTCTATAGCCTTAGATGGCAACTGGTCTACCGTAGAAAGAAATGTCAACCTACTTAGGGAAAGAATCTGTCTCGTTAGTCATGAATCGAAAGATACATGATCGCCTACATGTGCATCACGCATGGCACATAACTGACTATGATAATGGTCATTCCACCATTTCTAACGAGCGCAATGATGCAAGGAACATACTCAAAAGAAACTATTTACCTTCTCCCCTGATTTTGTTATAATCACTTGTTTTACCTTAAGCATTTATTAAAAACGCAGATTGGCGGCAACTGTTTGTGACTATTTTATCTTTTATAGTTTTGTTCCTTCCGAATATACGTACATCTAATAGTCTTTGGCCTCGTTTGTAAAAATTGTTATCGGAGGAGGAGAAAAAGGCTTCATTTACTCTAGCCGGCTTCAATCAACCAAGAACTTTGATTCAACACAAGAATACTTACACAAAAATTCTGGAAATTTCTTCTTTTTTTAAGTAACCGAGAATGTTTTTTTTTTTTGCCGAAAAACCCTTTGAAGAAAACAGTTTAGGACTAACGGTTTGAACATATAACTCTCTCTCTCTGTCTCTCTCTGTTTGTCTGTCTGTCTGTCTCTCTCTCTCTCTCTCTAGATATATATATATATATATATATATATATATATATATATATATATATATATATATATATATATATATATTAGAAATCGTAGAAGAACTTAGAATAATAAATATATATGACAACTGGTAAAATGTAATTTGTTGAGTCGTATATTAATAGTGAACGACTCATAAATCACAGCATGTGTGGCAAACTAAATTCTTTACAGGGCCTAGCCTGTTTTGTAAAGTATGTTTTGTCATATATACATACAGATATACACGCACACACACGTATATATATATATATATATATATATATATATATATATATATATATATAAATTTGCTATCCTAATTATAGCAATAAAATAATACTTGAGTTAATTAACAGATATAAAATACCTTTTTTGTCACCTGTCACATGACTAGCTTATTGGTTTATTTGTGGGTGTTATTCTTTTATTAACCCCAGCCCTTTAGTCCCACCTATTAGTAGCTAGGGCCACCAACAGAATTTTTTTTATTTATTTGTTTATTTATTTTTGCATATTTTCTTTTCCCCTGTGAGGGTGTGGTTATCCAAAAATTTTCAAAATAAAATTATGGTTTTACTTTTTTTCACGTGATGCTTTAAGTTATGCCATTTCCGGTCGTGGATTACATAGAGTGCCCCCTCCCCAACTTTTTTCATGTGTGTTCAAGTCGTCTGAAGATCGCGTGAGCGTGACATTCGGGTTACGACTAGGGCCATCTTTTCATAAGAATTAACGTCGTCAAGTCTTTTTGCCCTTATGCATATATATATATATATATATATATATATATATATATATATATATATATATAGATAGATAGATAGATAGATAGATAGATAGATAGATAGATAGGTTGTGATTAAAAGCAGGAGTAGATGGGGTGAGATTAGTAGTAAAATAAGAATAGTAACTATAAATATTAGTAGGAGTAGATAGTTTCAACTTCCGTCTGGTCCAGACTCCTTCTACGTCTATTGAACGAGTAGAGGTCTATCCCTTCTTCTCTGTTTAGGATTGGGTTTCCGGTTCCTTTTAAAGTCTTC
>OZ010609.1:44291345-44423845 GCA_963932145.1 Acanthosepion lycidas | reverse complement strand
ATCATTTTAAAAAAGGTGGAAGAATCTTACATACTATCTGTCCATAATCTTAAATTTATATTAAGATCTTTATCGACCTGAAAACAAGTACAAAATACATGTATAATTCGAGATTTTCTTATATATATATATATATATATATATATATATATATATATATATATATAGAGAGAGAGAGAGAGAGAGAGAGAGAGGAGAGAAAATAGATAGATAGATAGATAGATAGATAGATTACATGCATGCTTATTCAATTGCAAATATTTCTTTCTAATTATATATAGACATACAAATACTTATAAAACGTACACACGTACATACTTTGATACATGAATAAGTCCAATAAACTTTTTAATTGACCTTAAAAATGAGGCCCAGTCTTTTTACTAAGAATTTTCTTTAGATCGTTAGTATTTTTTTGTTTTTTTGTTTGTTTTGTTTTGTTTTTCTTACAACTGTCAAGCGTACGGAACACATTTGTTGATCAAAGCATTTCTTTATTGACTTTATTCTTTCAAGAGTTTCCAGGTGTGACAGTTTTATGAATACGCCAATAAAGCAAGCTCGATACCACACAACTCGAGGAACACTGAAAAATAATGTTCTAGTATCTATCTATCTATCTATCTATCTATCTATCTATCTATCTATCTGAGTCAGTTCATTATTTCTCTATCTCAGTCAGTTTATTATCAATCTATCTGAGTCTGTTCATATCTATCTATCTATCTATCTATCTATCTATCTATCTATCTATCTATCTATGTTCCTTATCTATCTATCTATCTATCTATCTATCTATATATATATATATATATATATATATATATATATATATATATGTGTGTGTGTGTGTGTGTGTATACGTGTATGTAAATAGATATATATGTATGTGCATGCATCTAAATGGAGACGCAAATATGCATATATACACATTCATATATGTTTATTCCTGTCTCTGTGAATATCTACAGGCACCCATACACACAGGTGTACGCTCATATTTGAACTCAGCTTTTTAATATCTATTTCTCAAAATATATCTGGCGAAAAAGAGTGGAGGGAGAGCGAGAGAGAGAGAGAGAAAGAAAGTGGTGGGGGGGGAGAAAGGATGAAGGGGAGAAAGGATGAAGGGGAGAGCCTAATCTTCCACCCGCCCGTAGAATTTATATTTGAAAAGAATTTTCCAATATATATTCTATTCTAAAATTGTTGTCTTCATATTAATGAAGACAGCAATTTTCTTCTCATAGCTTTTGTCAATACACGAATATCCTAGTTTAAAACGTTTTTCAGCAATAGTCGGCACAGCTGCCAGATCCTTTACCACCTAACTCAAGGAACAGTCTGAATTCATCAGAAGACACACATCAAACATTCTTAATTTATATATATATATATATATATATATATATATATATATATATATATATATATATATATATATATATTTAATTAAAATTAGAAAACAGACTACCTTAAAGGTCGATTGATTATATTTTATTTCCTCAGGAAGGAGTTTTTTCCTGGCTCTTCAGATCACATCTCCAAGCATAAAAATACGTATTATTTTTATACACTTTTGAGGGGTAGTTTTAAGTTGATGCAAGGTGATAGAGAGAGATGGAGGTGGACGACGAAAAATATGCTCGAAATTAGAGAAGGAAGCGAGAGATAGCAATACTTTCAAATCTCTCTCTATATATATATATTATGAAATGGACATTATGAAGTTTAAATGCAGGTCGAATTTACTGTATTTAAACTTCATAATGTGTGACGTCATTTGTTTACATTTGATACGCTATGAGCAGATATGAATGTACGTGAGAGATTCATGGAAGATTAAAGTTTAAATACAGTAAATTCGACCTTGCTAACTGGATGCTCCTCTGTGGCTAAATCGGTAAAAGCACGTTCATACTAAATGACGGTTCCGTATAAGATACAGGTTCGAATCCTGTCGGAGGACGAATATTTTCTGTGTAAATTTCTCGGTCATTCAGGCCGGTCAATGTTGTTTATTATAAACAGAGCATTCACTTAAATATTTACTGCATTTAAATATATTAGGTTGGTCCATAAATAATGTCGTTTTTTGACGTTAAAAAAATACGTCAAAAAACGACATTATTACGTCATTATTTTTGCACCAACCTAATATATTGTGGACAAACGTGTTTAAGTAGAGATCTTTGTTTTTAAAGAGTATATTTTTTGTCTACCGGCTTGAATTTTTCCTTAATAAAAATGTGTCCTATGAATGATTTGAATTTTAGAACTGTCGAACAATGTTTCTTAAGTTTAATCGGTAAGCTTTGTTTAATTCATTATTTCATTTTCCAGTTTTCAAATGTTATAAAATCGAAATCAAAATTGCAGATGAATTTATTGTTTTATTCTATTCAAATGCTTTCGTCCTTTTCAAGCAAGAACAAAACCGCGTGGTATTGTCAGACGAAAGTTTGTTCGCTCAATCTACTTACTTTATAGCGCTGGAATTTGATCATTGAAAACCATTTGAAATCACCGAATGACTTTTCATAAAATCATGTTATAATCTGAGGTATAAAGCTTCAGAGAAATAAGTGGCATATATCGTATGTGGTCAATCGCTTATCACCGGCCTGCACTGTTTATGAATTCAGTAAAGAGTACAAGAAAAAGATTTTGCTCACGGAGGCGATTGGACGTATTAATGTTTAATGGGGCTAGTCTGGTTGGTCATTACTATCAAATGGCGACTTCTAACTTCACTGTGTGACCTCATGAAAATATACGACATTCAATAATTCAACAAGGTTGATATATGGTAAAATCAACCAACTAACATTATACGTAAAACTTCAAGTTCACGCTCAACTTTCAAGATGCTTCCTATTGATGGCGATGGAGATAGATAGATAGATAGATAGATAGATAGATAGATAGATAGATAAACAGAGAAAGAGAGAGAGAGAATGAGAAAAGAGAGCTAATGAGAAAAATGAATTATATAATGAGTGAACTGAGATAGATAGATAGATAGATAGATAGATAGATAAAGAGAGAGAGAATGAGAAAAGAGATCTAAAGAGAAAAATGAAATACATAATGAGTGAACTGAGATAGATAGATAGATAGATAGATAGATAGATAGACAGAGAAAGAGAGAGAGAATGAGAAAAGAGAGCTAATGAGAAAAATGAATTATATAATGAGTGAACTGAGATAGATAGATAGATAGATAGATAGATAGATAGATAGATAGATAGATAGATAAAGAGAGAGAGAATGAGAAAAGAGATCTAAAGAGAAAAATGAAATACATAATGAGTGAACTGAGATAGATAGATAGATAGATAGATAGATAGATAAAGAGAGAGAGAATGAGAAAAGAGAGCTAAAGAGAAAAATGAAATACATAATGAGTGAACTGAGATAGATAGATAGATAGATAGATAGATATAAACAAGCTGTTGTAAGATAGATAGATAGATAGATAGATAGATAGATAGATAGATAGATAGATAGATAGATAGATAAAGAGAGAGAGAATGAGAAAAGAGAGCTAAAGAGAAAAATGAAATACATAATGAGTGAACTGAGATAGATAGATAGATAGATAGATAGATAGATAGATAGATAGATATGCAGAGAATGAGTAAGATATATAGATTCTTCTAACAATCGACCTATTAGCCTCTTACCTCTTTTTGACAAAGTACTAGAGGCTTTAATCAGCTCGTTAAACATCAGGTGTGCAGTATGGCTATCGCTTCTCTAGTTCAACTGCTTATTAACGATTATTGCCGAAAGTGCCTATCAATGCTTTAGATAAGAATGGTGAAGCTTAGGCTATATCTTGAAGGTATATAACAGGGTTTGGCTGCTGGTCTTTTTCACGAAATGTTATGGTATTTTTGGACGAATTTTTGAACTGAGTCAAACTTTCTTATCCAATCGTGAAATGAACGGCCCCTTTTTCTATATCTTTTGGTATTAATACTGAAGTCCTCCAGGATTCAATCATTGGGCCTAGTTTGTTGCTAATTTTTATAAACGACTTCCCTGATGGCATCAGTTCTCAACTCGGTATCGATGCTAGTGACACAACTATTTATTCCTGTCTTAATAGTAAATCGATTCGACAAGGTCAAATTAGCAGCTAATCTCAAAATCGATCTACAATCTGTTGTTAATTGAGTCAAGAAAAGGATTGTTCATTTTAACGACTCCAAAACGAAACTGCTTTCTTTTAATTATCTGAGAGAACCGTTTTTACCTTCCATCAACATATTTGATTCTAACCTCCAGGAGAGTACCTCATTTTGCCTTCTCGAGTTAACGTTTTCTGCTGACAGGAAGTGGAAAGATTATGTTGAATCATTTGCTAGGTTTGTTTGTAAGAAAGTTAGTTCACTGTGTCATGCTCGACAATTTTTCTCGGCAGAATATATCTTACATATTTATAAGTCTACCTATCGCCCATACATTGAACATTGTTGCCACATCTGGTCTGGTACTTCTGCTACGTATTTAAATGTTCTTGATAAAAATCCAAAGAAGAAGCTGCAATATTATTTGCCTGATCTAGCAGCTCGTCATCAGTCATTTTCTCGCCGACGTAAGATAACTTTCCTGTGCCTTTTCTATAAATACTTTCATGGTAATTTTTCTGTTGAAATTTTCTCTTTGGTAAGGGTGTTCCAATAACATGGACCGATTTTAAATGGGAATTCAGTTTAAGTGTCTAATCATTTTTTTTCTTTTTCTTTCAAATTTTACAACTTAAGTCTTTGGCAATTTCAACCATGGAAAGACTAACAATCAAACAGTGTGTTAAAGTTCTCGAAGCCTTTTACGAAAATGGGCGTTCAAACAGAAATACATTTCGCGCACTTCGCGATTTTTGGGTCAACATAATCGATCAACCAAGAGTTCAATTGGAAACGATGTAACGTTGTTGTGGAGAGGTTCAATTCCTGCGCGCGATGACGAATAGAGGTGTCTGGATTTTCGATCACATTCTCGTGCAATGCAGCAAAGTTATCAGCTGAACGGCATACACGAGCACGCGACGGTGTTTTCACATCTGCCACCGATCCAGTTTGTTTGAATTTACGAACATTTTTTTCCAATTGCCCTCAGGAAACTTTAACACGTTTTTTGATTGTTAATCTTCCCATGGTTGAAATTGCCAAAGACTTAAGTTGTTAAATCTGAAAGAAAAAGAAAAAATCATTAAACGCTTAAATTTAATTCACATTAATCGGTTCAAATTATTGGAACAGCCTTTATATAAACTTTATGAATTCAGGCTCAGTACTAGATTGGTGGCAAGATCTCATTATTTTACAGTTGAAATGATTAGATGGAACCGTAAGTTCTTTGCTAACAGTTTTTTCTCTCACACTTCTTGTTTGTTTAACTTTCTTCTGTCTTCTTGTTTACCAGTCAACATTGATCTTCAAAAATGTAAATGCAATGTGAATCGTCATCTTCTGTCTTCTTAATTCTTGTTCTTTTATTGTTCTCTCTAACAGTGTGTTTTTTCTCATATTCCCTTTCACCCAGTAACGTTTTAGTTGCTTTATTGCCTTGCTTTGTGTAAAATGATAAAAAAAAAAAACGAAAAGATTAGATAGATAAATAGATAGATAGATTGAAATTCAATCATAACTAGTTGCTATTTGCTAAGCTTGTCTTCGTATAAAAATTCATTGGTGACTCTTACAAATTGCGAAAACCTGTCTGATATGAAAATTATCATTCGAATTTCCGACTTTTAAGCTAAAATGGAAATACGTGCCCTTTTCAGTCAAGGAACAAGCCCACCACATATTTTTATAATATGTTAATAATGATAAGCTTTCTTCACTCAAAGTGCTGTTAGTTAAATCTGAGTTAACAATGATAGATTCGTTCGACTTTTAATATCCGAAGTTCAGTTGCTTCTATCCGTGCCTCTCCATTTCCTGTTATTCCAAAATAAACGCGTGAGTAGAAGATTAGGATACACAGTTTACTTTGCCACAATTAACGATTCGGAGAATTTTTTGCTCAAATTCCTTAACTTTCTAAAAACTCACTTTCGAAGAAAGGCTTGTAGAGTTTAAAGTTCCGGTTTCAAACGAATGTTTCCGAAGTGATGGTTGATTAGTTCGGTTTCGGAGTGCAGTGACTCGTTCGTTAACTTTATCCGCTACTTAACCGTCGGCTCAACGTAAATGAATATCAAACACCAAGTGTTACTGACATTTCACGATAACATTCACTTGATCCGTCTTTGAAGCATGGACGAATAGTATACAAGATCAGCAGATGCTTACACGTACAAGGGCAGGTTGAAAAGTTATCGCTACGAAGAAGGGAGGATTAAAAAATAATCACCTACTTGTACATATTCATGCATAGATCCATTAAAGTATATAAGTCTATGAATAAGTCTGCAGCCGAACGATAAAAACAAACATTTCATAAAATATTTATTTTTCAACATAATCTCTTTCCTGATCTAAATGTACTTAATCCGAAACTTCCAGACAAATTACAGAGATAAAGAGTGAGCATTTAAATTTGCAATTCAAAATTCAGCTTATAAGTATTTCAGGCTCCGGATTTCTTGATACACACTCATTTTTTTTTTTTTTTTTTACACTGAGGTTACCCCTGCACAAGGCCCGAGGGCCATTCGAGGTAGAGGGTTACATTATGAGGTAGTTTATGCAGATAGGAGAAAAAATGAAACCGGGGCTTCTGATTTTGTTTTGTTTGAGATTAATGCGTAGAGTTGTTTATGGACATTACCAGCAGATTGCTTATTTATGCTTGTTGGGTGCATATATGCAAATTAGCATTCTATCATGGCGCAGTACATGATTTTTTTATTATTATTATTTTTTTTTTTCAGTGAGGTTCAACCTGTACAAGACCTGGGGGCCACTCGAGGTAGAGGGTTACAGTAAAAGATAGTTTATGCGGATGGGAGAGGAAGCTAATGGTTAACCCTAAAATAAGATTTTAGTGACCAGGGAAAATCATCCTTGGAGTTGGTTCCACAAAGCATTGGTGCGCGGGAAGAAGCTGTTCTAGTGGAACTACTCACCAATGAAATATGGAGGGAGTGTGGGTGATTTGTTACAATGTGAATGGCCTGACATGTCCTAGCCGTGAAGGTTAGAACTATATATATATATATGGTCAGCAACCTTTCTTTCAAACATGTTTCATTGAATAAGACAGACAAGAAAAAATTAATGAATATTTTATTGAGTTTCTTTATATTTATCGAGTTTTTTTCTAGTATTCAGCCATTTTCAGATAGTTTGTTGTTAATTGGTGTTAATCTCTTTTTTTTTTTTTTCTCGTTGTCTTTAAGATGTAATTCTGTGATGTAGATTGTTTACAGTTTCCGTTATTAAATAAGATTAATACTTTATTTAACATCGGAAACAATGTGGTAAATAATTTTTTTTAAATCGAAGGACGCCGATTTGAATTCAAGCCATGTTCCTTTCGCAGGATTCAAAATAAACGCTATTATACAATATATATAACACAGTTACAAAATAAATTAACAGCAGTGAACATCAAAATCCTTGAAAATGGCTAAAGATGAGACGGAAAGCGTTTGGAACAAAAGACACGACGCAGAATTTTATTTCTTCCGTGCCCACACCAAACGGGAAAATTTAAGAATATTAGAAAAACTCAATAAAAAGTTTCCTTGTCTATCATATATATATATATATATATATATATATATATATATATATATATATATATATATATATAGGTTTTATTGAAATTGACTGATGAGGCAGAGTGATTAAGCTTTTTATTATACTAGAATATTTTGCAACACGCTAACACCTGTTAAAATCCTACGTTTCGTTCAATTTCGCAAACCATTCGATGAAATTTAAAGAAGATGATTCGTTTTGAAAAATACTTTAATAAAAACCCTACTTTACGGTTTCTACGCACCCTAGCAAAACCAAATGTACTTTGTACCCGCTTACCTGTTTGTACTTCTACCCAAACTAAGATTTCGATGTATGGCTATTTTAGATAGTGCGACAAACGGACGGACTAGCAGAAGTGAAAGAATTTTTTATATAGATTTTTCCTGCATTCGTACAAATGATTGTTTTGTGTTATAACAGACTTTATCTACATGCAGAAAACAGTTTAAAATAATGAAAGTGTTAACAATACAAAAGAAGAAACCAACTCTCAATAATATCAATTATATTCACGACCACAACGTTCGGAAATCAAAACATTCCTATGTATTCAGATAAACAAAAAATCATCCTTGAAAATTGTTAATATATTAGCAGAAAGCGCTGGGATCAATAGATCAATGGACAGTTCTTACACAGTCTATGTTCTGAAAATAAATCACTTGTACGAATGCAAGAAAAATATAATAAAATGTCTTAATCGCAGATCCTTGTCAGTCGTCTATATGGAAAAGGGATTGCTGCCCAAATGAATAATATATATGATAGACTCTTCTGTCGTTTTCCATATATGAGGAACCAACGATTCATCTCTTAAAACCGAACAGTCACATTATCCGTACGTATGTTACGAGTATGGGGGTGAATTATTGAATTGAAGTAGCCACACCTTCCAGAAATAAACGAATACAGTTAACTGGTACAGCTATAAGGTTCCCAAACAATCCACCTCAGGCTTTCAATTCTAAGTTGTCCTTATCTTGCTAACCAAATTTAAACAGCCCAGTTTGTTCTGCTGTCTAACACATAGCTGAGGAAAGACAAGATGGATTCATATCTTACCCAAGTCTACTTGCGCCCAAGTGATTGTAACAAACTCGACTGGGGATTGATTTCAACTTTCAAATTTCTCATTCCGAGACGTTATCCATTACACACGCGCACACACACACACATACATACATACATATATTCATACATATATATATATATATATATATATATATATATATATATATATATATATATATATATTTAGACAGCATATCTTCATTAAAGCATGTTTAATTGAATAACCTAGATATATTATGTACATTTATTTAATGATAATCCTCTCAATTTCATAGATCAATTTCTTCGTGCTGTTACAAAACTGATTAAGAAAGACAACATAAGTTAAGCATTTAAAAACATTAATAATAAAAAATATAAATTAAGTTACCTGGCTTATATATTCTTAACGTTAATTTTAAACTAATTATAGCAGACTGTGTTTCATGCGCATTTACAAAACATTCACGACCATCAATTACATTAATTCTTTTTTTGTCTTTGCAATTCTTCCGTGAAGATGATCATGGATGAGGGTGAAAGTACTTGGGAAATAAAGAAAATAACCCAAACTAGGGTGTCTTTCTTAATCAGTTTTGTAACAACACTAAGAAATTTATCCGTGAATTTGAGAGGATTAAAATAAAATAAATATACATAGTATGTTTAGATTATTCAACCAAACATTCTTGAATATATATATATATATATATATATATATATATATATATATATATATATATATATATATATGTATGTATGTATATGTGTGTGTGTACGCATGTATGTATATATATTCAATAAGATTCTTTCGTAATCACATATAAGCTTTCTCGTTTCATTATTAAAGACAACAAGAAAGGTACTGTGAGGTGATCCATCTTGGTTACAGACCGTGCTCGACATTGCTTAAATACGGTGATCGTATGGGAACCGGTGTTACAACGTATTATGGTGGTAAGCCTGTAATTAGAGTAATCAATTTTAAGTGATAGGGCATTAATAGTAGTAAATTAGAATATTTTTCATACATATATATATATATATATATATATATATATATATATAGTTCACTGTATTAGTTCATATATATATATATATATATATATATATATCTGTATATATATATATATATAATATACATTTCTCTGTATTTGGATATATATACAATTCTCTCTGTCTCTCTGTCTCTCTCAATATGCACTTCTTTGTATATATATATATATATATATATATATATATATATATAGATAGATAGATAGATAGATAGATATACACACACAGTTCTTTTTATACATGCACACACATACAATTCTTTGTGTATATATATATATATATATATATATATATATATATATATATATATATATATGACATAAATTAACAAGATGGGGTTTATTTAATTTTCCATCTTGCGTTCTCACATATTCTTAGTTCGTCCTCAAGCCAACCGGACTTGGGCAACTTGAAAGCTAATTGCAATGCTGCAGGTGCTTCCTCGCCTGATTAATTGCCATCAATCGTGACCGAGTGACCTGAGATGGGAACAACATTTCTCACCTTTAGCTGCAACCTTTTCCTCAGATCTGGAAGTCACGTAGAATGCGCTTCCTGAGCACTCCATTTGGCAACAGAAGTCAGGTCATTAAATACCACCATGTACCCACCTTCGCTTTGGCGTTTCCTTGCAAATTGCCACTGACCTTGCACACCAGGCATCTAAACTCTTGAAGCACACGTTTTTGGAACATTCGCTCAGTGGAATGCGTCGCTAATGAATATATATATATATATATATATATATATATATATATATATATATATATATATATATATATATATATATATATATCTTTATAGCATATACATTTATTGAAGTTATTGAAACACGTTTTTTTCTTTTCTTTTTTTCTTCATATAAAATTGGATAAATAAATCTAGTCTATGTGGCGTTATTCGAACGATGTTTATGCATATTGGGTTACTTGATAGTTCTGAGTTCAATTCCTGAGTCTGATTGTGGTAAAAATAGTCACCTAATGTTGGTTCAGTTTGCACCTCGAGGCGGTGTAATGCTTAGCAAGTTTGGCTTGCTAGAACTATTACAACTAAATAGTGAGTTCGATCCTCACTGGGTGCCCCCTAATTTCGGCCTAGTGCCACATCTAAGCTACGCTTGGAAAATCACTACAGACTAGTGAGTTCGATCCTCACTGGCTACCCCATACTTTCGGCCTTGTGCCACATCAGAGCTACACTTGGAAAATCACTACTATTGGTTTAGTTGAAGAAACGGACATGTGACATAAATGTGAATAAGATTGGTGATTGCCGTATATACCCGTGTATAAGACTACTTAATGTATAGTGCGACTCCTAATTTTTTTTTTTTTAATGTGAAAATCCTGATTGTTTCCATATAGCTCGTCTTTAATGCGACTCTACCTTCTAAGCAATACTAGTAGGCTTCCCGTAGTCAGATATTGTAATATTGGGCATCATCCTGAACATATTTTATAGTAAATAAATGGTCTGTGAGAATATAGGCCTACCAGGTAGGTTACGATCACCGAAAATGCATGAATTTTAACCACTCCAGAAAAGATTACCTGTCTATAGTGCAACAGGTAATAGTTGCTTTTTAATCTATTCAAAAAAATTACTTTTATATAGTGCGACACACTATTTTTTGCGTAAAAACCAGATTATTAAACTTGCAATATACTCAAGTATATGAAGTATTAACTGATGCGAAGTATCCCCTAGGCATGGCTTGTATAAATTAATTAGGTATGAAATTTACCCCGAAGAAAACTTGCCGTAACATTGTGAGTACCAAACAAGTATGTTGGTCCAAATAACTAAGTACAGTGTAACCCGGATATAAGATAGTTGTCGGGGCCGGAGAAGAAGTATCTTATATCCGGGTTACACTGTATATAATAATATTAATTGCGACGAAAATAAAGGTAACTTCTGTTACCAAATGATACCAAAAGAAAAGTCTTGTATTTTTAAGTTATTTACAAAAGTTACAAGATAATAATCAGAATAATTTTTTATCGATCACATTTACATAAACAGTAGTTGTTGTGAAATGCATAGATTTTTAATATTAGTAGAGAAAATATTTTCTATTGTAATTTCTGGCTTTTTATGAGATAAACATATTTTTAACCAATCGACAAAAATACATTATTTATACCTGAAATAAAATTTAGAATTTTTGTTTTTAAATCTATATTGTAATTTTGTATCTCTTCTACTAATATATATTGTAATTCTCAATATAGAAAATTGATACTTTATTTTTCATTTAATAAATATTTTTAATAAATAATTTTTCGTTCAATGTGTAAAGCTCACTTTTGAAATGAATTCAAAATACGTTTCAGAGGCGAAAGCGCAAAAATATTCAGGCGTTTTCTTTTAAACAATAAGGAAGTACAGTTTTTAAAAATATTTACTCAGTATGCACTTCCGGAGGTATAGCACAAACAATTTGAACGGGTATTTTTTTTTTGTTTCTTTTCTTTTTGGTGTTGGTGGGGGGTATTCTTTTGTTTTAATCATATGGAATCACTACTTCTAAAAGGAATATTCTGAATAAATTATGGAAGCTAAGACACAATAATGTATTCAGTATTCAAATGTTTATTTTTTCTTTCTTTGAACAATATAGAACAATCACTCTTTTAACAGTATTTTGAATATATTCAGATTAGGAAAACTAAAACACGAAGGATTCGGACGCTTTCCGTAAACAATATGGATTTAATACTTTTAACGGATACGCAAAAAATGCAGGATATAAATATGCAATGGTAAAGGTAATTTTCTAAGCAAAGTGTTAAGAAATAGAAAAACATCGTTAGAAACAAATAGTACTGAACAGTTACGTGATATCTGTCCTCCTGTATGACAGTGACTGCTGGGTAATCTTCTCAAATATAAAGAAGAGACTTAAAGCAACAGAAATGTTGTTCTACAAAAGGATCCTGAGGATACCATAAACCGAACAAGTTTTAGAGAAAATGAAAACAAAAAGGAAACTTATAATTATCATTGGAAAGAGATAGTTGGAATTTCTAATGTGCATAATGAGAAAGGAGGACTTGGAAAATTTTTAACTCACGAGGCCAATTGACAGCAAGAGAGGCAGAGGAAATCAATGCCTAACATACTTAGTGAGCTTGAGTAAATAGATAGCGAAAAAGGGCTTAGGACAAATAACAGAAAGACAATATGTATTAAGAGCTGCAAGGGACAGGAAGTTGTGAAAATTCGTGAATGCCTACGCCCTTAGGCGTCACGTAAGGGAGGGCAACCCATCTAAAACAAGGAATATTTTGATTTCAAACCCCTACTGCTTTGCGGTCATATTCAATCATGGGAAATGTTTCGGAAATAAACCATGAAAATAGTTTCTGGAATGGGAATTTCACAGCTGTTCCATGTTGCAATCACACCGGTGCCGAGATATAACAAGTTCTGTCCTTCCTTTCAACTACATCGGTGGCGTGTTGTGGAAAGACTTGTTTCATAGACCACTGTCGATCCCCTATATATATATTAAAGAAAGAAGTCTTAAGTCGGCCTGCGCTTAGGAGCGGATACACAAAAATCACCTGTATTCGATTTATAAAACGGACGTTGTGCTAACATCACCAACTGAAAAAAAACAAGAGATACATGTTCTCTCGTGACCGACGGATGCTGCATACATTTTTCTTATTTTCTTCAAGACGAGGGTGACCATGTTTTTCGTGTCTTTTTTTGTTTTCCTAAATAATTATTTGCCATTCCTCATTCTTCTTGTTCTTCTACCCATCCACATAAACTCCCCAACGTCTTCGTTTGCTTTCAGTTTGTCTTGTGAGTGTTAACTTCTCCAGGCCCTCTTTCCTCATTATGTTTTCCACAAATTTCAACTTTCCTTGTAATTCCTATTCTTTCACCTGAGAAGAGTTTGTACAGCATTCACTGCCATAAGGAGATTCTATATAATCTCTTAATACGTTGCTTAGGTTCTGGATGGCATTTTTCCTTATTCCAATGCGCTATCAGATTCCGGTGTCACATTTTTGGTCATCTATTACTGCACTATCAGTTTTCTCAGTTCAGCATCCAAATAGGTAAATGTCTATATCTGCTTGATTTTAGCGTCCCCATTATATAGCTCCGACTTTGGACTGCTTATTTGGGAAACAACTACGCATTCTAACTTATTATAATTAATACTCCTTTATTGTCGCTTAATACCTTTTTAAAGTTCTTTCAGTTTTTGTTCTGAGAATTATTATATTGTCTATGTGATGTAGTTAATATTATGTCTACCAATATTTAATACTCAAGGCCTTCTAGTTCCCTTAAGCTCGTCCCGCTGCACAGGTTAAATAAAGGCAGAGACCAAAAGCATCCTTGTCTTAGATTTCTTTCTGTTTTCGTTCATTTATTTGAACCCATCTTCTCTTCGCATGTTGACTGCTTGTTCCCGGTAAAATATTCTGAGATGTAAGTTTTTAAATAACGTCTTGTTTCTGAATAACCTACTCTTATCTTGCTGTAGCTATTTGTAGCTATTGCTGTCAAGATATTTCTTGCTTTTATTTCATATAATTAATGCTTGTACGTGCGGGTAACGGAACGATTTACGGGACAGCGAATGAAATCAAACTCCGGTGGGACAGTTTGCCCTCCCCAATTTGTGGGGAAAGACAAGAATCCACTCTCACCAACGCGACCATCTGTGGGTAAATCACAGAGTAGATAAAAGCATATAACCTTGTAAAGGAAGTTCATCTTACGGCTGGTACTATGAAACCGAACATAACCTGTCGCATCTATTTGAGAGGAGTTGGGCACTGCCAAGTACCCTGCTTATAGCTTGGAGAAATGCAAAATTGTTCATGTTTAGTTTCTCTTCCATGGTTGCAAATAGATTAACTTTTCTAAAATAAGAGTCATTTGTCGTCAAAACAGAAGTTAAATGCTTGTTTTATCTTATCTTTATGGCGGAAATAACTTTCGGATGAAATTCTCGCAGAAATGTCCTGAACCTGTCCATATTAACAACGCAAAATCACTGCGATACAATTGTCGTTCCAAAATGAACGAGAGGAAATAGAACACGCTCGTATTAACAATAATACACACGTCGGAATGAACGCTGTCATCCGTTCATTTGTTTATTGTTCTCTATTCTTCCTTCTTTACCAATAACTTTCATAGCGTTTGATTTGGTTTTATTTCTTCTCTTTTTCTTTTGTTTTTCTCTCTTCAAACCTGATTCCCTTTCTTTATTTTAATCTTTTTCATTATCACTTTCTTTCCTTTTTCAGTATTTGCTTTTTTTTTATCCCCTCTTCTTTTTCATATCTATTCTCTCACTTTGCCCTTTTTATTTTCTTCACTTTTTTTATTTTCATTCATTTTTATTTTCTGTTCTTCCCTTTTTATCTTCTTTTCTTCCTTTTTTATTTTCTCTTCTTCCTTTTTTATTTTCTTTTCTTCCTTTTTTATTTTCTTTTCTTCCTTTTTTATTTTCTCTTCTTCCTTTTTTATTTTTCTTCTTCCTTTTTTATTTTCTTTTCTTCCTTTTTTATTTTCTCTTCTTCCCTCTTTATTTTATTTTCTTCTATTTTTATCTTCTCTACTTCCTTTTTTTAAATTTTCTCCTCTTCCTTTTTTTAAATTTTCTCCTCTTCCTTTTTTTAAATTTTCCCCTCTTCCTTTTTTTAAATTTTCTCCTCTTCCTTTTTTTAAATTTCCCCTCTTCCTTTTTTTAAATTTTCTCCTCTCCCCTTTCCTCTTTTCCTGTATTTCTTCCCTATCAACTCCTTCTCGATTTTTCTTTATTCCATTCCTCTCATTATGTAATATCCTTTCCTTTCATTTAACTATTTCTTTTTTCTCTTTAATTCACATTCTCCTCCTTTCTTCTATTTCTCTTTTCTTTTTTTCTTCTTTCACTCTCTACCTTCATCCTTTTTCTTTATCTTTTTGGTCTCCCACACCATTTCCCTTAATCTCTTTACTTGCTTTTCTCTTTGTTCCTTTCTTTCCAAACTGTCGTCTATTTGCCCAGTAAATTTTCTTTGTCTGTCTTCGATTATTTATATCAATTTATTTGTTTAAAGTCACGCATTCTTTCTTTTCACCTTTTTTCATTACTTCTGCGTTCTTTTCCTCTCACATTTCTCTCGCATTTCTCCCTCCCTTACTCTCTATGTTATCCTTCAAATGTTACTTTTTCCTCTGTGATGTGCATGTACCACTCACTTTCACATTCTCTCCTCCTCCGCCATCTCTTTCTTCGATTACTCACCAACTTCTCCCTAGTCGTCTCTGTTTCTTTCCTCTCCATTTGCCTTCACTTTCCCTGTGTATAAAACAGATCCGTTTTAAATTGCATTGGGCAACATTTCACAGCCGTTCTTATACAGTGACAGGACACGAAAACGGCATTAAATGAAGGGTGAAAAACAAAAGTAAATCTTGCAAAATAAAAGAATGAAAACTCTCCACGCAACACTCACATATAGACTGGAGATAGAAGCAAGAAAATCTCGAACAGTACATATGACTCTCGCACAAGGACTGTTTCGCTGACGTTAAATTATCGGGCATCATGACCCAGCAATCCCATTGGCTCAGTTCAGCGTTTGCTCTTACAAGGAGGAAATGAAAGGTGCATAACACATCGAAATACAAGGTCGGAAGCTTTTTCCCTCGCCTCTTTTTCATTCTCAATGGTGCACATTACCCTTGTTCGAACTAATGGCTCAGTGGCAAAAACTTAGAATCAGTACTTTGGAGATGTACGGTTTGAAATCGTCTCAAATATGGTAAAACAAAGAAAATGAAACAGTTTTGATTTCAGCAGATCAGCATAAAGGACCCTATTATTTATGGTCAGTCTATTAGATATTGGAAATTAAGTAACTTTCATTTCAGATTAGGATAAATCCCCCTTTTCTTTGCGGTCAGTCTTTTTGTGGGAAATTAGACAAATTTGTTTCCAGATCAGGATAAAAGACCCATTCTTTATAGTCAGTCTATTAGCTATTATAAATTCGACAGCTTTAATTTCAGATGATAAAGAGGCCGTTTCTTTGTGGTCAGTCTCTTTGTGGGAAAATTTAAAAAAAAATTATTTTCAGACTAAGATAAAGATCTTTATTCCTTACAGTCTCTATGTAGGAAATGAAACCACTTTGATTTTGATCAAAATAAAGGCTCCTTATTGTTACGATCATTCTATTAGATGTGGAAAAAGTGAAACAATAATTTCATACCAAGATAAAAGTCACTATTCTTTACGGCTTGGCTATTAAATGTGGGGAATGAAACAATTTGATTTCAGATCAGGTCTTTCTCCTTTACGGTCAGTCTGTTAGATGTTGAATAAATGACACCCATATAACGTTAATAATCGATCAAATATTTCCACTTTCAAGCTGAGCAATCATTTATTTATTCTGGAAAATTAGCCATAGTTTTCAGGTCGGATTAAGTCAGGGACGGTATTAAATCTCGTGAGATTAAAAGGCGAAATCTGATGTTGAATCGCTGAATTTAACCCAAAAAGAAAACAGAAAAAAGAACGCTTGTCATATATGATTATAATCTTCTACTTAAGGTAACTGGAAGATGCATAAAAGAAAGGAACTGAATATAGGAATATTATGAATTTTTATCAGGTGAAGCATTGTTAAGCATCATTAAGTTTTATGGCCGGGTTTAGCATATTGGTCTTATTCACAAGGCAGATATTATGGTTTTCTGACAGTTTTTTTTTTTTGTTTGTTTTTTTTTTTTATTCAATCTTTCTTATCAAACCGCGTAATGAAAGTCATCTTGAACGGCTACTCCTCTACATCGTATTACATTAATTCGGGCGTCCCCGAGGACTCTATTCTTAGACCCAATCTCTTCCTAATTGTCATCAAGGATATTCCTATTGTCATCAGTTCCCGATTTGATACTGTGCTCATTATATTTACTACGGTCTGAATAAAAAAAAAAGTCTGATAGGTTTGATAAAATCAGTTTGGAAACTGATCTCCAAAACTATCTTCAGTCTGTTGTTAGCTAGGGGAAGAAGAAATGGCTTGTTAATTTTAACGTCTCCAAAACGAAACTGCTCTCTAGTAGTCATCTTAAATAATGATTTTGTCTTACATTAACATGGCTGATGCTAACCTTCAAGAGAGCAACTCACTGCCACATCTTAGTCTGACGTTTTCCATTGAAATGAAGTGGAACGATTATATTGAATTAATTGCTAAGTCTGCTGCTATGAAAGTCGATTCGTTATGTTGTGATTGACAATTTTCCTCTATTTCCCAAAATCTATCTTGCACCATTATGAGACAGCTATACATCCATGCATCAAATATTACTTCTCCATCTGCTCTGGTGCTTCTGTTATATATCTAGAGATTCTCTACAAAATCCAAAGAAGAATCTGCAACGTTATATTTACTCACCTGGTATCTTAGGAGAGACGAAGGCTCTAATCTTTATTTTCATCAACGACCTTCCTGATGTCATAAGTTCCCGACTCGATACCCAAGCTAATGGCACAACTATTTAATAGTAAGTCTAACAGGTTTGATACAATCAAATTGGTAGCTGAAAATTACCTACAATTTTTTTTTAACTAGAACAAGTAGTGTCTTGTTAATTATGACGCCGCTAAAACGAAACTCTTCTCTATTAAATACCTTTTTTTTGTCTTCCACTAGCATGACTGATGTTAATCTCCAGAACAACAACTTTCTGTGAACTTCTTGCTCTTACCTTTTGCACTGATATAAATTTGAATGATTATATTCAGTGATTTGGTAAATCTGCTGCTAGGAACGTCGTTTCATTATGTCATGCTAGAAAATGTTTCTCACCAGAATCTACCTTGCATATTCGTCCATGTATCGAATATTGCTGCTCCGTTTGATCTGGTGCTTCTGCTCTATATCTAGAGGTTCTCTGCAAAATCCAAAGAAGAATCTGAAATGTTATCGATCTTAATGTAGTATCTCGGCTTTTTTCACATCCCCACCGTTGTAAAGTTGATTCCTTATACCATTTCTATAAATATCTTCCTGGTAATTATTCTAATAAGCTTTCCTCTTTAGTACCCTAGTTTCACTAATTCAAGCACAGTACTAGATTGGCGGCTTGGTCTTATCATTCTACTGTTGAAATTTCTAGTTGTAACCGTAAGTTCTATGCTAATAGTTTCTTCTCCTGCACTTTCCGTTTCTGGAGCTGTCTTCCGTCTTCCTGCTTTCTTGTCAACTACGATCTTCAAAAGTTTCGATGCAACATCAATTGTCATCGTTTGTCTTTTTACTTTTCTCTCCGTTTCTTTCACTCTAAGTAAACTTTTTCATCCTAGTGATTTTTATCGCGTTGGTTGGTTTTAGAAAAAAAAATTCTTCTATTTTAATTTCACTTACGTTTCAATGCAATTAGAAGACATTCATTGACGAGGCATTAGTAATTATGATGAAAGAAATGCTATTCTAATTTCATGCGGCTTGACAACGCCGCATCCCATAAAAATTAAATTACTTGATTTGTTCCTTACCATCTCGTTTTGGCAATTCAGATCACGTGTTGATATTTCTTTTGGGTCGTCTATAACCTTCTATTTACAAGACTTCTTTCGGACTGACTGGGATCCATTTCGTGACTTTCTTCGAGAAACCTCTTGGACTGATATTCTTAACCTTCTTCTTGAGAAGTGTACCACAGAGATTTCTTCTTGGGTTTATGCCGGTATCGATACTTTTGTACCTTCCCGGAAATATCACAATTTTCTTTCTTTTTTTTTTCTGCCTTTTCAGCCGCTGTAACCCACAGTTACAACAGACGCCATTGCTCGTAATAATTGTAAACGTGTCATCAAAGAGGCAGAATGAGACAACGTATACCCTCTAACAAGCTTGGATCACGTGACTACTGGCGGCTCTGTAATAGTGCGTTCATTAAGATTAAGTTGTCTATTCCTTTTCTCTTCACTCAGTTTGAGGTGTTAACATCTGCTGATGAACCAGGGATTTTTTTTTTCTAAATTCTCTTCAGATTCTACATTTGAGATATCTGGAGTATTTTTTTGTCTGACTCTCCACTTAGAATTTCGTCTCTATTGAGAGATATGCATAGAACTCAATCTGGATCTTCACAAAGCATGTTAACATGATGGCATCCCTGCAATAGTCCTTAAGAAATTTGCTCATGAACTGGCTTCTGTGTTCTCTAAATTATACAATAAATGCCTTGCCGCATCTTACATTTCAGCTTGTTGGAAATACTCTTCTGTAGTTCTAATCTATAAGAACCGTCTGATCCTTCTGTCGGACTATTAGCTTCCTACCTCCTTTAATTCTAATTTTTATATGGCAATATGGCCACTGTATTAACGATTATGGCTGAAAGAGTCTGTAAATCTTTAATGGTGAAGCTCGGTCTGTTGCTTTGCATATCTTGAAGGCATTCGACATGCTGGTCTTCTTTACAAGTTAAAAGGTTATGGTATTTCTCATTATTTTTTTTAACTGGTTCCATCTTTCTTATTAAATCGCAAAATGAAAATTGTCTTGAACAGCCACTCTTCTAGATCCATTTGCTTTAATGCAAGTGTCACGCTCGGCTCTATCCTTGGATCAACACTGTTCCTAATTTTCATAAACGAACTTCCCGATGTCATTAGTTCTCAGCTGGGTATCTATGCTGATGGTACAAGTATTTGCTCATGTCTTAATAGTAAATTCGATCGGTTCGATAAAGTCAAATTGGCAGCTGAGCTAAAAATGATCTACAATCTGTTGTTAAGTGAGACAAGAAATGGCTTGTTAATTTTAGCGACTCTAAAACGAAACTGCTCTCTTTAATCGTCTGAGAGAACGCTTTTTGCCTTCTATCAGCATGGCTGATGCTAACTTCCAGGAGAGTAACTCATTGCATCACCTCTGGCTAACGTTTAACGGTATAGCTGCGATAAAAAGCAACTGGAATTAAAATGGAATTTGGTATGGTGTTTTCATTAATTATGAACGTAAAATCTGTAAGGTTAAATGTTTGAAGGCCAATGTAAGGCTACTAAGCTTAATGGACAAGAGCAAGCAAAATTTTAGTTTCAAGTTCATACAAATATTTCATCGGCTTTATTAATCAATGATTTCTTTCTTCACGTTCTGCAACTATATTCTCTCGCTGCTAAATTTTGACTTTTGGACGAAACTATTGCTTGATGAAAACAAAATTCAGCTAAAAAAAACATTGCAGATATTCAGTATAATTATTGATTTAACTTGAAAAACAAAAAAGACATTTTCACTTCAGTGCAAGATCAAAAGTTCTACTTCGATTAATATATCTGGGCAACAGATGAAAACAACAGGACATCTATAGACAGAATTTTATAATTGCAAATCAATTCTCGCAGTCTATGCCGAGATACATGAAAATAATATGTCTGTAGCTGGAAACAAAAAAAAAATAACAATTATTTTACACCAAATATTTTTCAACATAATCTTCTTTCTTGTTGAAGTACTTAATTCTTTAAACTGTTTATATTGTTCGGACTTTTGGTGTCATCTTTGTTGCCATATTCCCGACATTTCGGCCATTGTACGCTCCGGACTTCTTCAGCCGATTGGAATTTTGAACCAAACTATTTATTTCGTCCTCTAGAGTAGATTGTTCTAGTTCCGCGCGCTATGCCTCTTCCGGATAACTCAGTTTCCTTCAACTTAACTCTGAGATATCCGGAAAAGGCATGACACGTGGAACTAGAACAATCTACTCCGGTGGACAAAATAAAGGGTTCAGTCCGAAATTCCAATCACCTGAAAAAGGCCGGGGTGTACAACGACCGAAATGTAGTGAATGTGATAATAAAGAAGAGGACAACATTTCGAACAATGGAAATAGTGTAAATGATTACAATACCTCATCTCAGATATATAGACAGCTCCTGAAGAAGGCTGAAGCGTACAACGGTCGAAACGTAATGAAGGTGACAATAAAGAAAAGAGGACAACATTTCGAACAATGGAAATAGTGTAAATGATTACAATACCTCATCTCAGATTATATGAGACAAGTCCTGAAGAAGGCTGAAGCGTACAACTGTCGAAACGTAATGAATGTGACAATAAAGAAGAGGACAACATTTCGAACAATGGAAATAGTGTAAATAATTACAATACTACATCTCAGATATATACACAGCTACTTAATTCTGCTTAACATATTTCCAAAATTTCTGTTCGAGCTAAAAGCTACAACAACGATTCATAAAAATGAAATATTTTGTTTTTTGTGAATAACTTCCATATTTTTTGTTCAGATTTATTTAATATTTTACTGGTGTTCATATCGCAATTCAATAGATGATAATAATATGACATGTTATCCCTGAGGAGTGAAATTTATTTATTTACATATACGGTCGTTTCTTTCGTTTTTTTTTATATTTTTTTTATTTTTTTTTTTTTTATGCCAATATTTCGACAGCAGACTAAGAACATCTCCATTGGGAGCATCCCCACTGCAAGCATGTCACCTCAGTGATCCTCAGTGATCCTCTTTCGAACTTTGCCAGCTTCCTACACACAAGCGTAAATGGCGGCCCTGTTTAAACATTTCCAACTGAAAGTTACGAATTTAAGACAACAGCTGAATGTGAATGTCAGTTGAACATTATCCCTATTTCCAATTGATTTCTCAATTGTGGTGAAATTTCGAAAGCCTCCTATTACGCTGTACCATTTCTATACATATCTTTCCGATAATTGTTCAAATGAGCTTTCCTCTTTAGTACCTCAGTTTCACTAATTGAAGCACAGTACTAGATTGGCGGCTAGGTCTCAGCATTCCACTGTTGAAATTCTGGTTATAGCTGTAATTTTTAAGCTAATAGTTTCTTCTCACGCACTTGACGTTTGTAGAACTGTCTTCCGTCTTCCTACTTTCCTTTCAATTACGATCTTCAAAAGTTTCGATGTAAAAAATGCAACATTTTTTTTTTTCGATTCGCAATGCTCCAGAGAGTTCATTAGCATTGAGATGACAGCAGCATGCAGATTTCGAAGCCATTACTAAACTCTTAAGCTGAAACGAAAACATTTAATCTGACCATCAAAATGATCAATGGAACCAGGTTATTTTCAGTGACAAATCAAAATTCTGTGTTTCCATCAACGACCATGCCCGCCCCCTGCACGAGGCATACGATAGCAGATACCCTTGTTCCACCGCCAGCAAAATTTACAATAGAATGGTTTAGAGGATCAAGCTTTTTGATGGACGTGCAAATTAGGCCAGAATCCAATAGAATATCTCGAGGGGAATCAAGAGGAAATTAAGAAAATGAAATTTCATCAAAACTTGAAAAACTGAATAACTGAAGAGTGGGAATCGGTGACACCGGAGGAGTGTCATTTGTTAATTGATTGGTTATCACGACAAATATTATGTTGGTGCAAAAATAATGATGTAATAATGTCGTTTTTTGATGTTAAAAAATACGTCAAAGAAAACCAGTCTATCGGTGAAATACTACTAGATTATTTCATATATCGAACTGATATAGTTTTAAGATTAAACTAATTTTATAGGAATTCGAACTAGAAATATGAAAGTTATTCCTCCAAAACTGAATATTATATTTTCTGAATTGTAGTTGTATTATATTGAACCATTTATGGCAGCTTCCAGTATGACACAGGAGAAGAAAAGTACACCGTTCTTGTTTCCTGACTCTCCCAGTCACAGTAACTCGGAGACAGCGAACTTATTGAAAGTGGCCAGGTGAACAGGAAGAAGGAGAGGTAGCTCTACGCTGTCTTCAAAGGATATATTCACGAAGATACATACCTAGTTCGGTTTCTCTCTAATGGTTCTATTTGGTGAGCGGGGTGGGAGGAGGGGGCGAACAATATGGTACAGGAGCTGAGCATCAAAGTCAATGTCGACGTCGAGATGCTAGACCTTGGATCGAGGATGAGGCTGGGGTTGTACGCATTCCAGCAAGGCCCTCCCACATACACACATAGCCCACCTTACCCAAAAGTAGGTATTACCCAATAGAAGGTGAGATTTTTTTGCAGTCATGTCGGCTTCTAGTTCTCCTGATTTAAATCCTTTGATCTACAAAGTCTGGGACGCCTTTAAAAGGGAGATCAACCATTCTCTTGATGGCAGCCATCGTAGAAATGATGGTCAACATGAAGAATAAAAACATAATCCAGCTATGCAATCAATTCTGACATTTCATCAAGGCTGCTATCGAAGCTGACACCGGTTTCGTTCTGTTTTTCTTGGTTGGACATCTTTTTCTTTTAAACTAGACTGATTTTTGTCTATTGTATATTATACAGGGTGTTTCAAAAAGAATATGCCAAAATCATTGCGCTGTTTTTTCAAGTCTATAGCATTGTAGTGGACTGAATAAGTGGTTATTTGATAGAGTACTTATCAAAGTTTGATTGGGTGTCAGTTTCACCGCTGTCGTTAGTATAACTTCCAGTGCAGCTGAATTGTGGGAAGATCAATCAAAATGGCGACACCTCAGCAGATGCGTTTTGCGTGCTTGAGTTCGGGAAAACAAACGCCATTTTCACGGTGCAAGCAGATTCGAATGGCTTCATTTTTCAGCAAGATAGAGCACCACCCCATTGGCATCTCGGGGTTAGAGCTCATCTGAATGAAAACGTGCCTCAGCGATGGATTGGAAGGAGAGGTGCTAAAGAACTTGCTCTCTGTGTTTGGCCTGCCAGATCCCTGGACCTCACTGTGTGTGACTTTTTCTTGTGGGGTTATGTTAAAGACCAAGTTTATGTTCCAGCACTTCCAGCAAGTATCGATGACTTGAAAGATCGAATAACAGTTTCAATCAACACGGTGGACCGTGACATGCTGAGTCGTGTTTGGGAGGAATTCTCATATCGGCTTGATGTTGTCCACGCTGCCGGTGGTGGCTACATTGAGCGCTTATAAAACATGAAATGAAACTTGAATGTATATACAACACATGTGTTCATGCTAGAGGTTTGTAATTTTTTTCGTTTTTGACACATCACGTGATGATTTTGGCTTATTCTTTTTGAAACACCCTGTATTTTGTTTATCTCCTTGTATACAAACTATGGGGGCACAGCGGATTAATGAATTACAGCTCGTATTGAGGAATCGGAGAGCCGAGTTCGAATTCCAATCGAATTGATTGCAATCACTTACGTGCTAATACCCTTGGGAAACGTAGCCCATCACTTTTCCTCCAGTTGTGGGTAAACAGCAGGACGAACTGGGTTCTATAGCTATGGTTGGCAACCAGACTAGGAGAAGGGAAACACTGAATTCAAAGCCAGACGTGATGTTTAGTTTCGTCCTGGCAACTCCTGCGACGACGCCGGTGACAAGTTGTACTGATAAGTGGTGTGGAGACGGAGAAAAATTGCGTGGGCAATAAGCTCATGAAACCCTTCCCAAGTGTGGGCCCTGGAGAGGGTATAACTATATGTCAGGCTACAGATTTATTGATCCCCTCCTCGTATATGTATTTGTTTTTGCTATAAGCACACGTGACCAAAGGACTAGTATGGTGATTTTCTAAGTGTAACTTAGATGTGACACAAGGCCAAAAATATAAGAGACCCAGTGAGAATCGAACTTATTATTCAGTCGTAATTGTTCTAGCCAGACCAGCTTGCCTAATCATTATACCACGTCGAGGTGCCTGGTATGATATTCGATCTAAAACCCGAGTGCCAAATTGCACGAAGTTATGTAGGTACATCAATATGTAACTTCGGTGCAAGATTATTTTAAAATAGTCAGTGTCATATCAACAGACACATTTATTCTATTGTGTTTGGTAAGACTCAAAGACAGAAGAATAACGCCAGACAAAGTAACTTTGTTATAAAATACGTAAGAGATCGACGTTAAAAACCACCAAAGTTCGTTCTTCTTCATAAGGTGCGAATTGAAAATTGTATAGAAAAGCACAGATATGCAAAATGTTTATATAGATTCGTTTCTGTTTATCTAGGTCCCCAGACTGTTAGAGGAGAAAACTTTGATGTGTACCAAATGAAGTTGATATATTTAAGGTTGATGGTTTTTACAGTTCTCCTTAGAAAATGTATTGTGAAAGTGAGAAAGGAAGGAAAGAAAAGATAAAAAGATGAAAAAGCTGCAGAATGATTTTCTTTGAAGGAAAATAAGTCAGGTTTAGGTGTCTGAGAAAAATGAGAAAGTGATGATTAACGAATGGGAAAAAAAGAAAATCAGTGGCAGAAAGAGGCAGAGAGATAATAATGGAGAATAGGAAAGGAAAAGAAATTAGTGTCAAAGAAAGTGTGAGAAAAAGAGATAAATCAAAGAGATGAAGACAAATGAATTAGAAAAGGGAAGAGTTTGAGAAAGATGAGAAAGAAGAAATGAAGGTAAATGAATGGGAGTTAGTTAGAAATCACCGAGAGAGAGAGAGAGAGAGAGAGAGAGAGAAAGAGAGAGAGGGAGATAGAGAGAGAGAGAGGGAGAGAGAGAGAGATAGAGAGAGAGAGAGCTTTGATGAGGAAAGGAGAAATCCACGAAAGACAATGATAATGACAAATGTATTGAAAAAAGGGGAGAAGTCCGAGTGTCTGAGAAGGAGAGATGGAGAAATGAAGACAATGAGAAAAGCAGAGAAATCAGAAAGAGAGTGATAGAAAGGGTAATAAAGTCTTCTGCAATGAATGGACAATGTCGACTAGGATTTTGAAACTGGTTCTCATATGGTATAGAAGTATACTAAATAATCAAAACCAGAAAGAAACAATGTTTCTTTAACGAAACACATCCTAGCATTTTTAAAGGCTCAGCCATATCTTGTCTACCATATTGACAACATCCAGTTCTTGTTAATGATCGAAAGTATTTAAACAAAAGCATGAACTTCTACAGTTTGATACACAACTTTGATTCCGATGATCCCGGTATGCAACATCTTATTCGAAAATTGGAACAAAACTTGTTGGTTAATACAACTTGTACAAGCATATCGTATTTCCATAAACGTTTTACCTAGCGGATACACGTGATTGCGATGACAAGTCTAATTGTTTCAAGTGAAACTAACACCAACTGGCCTAAAGTCATACCAAAGAAAATGTAGCTCTGACAGGAACCGAAACTCTATTCTCTTTATAATCCAGTTACGTGTAAGTCATTGAGCTAAATTCATTATATATATATATATATATATATATATATATATATATATAAATATTTATTTAAAAATATGATTCCAACACGCTACATAAGCGTTCTCATGTTTCAAAACAATGTATTTTTGTTATTATTTTTTTTTAAAATAGTGCTCGATACAAAAGTAGAGCATAAATATAATTATTTATTTAAAAATATGATCCCAACACGCTACATAAGAGTTCTCATGTTTCAAATCGAGCACTATTTTTTTTTTAAATAATAACAAAAATACTAAAGAACTTTGGATTATTTACCTAACGAGTTCTTTCCTATTTTCTATATATTTTTCACACACACACACACACACACAAACACACACACACACACACACATATATATATATATATATATATATATATATATATATATATATTTCATATATTTTATCTGATTATATCTTCAGTGCACCGTTCTGAAACGTTCATAACCATAAGAAAAAAATTCAGATTAAAATATACAGGGTCACTGAAAAGTAACTCCCTATTTTATGTATGATTGAACAGGCAGGAGTCCTGACTTAACACCCTGTGACTTTTTTTCTTTGGGTTTGGTTAATGGAGTAAGTTTAGTATCCGAAACCAAGACTTTGGGAGAATTTGGAGGGCGAATAAAAGAAGTTATGTCGTCCACACCACAAGAGTTCCTGGTGAAATCAGTCGGCACGATTCCTGGCCGGCTCGAGAAGATGGCAGCAAAATTTGATGCCGAAATCGAATTCTAAATGAAACCTCGTGATAAACGCTTTCTACTTGTAAAAATTATAGTTAATAAATAAAGAGTTACTTTTCAATCTCCTTTTTATTAATTGCGTCGACGAACACACACACACACACTATATATATATATATATATATATATATATATATATATATATATTAAAACATAAAAATATACACATTCAGAGAAACAATAAAACATTCTTGATAATGGCTAATAGATGAGCCGAAAACGCTCAGATCCACAAATCATTTAGACAATTTTTACACGCTCTATATTCAAAGGTGAAATCACTTGCAAGAAAAATATAACAAAACTGTTAACAGCTGTGCCTTGTCAATCGTCTTCAACGAAACCTATATAAAAGAAGGTTTGCTGCGCAAATACACTTCGTATATATGGACACAAAATATTACATATTTTGCTAAGCGTAATTAAATGTGGCATAAAGCCGAAAGTAAAGAGCATCCTCTGAGGATCGAACTTACTACGCTGCAGTAATTAATCCTTGAGAGTCAAGATTGCTACCCATTAAACCAAGTCGTAGTGACCGATGCTAATTGCTTTATGAATAATATATTAGTAGTATAGATGATTTCATTTTGTTTCGGGACTGTACTATATTAGCAAATAATAAATTTATAATCAAGGTAAATGGGAAGCAAATGAGAAATATTCAAATAAACCTCAATATTTCTTCTTCTAATACAACATGTTCCTTCAGAATAAAGTCGAACATGAGTCTTCACAGTTTCATTTTCTTTATTATCTGTGAATTTCCATGCCATGAAAAATAATGGAGTAGGTTTCCGCTATCTTGAAATTCAGCGTTTTCCTTCTATTTGACTGCTTGCCACCCAAAGCTAGGGAGGTCAGCCTACTTTGCACTTTAACCTTTTGTTGGTGGACTGAGAGAAGCGAAAGATCTATGACATTTCCAAGAGAATTTGTGTAAAAATAAATGTATTAGACTAGTTCAGAATTTGAACCCTTTCTCGATTCGACTTGCCGCGTTTATAGTCGCTACATTAAACCCCGCCACCAACCATCAAATATTTAATTTCTAACTTCAGAAATGTTTGAAACTCACGCATTGAGTTCGTCTCTCGCTGTAAGAATCAGCAGTAATCACCATCATTTTTATGTTGAGTCAGCATTTATACCGCGGAATCTCTCAATATGTTCAGAGCTTACGGCACCCACATTAATTGGGGAAAAAATTGAGATGAAAATGCAAGTATTAGGTTGGTGCAAAAATAATCTCATGTGAGAAAACGACATTATTTTTGCACCAACCTAATACATTTTAAAAGATATTTGGCGTTCCATCATTTGATAAGTTTTTAACCTATCATTACATCAACGTGGTTTTCGGCTCTATCCAGACTCCAATTACTACGAATGAATCATATGCCACCAGTTCAAGCAAATACTAACTCGTTTATATCCACTATAAAATCCAGTATTTAAAGTTTATAAAATTCCAGTATTATCTACAGGTAGAATAGCCAAAACAATTTGGATGTATATGAAGATTTGTTGAAAAAATTCGGCTTGATTGCTCGCCTAAACAAGTCGGAATAAAAGATTTTCGACTTGTCCAAATTTTCTCACTATGAACAGAGCAAAAAAAAAAAATGATAGGAAAATTCTAAATATAGATTCGGATTTGACTGATTTTTTCGAGTCTGTAATAATCTCAACCCACGACCCGCTTATTATTTTTAAAATTCCAACCACTCCTGCCATTATTCTAACCATAATTTCAAATCAACTAAACTCTATATTAATAATATCATGTTTTAAGAGTTTTCTAACCCATTCGCTTATTCCAATGCCACTGTTTATTCAAGACCAGAGAGTACAGAATTATTTGTCTCGGTGGCAAGGAAAATATGCGACAGATCATGTGCATAGCACAAGTTCCTGATGAGCTCAAAAAAGCTGTGTACGGAATCAGTATAGACGTACTAGTTGATTCGGAAACAGTGTACACATTTTATTCAAGAGACGCTGTTATGCCAGTTGCAAAATCATTGTTGTACTGTGTAATTGTTTATAAAACGAAATGCCAAAAAAAAAGTGAAACCAATCACTCCCCAATTTCACAGACAAGGCTTTGGTCAATCCGTGGTGCAATTTTCGGGCACTGCTCAACGATGAAGCATGCTGTTATTGTCTACTGAATTTCAATCACAAGGTTTTGGTGTAGGCTACAAGCTTTGGTCGATCTGTGGTGTAGGCTACAGGTTTTGATCAATCCGTGGTGTAGGCTGCAAGCTTTGGTCAATCCGTGGCGTAGGTTCTAGACTTTGGTCAATCCATGGTGTAAGTTCCAGGCCTTGGTCAATCCGTGGCGTAGGTTCCAGACTTTTGTCAATCCGTGGTGTAGGCTCCAGGTCTTGGTCAATCCGTGGTGTAGGCTACAGACTTTTGTCAATATGTGATGTAGGTTCCAGCAACGATGAAACACTCTGTTATCATCTCCTCAATTTCAATCTCAGGGCTTTGGTCAACCCGTGGTGTATGTTCCAGGCACTTCATCACGATAAAACACGCTAAGATTGTCACCCAGTCTTTATTACCAAGAAATAACAAACTTGTTCTCATTAAGAAAATGCTAACCTTGGGTCTGTCTTGCAAGGTGTGATATACACAGATCTTAATGTAAACTATTTTCTCCTTTTTAGGCAAGGTTTCCGATGTTGATGATTTATTTTAACTGAATAACCCAATTCCGTCCCTATGTAAGTGTCACAAAACTGGTTCCAGAAATATTCGCCAGCTGCAATCTTTATCTAGCATATATGGAATATATTGTAGACTTACCTAAATTCCCTGCAGTGGTACGAATAAGACAATCACGGTCAGTTCTTGAAAGTGCCTTGGCAGACATACTTATTTGGCGTGCGTATTCAGTATCGACGAGGAATTTACTGATATAGAGAGTGTGGATGCAGAAATAAATTTTGCAAGGTGATTGTCAGTTTCATGCTTGAAGATCTATCTATATATCTCGTTTTCTCTCTCGCTCATTCTTTATATATATATATATATATATATATATATACTTGTAGACACAGTCACTGTTTAGTAGGAAAATATATATATATATAATTTTATAGTATCCTATATATATATATATATATATATATATATATATATATATATATAGTTTTATGGTATACTATATTCGTGGGTCAGTGCTCAGTATCATGGATAGAGCGTATGTAAATATAAATATAAAAGTGGACATTTTAATCAACACTCACTAGCGATAGACTGTTTCACGCTTAAACGTAATCGTCAAGCCATATCGACGCTGGCTGTTGACTTCAATGTATCCCCCCCTCTCTCTCTCTCTATATATATATATATATATATATATATAGAGAGAGAGAGAGAGGGAGAGAGGGAGAGAGAGAGAATTGCTGATATCTCTTGACGAGTGAACGGAGAAATTATTGAAGGTTCCGTCTACGAAAGAGTTGGGATGCTGAGAATAACATCAATCAGCTATGTGACAAATTTTATATTTGCATTAATCCTATAAATATATATGTATGTGTGTGTGTGCATTGACAACTTGCGATATATTTGTATCTAACTTTCTATTACTTTCCTGCTTTCTTTGCGTGTTGTGCTTTAGAATGTTTTTTTGTTTTTTTATCCTCTTCGATTTCCCTGCTAAACAGTGATTGTGTCCACAAGTCCATCGAATTGTCCTCGTTTGGCCTATGAATCGGATCTACGATTTATTCTGAGATAATTCCTCCTCTGATAATCCTTATTAATATTAGAATTTGAATATGAAACAAAATCATTTTTAGAAATGTGATATTTGATCAAATATAGAGATACGTTATTCGTTATTCTTAAATGTCTAAACGTCTACAATGACTACGAAATAAATATACACAGTTTCGTTATAAATAACAGTTAACAACTCTGAACTTCATTGTGTGTCTATAATTTTGAATTCAATTTCCACAAGTCTGTTATATTAGGCCAATTGACTCATGAAAAAGAATAGTGAAATTTTGCTCACTTTTGGGAGGCCACTCTAAGCGTACGGACTTGTGTATCCATCCTCTTTGATAATAGAAGTACGATGATATATTGAGATTTGCTACGAGTATGTTTTAATCTTTAGTTGCTTTTTATTTGCAACTACCCAGATCGTCAGATTGCCATGGTGTGAGGTAATATTTGCCAAAATAGGCTGGCTTAATGTTTAATGATTAATGAGCTAAGTTTTGTAAGCGACTATGAACTTTCGTTCAAAACGGTCCAGAATTAATAATTGTTAAAAAAAATTTATGTGACTAGACCTTTCAAGATGTAGTTATTCATGGTTCTCCACAGCTTCCTGTCATTTGTTGCTCTAAGTAAATGTTGATTCTTTATCAGCCCTCTTTGCTCCGTTTCTGACACCCATCCACACAAGCTCCTTAATTAGGTAATTTGCTGTTTTCCCTGCATTCTATTTTCAGTATGCCCTGTGAGTTTTAAATTTTCTATGTCCTCTTTCCTCATGATGTGCCCCAGAAATTTCAGCTCTCTCTTTTTTTACTGTAAGAATAATTTTCCTATTTGTTTCTATTTTTTCTTAAAACTTTGTCGTTTCTCGTATGTTCTGTCCTTGGTATTCTCAGCATTTGTCTGTTAAACCACATCTTTGTTGCTTTAAGTTTCTGCATCATTTGTTATTGAGAGATTTTTTTTTTACGGATTATCAACTTTTGAAGGTTATTCAAAGGCAGAAAATGCTTTTAAACTGTAATAATTTTTTTTTATTAATATTTACTAATATACATTCTACTAATTAACCCATAGCTGGCGGGAGATGATTTCATAACTTTACAAAGGGTATTTGCGCGAATTGTGAATATAACAAACGCGACTGGGATTAGAACTCAGCTCTCCGATTTACAATTCCGTGCCGTTATCAATTATACCACACACACATCCATACCTATAGAATAGGTAATTCCCAAGTTGTCACCCATCTAGGTACTGACCAGGTACGACGCTGCTTAACTTAGGCGATCGTACGTGAATCAGTGTTTCTACATTACATGCTCTATTTATCTGTAAATAAAATTATCCACCATTAGCATTACGTTTTTCCTCATGGTGTGCCGCAGAAATTTAATCTATTTTTGATTATAAGAATAATTTTCCGTTTTATTGCTATTTTTCTTAAGACTTCATAATTTCTCACATGTTCTGTCTATGGTTATCTCAGGATCTATCTGTGAAGCCACATTCTGTCGCTTCAAGTCTCTTCTTCATCTGTGAGGAAATAGTCCACCATTCAATGCCAAAGAGGAGATTAGATATTACATAGCAGTTCGCTAATCTTTTCTTTGTTTCCAACAATATTTCACTTTGTTTTAATTCTTTGTTTTTCGTCGCCGTAACATATATCTAACGAATAAATATTTTTATCTCTAAAAAACGTACTTTTAAAAAGTATTCTCATTTTGCATGTCTTTTCGTCCTAGCGGTGGATAGATGCTTTGTTCTAAATATACCAACATATTTACAAACTGGCTTAATGAACTGCTCAAAATACAAAAAACTTTCTAAAATATCTATAAACTCCTTTTATCCTTGTGTAATTTTAATCTGGTTTGTTTTCCGGGGGCATCATTGTAATTAGTTTGAAGTTTTCTAATTAAAGACTCAAGAGGACATATTGATGTGGCAGTAATAGTTCTATTTTAAAATAGCAGTTCATTTAAATATGGCCTATGTTCTTCTGCGACTGCAACAAAAAAAATAACAATTTATATTCTGGGGGAGGGGTGAAAAATCCACGGACATACCCATTTCTCAAAAATCAGTATTTTTATGACCAAACATCAGAAGTGGGATTTTGGGAAGCAGACTGCACTTCTTTTACCATATATATATATGTGTGTGTGTGTGTGTGTTTTAACATAATTCTTAATGCAAACTCGTATTTGAGTAGACGGTGCGTGTATTTATTAAACAGTATTTTTATTTTCGTCTGCGGGCCTGAATAAAGTTTTTTTAGAATATTCAGGCCTGTAGAAGAAAATAAAAATACTATGTGATAAATACACAGAGCGTCTACTCAAATACGAGTATGCACTAAAAATTACTTTTAAGTAATACATACAAACATATATTAGGTTGGTGCAAAAATAATGGCGTAATTATGTCGTTGTTTGACGTTAACAAATACGTCAAAAAACTATATTATTACGTCATTATTTTTGCACCAACCTAATATATATATATATATATATATATATATGTGTGTGTGTGTGTGTGTGTGTGTGTGTGTGTGTGTGTGTGTGTGTGTGTGTGTGAAAAGTGTGTGTATATAAATATAAATAAATATATATATATGTATAATTATTGATATATCATATGCGCGGTACTTATTAGAAAGTGCTCAATATAAGAGATAGAGCTAACATATATGGTTGGATAGTGTGAGCTTGTGATCCTGGGTTTCACGCTTTAGCGATCGTCAGTTTCTGACGATCGCTAAAGCGTGAAACCCAGGGTCACAAGCTCACATCTATCCAACCATATATATATATATATATATATATATATATATATATATATATATATATATATATATATATATATCCTTTGATTTATGTTGTATACACGTTTTCCTTTCGAGACCTAAGGTCAGAAATAGCTTCATGATATTTTACACTGATCATTTATGTGAAAAAAAAAAACAACGTAAGATTGCATTTTGCAGAGACAAAAACTCTTCGTAATGTGTGAGCTGTAGTTGTGAATACAATATTTTGCATTTATTTATGGCATAGGCTACCAGGAACCTTTTCCAGTCAATCCCAGGGCTTCAACTACAATTGGAATTATTGAGATGTCCTCATGTGCCACATCTTTTTTTTAGTGTGTACACGTGTTTGAGTTTTTTTGTTTTTGTTTTGTTTTTGTTTTGTTTTGTTTTTGTTTTTTTTTGTTTTTTTTGTTTTTTTTTTTTTTTTCATTTCTTAATGAGTGAAATTAATAACCACCGGTCTATATTAAGAAAATCCTAACAAAGAAAAATTGTACCTGAGAAACATCGAGAGTCAACAGGGACGCACACGCACGCACACGCACGCACACACACATACTTTCACACACACATACACACACAAATATATATGTGTGTGCGTGTATTTAACTTTTCTTTTCTTCTCTCCCTAATCATCAAATCATATAAGATGAAAATAGCAAATACATTTGAAATTTATATTCAAAATAGGCGAGTATAAATGTATGTATATTTCTTCCTTGTCAGTTGTTGATAAAGAGAAAGGATGTAATCAAGGAAGCAAAGAGAAAATTTTATAAACCAAAATACGAATCACTGATGTCACCGAGTAACCCAGCAAATAAATTACAGATTACTGATGGCTCAGATTATAACAACCAACGGAGTACGGATTACTGATGACTCGCAGTGTCTTAACAAATGAAATACAGATCACTGATGGCTCGTAGTGCCTCAACAAACGAAATATAGATCACTAAATGTTCCTAGTGACCTAACAAACAACATATTTCTCCTTTATTATTTCATATAGCAATCTGTTAGGAATTTCTGTTAAATGTTTAAATATTTTTTCAAATAAATCAAAGCCAATATTTCATCTACGTCAATAGAAAAAAATAAATGAAAGACAAATTTTACACTTTATTGAGACTTCTGGTGTCTGTACAAATAATTACATACATGCACTTCCATAGAAATGATTTTATAAGTTGTTTTTTTTAATAATTTCTATATTGGTCTTCTTCCTATCTCTGTATGCGTGTGTATGTGTGTGTGTGTATATATATGTGTGTGTTTGTATGCGTGTGTTTACGTGTGTGGTATATGTGAGTGTCTGTCTTTGTATGTGTAAGGGTCCATGGCGCGGGCGTTTGTGTGTGCGTGTACATTCGTTTCACTGTTAGTAATCAAACACACATGCTAAAAACATCTATCATAATAATATTCACCGATAGAAACATATTTTTATAAGAGATTTTAACCAAAGCCCGACCCATTAAAGATGTGTGTGTGTGTGTGTGTGCGTGTTCACGTACGCGGGTGTCGGAAATGTGCATCTACAACAGTCATCCATCTGTAGCATGTGATCGAACGCTTTAGATTGTTTTCTTTTGATTTTCTTTTAAATTCTGTATTAAATACTCATGTGAGAGCAGTTGATGAATTAGCAAGGGACCGTCTCCAGGCACGGGGGTGGGAAAGCGCAGGAGTCACACACGAGCCCACAAATACATACTGTGTATTTCTTTCTATTTTTCTTTTTGAACCTAAACGAAAATGATCAATTCTGTTAAAAGAACAACAGCCCGTATATATTAAGTGGGGTGCAAGTTTACATAAAAAGATACAATTACACACACACACACACACACACACACATCATAACTCATGATTTTTAAATATATTTTAAATATACTACCATTTGCACTATTACATACATAGTATTTCAGGATGGTTATTGGCTCGGAATGAGAATTAGAAGTGCCGGTTTCAAATTCCAGTCGGATTCGTTACATTTCTTTATGTGCAAATACCCTTACGAAGGTTATGAATTCATCTCTTCTCTCCCCAGCTATGGGTTGAATAGTAGGAAAGGCTGCTTCCTGTAGCCTTGGTTGTCAACCAGTCAAACGCCAAAAGAAACCGACTGCCGACTGCGAGAAACCTGTCTTGCTTCAGTCATGATTACCCAAATGTGTATCATGTATTGCACTTTTAGACCAGAGAACGATGGCTGGGTTAATATTCTCACAGCCTGTATATTGTGCCATGACGTCGAACCTCAATAGGTGTCAACTGCACTGAGTAGATTGAGTGAATATCGATGTAATTTGTAATAAATATCAAAATATCCACAATGAAGATTGATCTAACTTACAAGGATAATTTCCAAAAATGATGTATTGATACACACGCACATGAAATCTCCCTCTCTTTCATTACTTGTCGGCCTATCTTCCTCATTTTCTTTTTCTCTCGCCCTCACTCTCCCTCTGTCTGTCTCTCTCTCTCTCTCTCTCTCTCTCTCTCTATCTATCTATCTATCTATCTCGTTTTCTCTCTATATATCTATAAATCTGTCTATTGCAGTTCGTCTGTATTCGTTTTTTATTTCATTATCCATGAATTTGAATTCAGAGTAGTTCTTCTCCTAGCCTGGTCTCTATTCAAGGCTTGATATAGCATTGTGCCTTTCTATTTAATCCTATACCTTGTGGGGGTGGAGAGATGCTTCCATGCCTTTCTTAAGGACATCAGTTTGAAAGTGAACGCAACTGACAATACCGAACTTCGAATTCATCACGTATATATATATATATATGCATTTAAGGCACTCTCTAGACATTTACGCCATAGTGAATCATTTTCTCATTTGAATAGAGTGGCATTTTTTATGGTAAAATTGTGATCATTTTGTTTACGCTGAGCAAACAACACATTAGACCAATTATTTTGCAAAATGTCCCTTTTGTGTTCATATAATATCTTATTTAGATTCATTGAAGTTTCTCCTCCTTCACGTTTTAGCTTATTGTTCTGTTTAGTATTGACTAAGTCTTGTTTGGGAATAGTAATAGTAAAACAGTTTATGTTAATTTTAGATAGATTATTTCCAATTGTAGATGTTAACGAGATTCATTGGGTTTCTTAGAAGGAGCAGTTTATTTTTTTTTTATTTTTTTTTATTTTTTTTGTCGGGGGAATATTTGATGAGCCTTTTATTTTGCATTGAATATAAAATAATTAGGGTACTGGAGAAGTTTGAAAATATTTTCAATATATTTCTCATTTTCGCGTAAATAATCCAAGCTGCATATTCTTAGAGCTCTTAGGTAGAATCCGATGATTATGACGGATTTTATTTTGTTGCTATGATAAGAATAGAAATTTATAAGTTGAATTCCGGTGAAGATCGAGTTTTAAACTGTTGTTAACGTGTTGCAGCTTGATATCTAGGAAGAGTAAGGAATTATGTTCTTCCATTTGTATGTAAATTCCATTGTGTGTTCGACTTTGTTTAGTTGATCTACTAGGTCAGGTAAATGAGCATCACGTGGATATATATATATATATATCGGAAATATTTGTCCATCCCACAAAATGTTTAAAAAAATATTAAACTAACTGAGTTCCTTTTTCCTGGTTTTCAGATAAGAAATTTAGCCATCTTGATACCATTTGTCGTAAGAATTACAGAAACACCCTTTGAATTATTCAGCTCAAAAGAGAACAGGTGAAAATCGTTTTGTGTCAGCAACACTGTCTTCTCAGATGAGCAATGGTGAGAGGAAAATATTCAGGCCTTAAGTAATGCTACCAACATTCAAACTCTGGCTTACCTCTTCAATACAGAGGAACAGTAGAGAGGAAAACTGGATGAAGAGGTCACAGCAGGAAGAGGGAACATCATTTGAACTTTAAACCAAAGGGATCAAATAGAAAAGATTCAATTCAATCCATAAAACCGTTTGGCACGTGAGAGAAGAGTTTCAGTTATGACAGTCCAAAGAACAGTGGGGAAAGACTTGTAAATGACATCGTACGTGAAACCTGTGAGGCATAGAAAATTAGAAAGTTAGAGAGGACAAAAGATCCTCTAGAATAAGTTGGAAAATCATCCTGGAATGATATATATATATATATATATATATGTGTGTGTGTGTGTGTGTGTGTGTTTTCATCAACAAAAATAGTAAACAATAATAGCATGAGAAAATTCCATTTATTTTACAGTTTATTGTCTTTGGAGAGATAATCATTTATGTCAGTTTATTACACAGACTAAATGAAATCGGATAGAACATATAAAAAAAAAAAAAAAAGAAAAAAAAAATTCGCAGCATCCCTATTTCGTGCGCATGTGTAGTTGAATCAACATTACAAATTTAGTCCGAAATGACGAAACGGGTCACGCACAAACTTTTTTTACACTTTGTCATACATTTTTTCAATATATATATATATATATATATATATATATATATATATATTGCGATTGCGTCTAGCATGAAACAGCCTGCCGCCTCTGAGTCTTGACTTCAATGTTGACTTTTATATTTATATTTACATACGCTCTATCTCTGATATTGATCACTTTTTCCCATAAATATAGCACACCCTAAAACTATATTTCCTTATATATATATATATATATATATATATTATTTTATATCCGCGATGCATACACACACACATATACACTGATCTTCTAACTGATGAAACGTTAACAGTATTTAACGTTGAGACAAGATGTAAAGTTTTGTAGTGGGTATGTGCATGCCTAATGTAATACTGCATAATAAACATATATATATATATATATATATATATATATATATATATATATATATATATATTTCTAGTGGGTATACAAATGTGAGTAGCTATCCCAGTTTTTTTTTTCTTAAACAGTGAAATTAATAACAAATAGTTTAAGAAAATTTGTGCTTCCGAACCTGTATCGCTTATTTTTCATCAGGGAACTACTCTAATATCCGAAGCTTGCTGCTAACAATTTTGTCTTCCGTGAACCAAAAATTACGTAATAAGAAATAATTACGCATTAAAACATACATTTCAAATACATACATACATACATACATACATACATACATATATATATATATATATATATATATATATATATATATATATATATGTACGATGTGAGCCTTGTCAATGCCACCAACAACAGTGTTATTAATAAAACAAAAACCTTTCATAAACCTAATTGTATATAACGCACGCACGCACGCACGCACGCACACATAGATATGCCCTAATTCTTTTTCTTCTCTAGCCTTAAGTATCTTTTTTCTGATTAATTACAGTTTGTTGTTGAAGTTTTACACACACAAATATGCAGGATTCATTTTTTTTTTCTTAATTCGTGTGTCTTTGCGTGTATCTTTTTATAACATGATCCATATAATTGTACACCGAGAAATCTAAACTACATGTCTCTCTTTGAAGACTTTTCTCTTTTTTCCTCTCTCATTTTCTCTTCCCACGTATCTCTTTCCTACCCATTCGTAGTTCTTCATATACCCTGGTATTAGGTGCATTCACTGAATTGAACATGACGCTCAAATACTTATATGCTGACAACCCATCCGTCTTTATCTCCCTCAACCTAAGCCTATCTCATTATGTATTACAACTATCCCCCAAATTGTTTATATATATATATATATATATATATATATATATATATATATATATGAGTGTGTGCGTGTGTGTATGTGTGTGTGTGCTTCGTTAAAAACGACAGACAAGGTACTGGGATTAATCTTTTTATTTAATTTTTCTTGTGTTCGAACAAAAGTTTTCTTTTCTGGACACAGTGTGTGTAGAAATTGTCCATATGTTCTATAAGTCGGCCATATATTTAGCCATTATTTGGCCCCAGCAAAAAAATTAAATTCATTACACAAAAATTTAAAACAACGAACTTTATCCTCAAAAATAACAGCACACCAGCAAATCAAAATTACAACGAACGAACATTATGTACGAATTCAAATGCTCCTTAAGGAACTGCGTTCCTGATTAAACCGAACTCATAAATAATTATATCGGCCACACTACTACATGACCATCCAGACGTCTTACGTTACACTTATTCGACCACAGATCCATCAGAACCCATTTAAACATGCACACAAACCTACTAAACTCCACCCGAAACATACTAGTAGAAAATACAATCATAATAACCTTATCCACATGTAAAAAAAAACCTCAATAATAAAAAAAGAAAAAACAACACTTAACAACACTTTATATTAACTATGAACACGGCCACAATGTGCTGACTGTATCCGGAAAACAAAACATCCCTATAACTCTAGAAACATACACACAACGCATATACCCAGTTAAAAAGCAAAAATAAAATCATCCTTGATAATGGCTAAAAGGATAAACGAAAGCGCTCGGAATTACAGAACATTTGGACAGTTTCTACACACACTGTGTCCAGAAAAGAAAACACTTGTTCGGACACAGGAAAACTTTAAATAATAAAAGCTTAATCGCGCTACCTTGTCTGTCGTGTTTAATGAAACATGCATAAATAAGGGATTGCTGGCCAAATACAATATATATATATATATATATATATATATATATATATATATATATATATATATATATATATATAGTTAAACTTAGAGAGCCAGACAACCTACCACGGTTTCACCTAAGCGGATCGTCAGGGAAAGCTGGCTAAAAGGTAAAAAAGAACGGAATACTTATACGTGACTAAGTAAAAACAAACAAACAAATATATATATATATATATATATATATATATATATATATATATATATATATATACCGGGAAGAGGAGACCTAGTCTAAAAAACAACGTTTTCTATGTCTACATTTAATTAGAATTTCCATTTTAGAATTTAATAAATCATCAGGTTCCTTATATAAAGCTATAGCCAATTTTTCCTCTATACATAGTTTACAAAATTTATGACCTGCTCTATATTTGGAAAATTTTTTTAATATTTCCCATTTCAGGATAGGGTCTTTATATATTTTCCATATATAAGTAGATAGTGTTTAGATTTTTCATTATTAAAGCTACTCATGGTTATAATATCGTTTTTAAAAACCTTTTGAGTAGATCCTATGTATACTTTAGGATTTATATCATTATTGTAGTTAATTATGTCCTTATATATTTTAACTTGATATACCACGCACCCCTGTTGACATTTTCCCTGGAGAGGGCAGGCTTTTTTGTTTCTACAGTTACATCTAGAAGAAGTAGTACGTGGATTATCCCTATTTTTTTCTTGTTATAATCCATTGATTAAATTCGCTACGTTTGGCATACAACTGTAGCTTAGTTTGACGATGTTTTTATTAAATATTTTGTGTAATTCATATATATATATATATATATATATATATATATATATTATACAAACTACTGTTTAAAAGTTTGAAGCCACCCCCAGAATTATCAGGGGTTGAGCTTAACAAAAGAGTGAAAAAAAAAAAAACTGAAAAAGATCTGTTAGAGTTATTGAAAAAAGAATGGAATCAATTACCAGACTTATACTTTGAGAAACTTTTGCAACGAAAGCGAAAACTTTGTGCTGCATTAATCAAGGTTAAAGGAGGATATTTTGACGAGAGCAAAATTTAATCATAAAATGCTTTTTTTTCTTTTTGTCATAGTAAAATTTTTAATAAAAAAATCATGTTTCTCTTTTTTTTACTATGCATAATAATTTTCTCTTATTTAAAATGCAAAACAACTACTTTTTCGGACAATTTAAAAAATTACCAGGGGTGGCCTCAAACATTTGAACTATAGTATGTATATATATATATATATATATATGTGTGTGTGTGTGTGTGTGTGTGTGTGTACTATCTCTCTACCATTTACCGTCTCTTTTAGTTTATCACCTCGTTTTTTATTCTTACTTCCATCCCTCGTTGTATCTCTCTCGCATATGCAGACACACACATACACACGAAACACACACACACAATAAACCTTTATGTTCCTAAAGACAATTATAAACACATTTATTTTCTTCTTCCCTTCTCTCTTTCTCCATATATATATCTCTCCCTTTCATTTCACGCATAAAAATATTGGGTTTTATTTCTCGCTCTCTTTATCTATATGCATCTCTCTCTCCTTTGACTTAAACCTAAAAATCTTTCTCGCATTTTCTCTCCAACTCACACACACTATCTCACTCTATATATATATTGACGATTGCGTCCAGCATGAAACAGCCTGTCGCCTCTGAGTGTTGACTTCAATGTTCACTTTTATATTTATATTTACATACACTATAAACTATATTTACATATATCTCTGATATGGAGCACTTTATCCCATAAATATAGCACACCTTAAAACTATATTTCTTCATATATATATATATATATATATATATATATATGTGGCTTGACGATTGCATATAGCATGAAACAGACTGTCGCCTCTAAGTGTTGACTTCTATGTTCACTTTTATATTTACACACGCTCTATCTCTGATATTGAGCACTTTATTCCATAAATATAGCACACCTTAAGACTATATTTCTTTATATATATATATATATATATATATATATATATATATATATATATCTTTATATTTTATATATATATTTATGTTTTGAGAATTTGCGTCTCAGTGACTTTATTGCCTTGCTAGCGCTCTCGAATATGGATTTATGATAAAAATACAACTGCAAAATACCAAACGAAATTAGAAAGTTATAACACACTCGCATACACACATATGCACACGCGCACATACACATACATACACATGCATTAATAGTCTGACGCAAACATGTAACAATATTGATACTATTTTTTCTAACTCTTTGTCTATGCCTCTCTTGCCTCTGTCCCTTTATTATTTTTATATCAATTTAATTGCACGGATGCACACTCGTTCAGTAACTCATTGAAAAGCGAAATGAAAGCAGACGGACACACAAACACATCTTTCATGCACACGTTTTCAGACAAAGACTTGAGGCCCTTATATTTTATGCTTTCACGCAGCAAAAGTTTACATGTATCGCAAAATGAGCTTCGAAAGTATTAAAAAAAAAAAGGACAGCCACATCTGAGCGATTATTAAAAGATATCTACCCTAACAACACAGTGAGATAATGACGAGCTTATATTGGGAGAAAACGTTTTATACATGGAAACATGTTTAGTTTCTTTCTTAATCTCTACCCTTTACTTTCTTTCCCCACTAAAACCTCTCTTTTATATCACACTAACTCTATCTCTCTCACACTTATGCTCACTTATATGATAACGATATTCAATGTATGCATATATCGCCTATTCTTTTTTCTACATATTTTTCAGTCCCTTTGCTTTCACTCTTTGTCTTTCTTTTGTGTTTCTCCTTCTCTCTCTCTCTCTCTCTTATGCACACACACACACACACACACACACACACACATATATATATATATATATATATATATATATATTGTTCGACTATATAATCGGAACAAATTTACCGTCTTTCTCTCTCTCTCTCTCTCTCGCTCTCTCTGTTTTTGTCTCTCTCCAAGATAACCTGCTTTTAGAGACGCGCGCATACACATACACGCACACTCATATGCACAATGATTTCAAATAGCATAAACTAACCCTTTCGTCTCCGCTTTGCTTTTCTACATCTCTCTCTTTCCTTCTTGGCGTTTTCCCCTCACCCTCTCTCTTTCTTTTATATATATATATATATATATATATATATATATATATATATATATATATATATATATATATTCCCCGTTCCACCTCTCTTATTCGTCTCTTTGTAATAAACAAAAATATCTTTTATAATACAGAAGGAACCTACCCACTTCTCACCCATTTATTACAATCAATTTTGCATTCCTACCCACCTTTATTCGCGCGCACACACACATACATATATACACGCTCACGCGTGCGCGCACAAACTTACGTAAACTTCCTTGTAACCGTAACCCAGGACACATACATATATTTATTCTCTTTTGAAAACACTTACATACACACATCCATACACACACAGACTCACAAACACAAGCATCCAGATACACAAGAATTCAGTTATCTATAACTGACACAATCAAAAATGCAGCATCAACTTCACACATTATAACTTGATTTGTTTAGATTTTTTTCTTCTTTTCATATACGCCTTCGACTCTGATATCTTTCCCTTAGCCCTCCAACCCACTCTGTCTTTAAAGCATCACCAAAATTTTATACATACATCACCATTATTAATTCGTAACACATGCACATATAAATCTCAACCCTCTCTATCACACAGAGGCGCGTGTGAACGGGAGTCATAGAGGCGGCCCTCGTGTACCGAGAGAGAGAGGAGTTAAGGACTGCTGCAGAGAAAGAAACACGAATCTTTTCGGTACATGTGACACCAAGCGGCAAAGCATCTCAACACAACAACCGTACACGTTACCCCGAATTGCAACACAAAATGGCTGATAGTCGAGCAAGCAAGCAGGCGGGTGGGAATGCACATTCATAGTGGAAAAAAAAAAACATACAGACAATATTTTCGGGCATCTATCACACCTACTCACGATCAATGTGCTATCTATACGTGTGTGAAATGCTTTTATATATATATATATATATATATATATATATATATATATATATATATATATATATATATATATATATATATATATATAAAAGAAATGCGTGTGTGTGTGTGTGTCCTTTACGAAGACAATTTTCCCGAACTATAAGCAGTGACTTAGGTAAAGAAGGCTCGTGACTCTAACAAAAGAAATCCAGGAACACAGATTTAAACATTATTCTGCCAAGAAATATTCTCCAGATATTCTTGTAATAATTTCAAACCCAATTCCTATCGCAGACTGATGACAAACGAATCTCCGACCAATATCAACTAATGTGTCTGTAGAGGACCTTTCCGGCTTCATGTTAAATGCGTAGTTTTCTCGATAGAAACTATAGGGGGACATGTCACCCATTTATCTAATATTATTTTATATTTCATTTGATTAGGAGCATTCTTCTTCAAAAACGAATAGTGTACAGACATTATTCTGCACCAGATATTCTAGTTTTTATGGATAATATGTTAATTACTGAAAACTCAAGCATGGCTGAACAGCATCGGGTAGTGTTTCTCAATCATTTTAAGTAATGCAATACAAATGAAAATATTACGGCACACTTAGCCACATTTTTAAGGGATATACATTTAAATGTCCTGAAATAAAACCTTAGATTTTTAAAAAAATACACACGCCAAATACGAAATTTATTTCAATGTTTTTATTGAACTTTTTGTGCAGCTTATTTAGTGTGAAACCTTGTGTTTACTCGTGATTTCTTCAATGTTTGGTCAAATGTGCGATAAGCAGAGTACCACTTCTTCATCAGTGGAGTGTTGTCTTTATCGTTTCTTATTTTTGGATCTTATTTCGTTGAGAAACTTAATTCACATAAATGAAGTAAAAATATGAAGTAAAAAAAATGTAATTAAACTGATAAAAAAAATTTAGCTAATATGGGACAAAAAATTCAACACTTATTCATTTATTCAAAAAATATATTTATTTTTTTTTGCAGCACACTTAAGAGGATGGCACGGCACACTATTGTGCCGCGACACGGCGTTTGAGAATCACTACCCTAGGGGGTAACATTTGTCAAGGTATTAACCACAAATTCTTGGTGGAATTTTGGGATGATTCGATGAATGTAGAAGTTCCTTTCAACAAAAATGTCATCTGAAAAAATTAGTGAATTAGTGAATTAAAAGAATTATTCGCCAGAAAATTTAGAAAATCTCGTAATGCTTTTTCTTCAACAAATAAGCAACAATTTTAGTTTCTTCTTTAATGTGCCGTGTCTCTTCAGGGTGTGACTGATTCTGGTTCTCTATCTTTTGTAGCTGTAGGCAATGTTTGTCGCCTTACTATAACTGCGATTTATTTACATGTTGGAGATTGTTAGGCATGTTACATGATGTTTTCCTCTACTTCTCTTGCCTTCAATAATATATCATGGGGGTAACATGTTCGCCAAGACCTCTTTCCTCATTATGTATCCCAGAAATTACAACTGTCACATTCTAAATATACTGTAAGCGTTCTATTTGTTTCCATTTTCTTTAAAACCTTTTTATCGATGCTCACAGGTTTAGTCTATGATATTCTCTGCATCCTTCTGTAAAATTATATTTTTGTCGCCTCAAAATTCGCCTGCGTCTGTGAGGAAGCTGACTGTTATTCAGTACCATAAGAGGATTGATATTATTATTCAGTACCATAAGAGGATTGATATTACATCGAGTTTCAGCTTTCTTTTCTTTCTTATTTTAAGTGGAACCTCTGCATGTTATTTCGCGTCTTTAATTAGAAAACTTCAAACTAATTACAATGATGCCCCCGGAAAACAAACCAGATTAAAATTACACAAGGATAAAAGGAGTTTATAGATATTTTAGAAAGTCTTTTGTATTTTGAGCAGTTCATTAAGCCAGTTTGTAAATATGTTGGTATATTTAGAACAAAGCATCTATCCACCGCTAGGACGAAAAGACATGCAAAATGAGAATACTTTTTAAAAGTACGTTTTTTAGAGATAAAAATATTTATTCGTTAGATATATGTTACGGCGACGAAAAACAAAGAATTAAAACAAAGTGAAATATTGTTGGAAACAAAGAAAAGATTAGCGAACTGCTATGTAATATCTAATCTCCTCTTTGGCATTGAATGGTGGACTATTTCCTCACAGATGAAGAAGAGACTTGAAGCGACAGAATGTGGCTTCACAGATAGATCCTGTGATAACCATAGACAGAACATGTGAGAAATGATGAAGTCTTAAGAAAAATAGCAATAAAATGGAAAATTATTCTTATAATCAAAAATAGATTAAATTTCTGCGGCACACCATGAGGAAAGAGGGCATAGAGAATTTAAAACTTGTAGGAGATACTGAAATAAGCAGATGCAGGGAAAACAGTAAATTACCTAATTAATGAACTAGTATATATGGATGTGTTAACCATGAATGACTACATCTTGAAAGGTTTTGACACATAAAAATAGATCATTGGAACAAGAATCTGTACCATTATTAATTTTGGACTAGTCTTTGTTCCAAGTCGAAAGTCATAGGAGTGTATATATATATAGTAAGAATAGTTTGGCACAAGGCCACAATAATGGAGCCCTCAGTGAGGATCAAACTCACTACTCATTAAACATGATCAATCAAACTATCTCACTAATTATTGCCCTGCGTCGACGCAGGGTGACAGTCTCAGTAGTTGCGATAGAAAATAAAATATTAGGTTGGTGCAAAAATAATTTCGTTTTCTCACATAGTAACATATGTTAGAAAACGAAATTATTTTTGCACCAACCTAATACAACGATGAAAAAATACTCGTGAGAAATTAATAATAATCTCAATGCGAAAATCACACTTTTTTTGTGTCAAAGAGGATGGACACACGTATGTGTCAAATAGGATGGACACACGTATGTGTCAAAGAGGATGGACATATACGTATGTGTCAAAGAGAATGGACATATAAGTATGTGTCAAAGAGAATGGACATATACGTATGTGTCAAAGAGAATGGACATATACGTATGTGTCAAAGAGAATGGACACACGCACGTGTCAAAGAGCATGGACACACGTATGTGTCAAAGAGGATGGACATATACGTATGTGTCAAAGAGAATGGACATATACGTATGTGTCAAAGAGAATGGACACACGCACGTGTCAAAGAGCATGGACACACGTATGTGTCAAAGAGGATGGACATATACGTATGTGTCAAAGAGAATGGACACACGCACGTGTCAAAGAGCATGGACAGACGTATGTGTCAAAGAGGGTGGACACATGTATGTGTCAAAGAGGATGAACATATACGTACGTGTCAAAGAAGACGGACATACGCATACATTTTTTTTTCTCTTTAATGCATATGTACAAGCTGTGTCCCCAACATTATTTAGCTTCAAGAGAACAATTTTGGGAAGTGCAATAAGGCAGAGTAGTTTCCACTTTTTTAATTCTATGTTGTTTTCTTTTCAATATCATGTGTTCCTTTTATGGCATTGGCATTTATGTATCGGAAAACCTGCAGCAACCGGTCGGATCTCCCACATCACCTGAAAACCTACCAGTAAGCTGAACTGACTTTACAAAAGAAGCCAGAACAAAACTGTACAGAACCCATTTAGTTTGCCACATCTGCAACAAGTTTTGCAAGTCATCGAACAAACTTGTCAGCGATGGTCATACTCGTTTAACGTGTCGATAGAAATCATGAATGTTTGAATCAGTTTTCTTGTGTGGGCATCATGTTTTTACTTCAGTGTGTGCTTTATTCGTTATCACAGGATGAATAAATATTTTTATATTAGTGCAGTTGAATCGTATGAATCGGATTGAAAGTCTATAATGTATGGAGAATTGTGGAAGTGTATGTGTAAAATGAGGCTACAGTATTTGCAAATATTTTGATCTTATATTCAATAAGGATATTTCCAATACTGGTGAGATATAAAAAAAAGTGCCTCTGATGGGGTATTTTTTGTCTTAATTATTTGTTAATTATTTATTAATATTCTTTCTTGATTTTTTCTCCGTAATTTGTTCTGTTCATTTTCTTCTTCCTTTACTAAATTAGGGGTTGGGAAATCTAATTAATGGATTCTTTTATTTCCATGTGTTACTAAGGAATTTAATGGGTTATCCCAACTGTAGTGGCTTCTGTGTTCATAAATGTAGGTCTTTTAGATTTCACTTCATATATATATATATATATATATATATATATATATATATATATATATATATATATATAAACGTGAACATAGAAGTCAACACTTAGAGGCGACAGTCTGTTTCATGCTAAGTCTGTTTCATGCTAAGTCTGTTTCGCCTATAAGTGTTGACTTCTATGTTCACTTTTATATTTACACACGCTCTATCTCTGATATTGAGCACTTTATTCCATAAATATAGCACACCTTAAGACTATATTTCTTCATATATATATATATATATATATATATATGTATCTCTCTCTCTCTCTATATATATATATATATATATATATATATATATATATATAGAGAGAGAGAGAGAGTGTGTGTGTGGTGTATGTCTATGTGTATGACAATGTAGACATAGGAATCCGTATTTCTAGGGGATTTAAGGTCTGAAATTAACAGTCACCGTGCAGTGTTGATTCCCATGTCCACTGTGAATGTTTTATAAACGCTCTTTCTTCGAAACTGACCACTCTTCCTTATAAATATATCAAATGTTAAATACACACACATATACACATATGAATATTCAAGTATGTTTCATTAAATAATATAGACATATTATGTCTATTTATTTTTAAAATAATGCTTCCTGGTTCTCTAATTAGCTTCTCGATGTTAAGTTGAAATTCATGTAAACACAAAAGCAACCATAGCTACAACGGATAAATTGAAAACGTTAAAATAATTATAACAGAGTGTGTTCACACATATTTGCCAAAAATCACCAACAGAACGATCACATTTACAATAAGTTTGTCTTTGTAATTCACTTCTGAGGATGATCTCGAAGGTCATCAAAAGTACTTGGGTAGAAAAATACTACGGCACCTTCCTTGATGAATTTCAACTTAACATCAAGAAGCTAATTAAAAGAACTAGAAATGACTATTATAAAAATAGACATAATATTATTCAATGAAAAATGCATGAGTGAATTTATATATAACCTGTACGACATTTAAGATGTAATTAGATTCACAAATTGACTGTAACGTATCGAATCAACAAATAGATATTTTTATAATGAACTAGATTTTACTTATTGATATAAGATGTAAGACACTACAAACGAAAAACTCAACTCCGTCGGCATTCATCCAACAAATAAGGAAGTATATATATATATATATATATATATATATTAGGTTGGTGCAAAAATAATGTCGTTTTCTCACATATGTTACTATGTGAGAAAACGACATTATTTTTTCACCAACCTAATATATATATATATATATATATATATATATATATATATATATATATATATATTGACATTTTAATTTTTTCGATAAATGTAGTTGTAGATTTATTGAAAGTTGTTTTGAATTGGGTTTTGTCTCTTTGTTTTTTGTTTTTTTTTAATATTTTCCACTTCGTCCATCAGCTTCGCAATTGTGAACTTAGAAAGCGAAGTGAATTAGAGAGAAAAAGACTGTGTGAGAGAGAGGGAGTGAGAGGGAAAGTCTGGTTAAAAATTCGACCATGCCAGAAAGCGGAATACTTCAGGTGACTTTGAGCAACATCTCTCCAACAGTGCCAACCACCTGTCGGCTAATCCTCTTTGTCAATTGTTGAGTAAAAACCAATTTCTTTATTCTCTTCAACACAGTTTTTGCCCGCTTTTCGCTCTCCATCCCAGCGCGTCACTTTGACGTTTTCGCCTCATTTTTGCAATGATTTCCCCACCGCCGTTTTTTTAAGTTTTTGTACGAAATTCCAGATTTGCCTTGGCTTCTCATTTCTTCATTCACGCCCATTTTCTCTTTGTTTTGTTCTGTACTTCCTTCATTCCTTCATTCATTTCTTCTTTCTTTCTTTCTTTCTTTCTTTCTTTCGTTATTGCTTGCTTTTTGCTTGTTTATTAGTATATTTCTTGCTTTCTTCCTTTCCTGATTTTACTTTTGTTCTTTTCTTTTTTCTTGCATTTTCTTTCTTTTTCTTCCCTTTTTTTCTTCCTTTTTTCTTCCTTGAATTGTCTTTCTTTTTCTTTCTTGCTTTCTTGCTTTCTTCTTTTCTTCTTTCTTTCTTTCTTTCTATCTTTTTTCTTTCTTTATTTTATAATTCACTCCCTTTCCTCTATGCGTATTTGCATTTAATTCATTTTATTTCATTTCTTGCTCTCTATTTCCTTTATATTAACTCTGTGTGTGTATGTGTGTGTGTCTGTGTGCGCGTAGGTGTGTGTGTGTGTGTGTGTGTGTGTGTGTGTGTGTGTGTGTGTGTGTGTGTATTCAAAGGTCCCCAGCTCTATATTTCTTAAACTAGAAACTGGAAACCGGTTTCGGGCTGGAAACCTTTGCACACACATAACTTTTCTTTATTTGTTATCTCATTATTTTTATCCGTATTACTTTTTTTATTCTTTCATCTTATTTCTTTGATTTTGATCTAATCTCTAATCTGATTCCTCGTCTCTTTTTGTTCTCTGTAAAGTTCTTTTTTTCCGTTTTTCTTTTCTCTTTATTTTCCCTCATCCTGGCTTAATGGTTGGCATAATGAATTAGTTTCTTACTGAGCGACTTCTTCTTGTGTCAAAGCTACACAATTTCTTATTCGAAAGCCTTGGTATCACATTTTTGTTTTCGGAATAGCAGTACAGCTGCCGAATTTAGGGTAAGCGTTTTAAATCGATCATTACCCTCATGAGAATTTATAGTTCTTTTTAAATGTTTTATAAATTTTAAAGTGAACAAAAGTCAACAAAAAACTAAAACTTAAACAAAATATCCATAAGCAGTAAAGGCAAGTCTGACTAATGGAAACAGTGAACCACATCTGTGAGCAAATGGTGGACTCAGTTTTAAAATATTGGTTGCCAGGAGACAAAGGAAACACAAACCCATAACTATAATGCTATCATTTAATTTTCATAACGAATAAATAAGATTTTCAAAAAATGTATATGCTTAAAACGGCACAGTTAAAGTGTTTGTGAAAAAATGTATATTTCTTACTAATTACAGTTTATATATATTGCACATATTACTAGCAGTAAATATAAATAGTGAATGTTATAACTGAATGTTTTTAAATTTATTAAAGTAATTAATAATGTAATTGGTTGACATGTTTAAATAGTCTATTGTACAATTTACACATTAACAGTTAGTTCAAAAGCACAATAAAGGATTGCATGCAGTTCACTATATTAAGTGCAATCGTTTGTGTCCTCTAGATGATTGTGCAAATCTGCCAATAATTGCTTCTGCATCCAATTCATCTTACAATTCCTTTTCAATGGATAACAACAGTGAATTTCTTAACCTTGTCTTTATGACCTTTAGGCTGGAACATTTCCTCTCACATTAGACTTGAATAACTGATAATATGCAGATGACTTTATAAAGTTCTTCCTTTTTATTACTAAAACGGTTATCTGTGTTGTTTCTTTATTGCATTTTATTTGATATAGAAGTCTCACACCATCAGAGGTCGACTTGCTATAGGGCAAGCTGAACCCTGGTCAGTCCGTCACTGGCTGTGACATGTTGGTTGAGCCAAAGGTAGTCTTGAAATGATAACTTCCTGTGTGATCTACAAGACTTGGTAAGCTTTGGTGTGTAAACAAAATATATGGAAAGCTTTCCAAGCTGTTTAAGTTTCGGAATTATCTACCTGTAATTGTCTTCTTCTTCTTCTTCTTCTTCTTCTTCTTCTTCTTCTTCTTCTTCTTCTTCTATCCTTGCATCTTGATCAAGGCAATTTTAAGTGATCACTGAAATAAATAATATTATAAATTTTTGACTCATATTTCTTTCATCTCATTTTTGTTGGTTTTTATCACAATTAACAGACTGTCATTCTACAGTTGTAAGTAAGCAGCGCAGATTTAGTTTCGCGAAATATACGAACAGGTATCCACTTGCCTACCTGTCCAGAAAAGCGGCCTTACTGATTAGACCATGAAAACTATCGGTTATGGAATTTCAAATCTCGTTATATAGCTTTCATTCTTTGTCTTCCCCGAAATGCTATGTTCATAAACTATCAGTATTATTATTATTATTATTATTATTATTATTATTATTATTATTATTATTATTATAATATGAATCATTTTCAGTGATTGAGATGAAAGAAATAAAGGATAATGATAAATAATAATTGACAATACTTCTGCAATTGATAATCTTCGTGTTTTGCTCAGCAAGGCAGCAGTTTATGATCAGGTAGGGTTCCCAAAGGAAAAGGGTACGTGTTCTAATTTCGATCGAGGTTTATTCTTTGTTATCGATTCGTTCTAATAATTAACGGTCGTAGAATAACGATCAGTTGCAATAAAATAAAATAAAAACATAAATAAAATGAAAAAAATACTCGTGAAATTTGACAATGTCTCAACTCATAGAAAAAATTACCATAGCATCATTTATATCATTTATATCTAAACGATTGTAACCGAAAATAATTAAGCTTTTAAAAATATTATTTTTTTTAAATTTTCACTAATGTTTACCCAATACAAGACCAAAGATTCACTCAAGCTAGAGTTTTACTGAAACAGGTGTACGATATGAGCGCAAGAGTGGGAAATAGGAAGTAAAGATTAGAAAGGATAGGGTGGATGGATAACGATTGACCTTAGACATGAAAGGGTTTAGACTGTAGTGTTCGAGGATGCGTCTACACAGGACTCTGTTCCTGGGAAGAAGCTTTCGGAGGGGAATGAACTTCCTAACAATGGAATACGTAGAGAATGAGTTCGGTTCAACTATGTGATCGTCACAAGTGGGGGGCGGGGTCAAAATCTAATAGTCATATAATAATAATAAAATAGTAATACATAATATGATTTTCTCAGAAACATTTAAAACGGCGGCTATAATAACATGAAAGCTTTTCCCAACGCCAGCCAGAAATTGCTTTGAGTTAACCTCCTTAAAGTTTTGGAGAGGCATGAAGAAGTAAATAAAAGATGTCTTCCTCATTAGCTTTTTAATCATTTCACCCAAGCAAGGTAATAAATTCACTAAGACGCGAGGTGTTACTGGTTGTGAGTGAATAAAGAGAAAAATGAAAAAGCATTAAGGGGAGATAGAACTATGAAAAAATAGAAATTAAGAAGGCAAAATATAACGATTGACATTGTATTTAAATTTTTAAAAATCAAAGTTGACTGGAATGCAAGAGAGACCAGAAGAGAGTTCAACAAGTAAGAGAAGAAACTGTTAACTTACGCCTTCATCTCAACTGTAAAATGATGAGACCTAGCGGACAATCTAGTACTGCGCTTAAATTCTTAAAATCGACGGACCTAAAAGGAAAGCTCATCACAATTACCATGAAAATAATTATAGAAAAGACAGAGGAAATTTACCTTATTGCATTGGGAAAGTGGGTGATGCTGAGATGCCAGGTTAGGACCAATAACATTACAGATTCTTCTTTGGATTTTATCAAGTATCTCTAAATGCATAGCAGAAGAACCAGACCGGATGTGACAGCCATATTCAATATATGGACGAATAGTAAACATAAATGTATAAGATAGATTCTAATAAATGTAATTCCAGACCTTACCATACTGGTTAGAACTTTTATAGTCCAAACTGATTTGGGGTTATTTGAATCTCAAGGGTGTGATATGTTGATGGATTGGTTATTGAATTGAGGATCGATTATTAGATAAGCGTATCATAAAAGGATCAATTTTCAACAAATAAAATACGCATTGTAATAAACATTGTCTACGGTAAAATGTAATTGGCAGAAAATGCCTAACAAACGTTTGCGATAAACAATAACACTCAGTCAGTTATGTGCTATGCATGACACACGCTTAAGCAATCATGTAGCTTTCGATACATGACTGACGAGGCAGATTCTTTTCCCAGAGTAGGTTACCATTTCTGCAGTAGATCAGTTGCCATCCAAGGCTATGGAATCCGGTCTGTCCTGCTATTTATCCATAGCTGGTGGGAGAAGATTCATACCTTTTCCGAAGGGTATTAGCACGTAAGTAAATGTAATGGATTCGACTGGAATTCGAATTCAGCTCTCTGATTCCTCAATCCGAGTCGTTATCCATTACTCCACCGCAGGGAAAGAAAAGAACAGAGTAAAAATAATATTGAGCAAGCAATATGTCGTAGGAATAATTGAAAAATCCCTAGAGTTATTCAGCTAGAAAGAGAACAGGTTAAAATCATTTTGTATCAGCCGCACTGTCTTCCAAATGAACAGTGGTGGGAGGAAAAGATCATTCAGGCCTTAAGTAATGGTATCAATTTCATACTCTGACTTCAATCTTCTATTCAAGAACCATCAAGAGAATGGGGAATAAGTTTAAAGGAGAGAGAACAGTAAAGAGGAAAATTGGATTAAGAGGTCACAGCAGGAAGAGGATCATCATTTCAACTTAGAGCTAAAGATATCAATTAGAAAACATCCAAGTCAATCCATAAGATGTTTGGCACGTGACAGGTGAGTTTCAGTTATGACAGTCCAAAGAGCAGTGAAAATAAGTCTTGAAATTGAAATCGTACGTGAAACCTGTTTCTCCAGGACAGAAAGTTAGAAGGTTAGAGAGGGCGAATATCATCTTGAATAAGTTGGAAAATCATCCTGGAATAATATATATATATATATATATATATATATATATATATATATATATATATATATATATATATATTTGAACTTAATTTCAATCTTCATAAGCTTCCAATCCTTAGCTATGATTAATTAATGATGAACATGTCATTTTTGTACACTATTTACATTATTCGGACTATTGTCCTCATCTTTATTACCATATTTATTACAACGTTTCGGCCGTTGTATACTTCCGCCTTCTTCAGGCGGTTGGAATGTCGAACTGAACCCTTTATTTCGCTCACCGGGGTAGACAGTTCTAGTTCCACGTGCCATGTCTAATGGATGTCAGTTATCAGTTATCTCCTGTTAATTCCCCTTTCCAAGTTCTCCACCCCCTTAACCATGTATTGAACTCACACTCTTTGGGTTGTGTCACGGGATCTAACTAACTCCTTTATCCATTGTGCCATGTGTCCTTAAGGACCGAAATAAAGGGTTCAGTGAGCAAAATAATTGGTTCAGTTCGACATTCCAACCATCTGAAGAAGGATGGTGGATAAAACGGCTGAAACGTTGTAATAAAAATGGCGACAAATATGAGGACAATAGTCCGAATAATGCAAATAATATAAATAATACTTCATCTCAGAAATATAGACAGATGTCATTTTTGTTTATGATCGATGTCATCACGATTCTTTTGTTAAGCTTGGAGAGTAATTATACATTGTTATTGATCAAAGTAGAGTCCAATATTATAATAAAAACCGCGGAGAATTCCAGTAAGATATCGTTAATCATTTTTAAGACACAACGGTTCAAAGCTTAATCTAATAAATGGACAATTTTGCTTTTTAGCTGATTTCGACAACTTTGCTGTTACACCCAGTATATATATATATATATATATATATATATATATATATATATATATATATGACGTTCCCAGAACTGTGTGCGTTTTTTTTTCAGATGATAACGCATCTATAAGGAAGTACTACAAGGAAGCTTGAAATTCAGTGTATGCCATTTTGCGGAAGTGTAAACAACCTTCTTTTTTATAGCGTTAAACATGTTGGATTTCGTGCCAAAAAGTGTATGTGTGGGGAAATCTACTGCACTACTTTATTCAAGAAAAAAAGTCTGCAACTGAAGCACACAGAATTCTTGTCTTTTTTCCGACGTGTAATTCAAATGCCGCCAGAAAGATGGAAAAATTAGTGGCTAGCGATGGACAATAATTACAGTGACATGTTTCTTAATAATTTTTGTAAATAAAACATTACTTTTCATAAAAAATCAGCGAGAACTTATTGAAGTTTCTACACACACACACACACATACACACACACACACACACACACACATATATATATATATATATATATATATATATATATATATATATATATATATATATATATAGGCATACTCTGTCACAATAGTTGCAGCTAAAAGTCTGGCATGTGCTCGATGGCATACCATTGCAGTACTTCCTCTTCTGCCTCTTCCCCTGAGAGCGGCCCTGCAGGTATTTTCGAACGAGACAACATGGTTGGTAGTAAGACGCCAGGCGTCACGGTTCTCAGATAAGGTTGACCATTGGCAATGGTTAGTGTGACAGGCAACAAAGGATTGGAATCGCTTCTTTGGTACACCTCTGTGACAGTAGCCAATGGAGAGCTCGCTGTATAATAAAATTTTAGGCAGGGGATGATTCTCCATCCTGGAAACATGTCCAGTCCAGCACAGCTGGGACTTCAGTAGCATGGCCTCAATGCTGGTGACCTTCGCCTTTTCAAGAACTTTGATACTGGAGACGAAGTCACTCCAGTGTATGTTAAGGATCGTGCAGGGACAGCGCTGGTGGAACCGGTCGCAGGTGATGTCGGTAAGTGACCCATAACTCTGAGAGTGGCGAGGACGATAGCTCTATACAGCCTAATCTTAGTGACCTTCTTCAGATGTTTTACCACACACGTTTGTACAGTCTGCCGAATGCAATGCTCGCACTTGTCACTGTTGTCGGCCTTCTTGTCGATCCAAGCATCCGTTTTGATGGCACAACCAAGGTAGGTAAACCGATGGACTACCTTAAGCTCAGTTGCGCCAATGATGATGTAGGGAGGGCGATTCTCAACCCAAGGCGCAGCCTGGTAGAGTACCTCTGTCTTCTTTAAATTGACTTCAAGCCCAAAAAGCTTGGCAGCCAACTGGGCCACGCTGATCCTCGTGCAGTTGGATGATCATGTTTGATCAATTTTGGAACTTTGGAAGACAGTCGAGTTGCCCCATGATCTGCCACACTCCTCTTCAGCTCACTGTGTCGAATGCTTTCGTCAGATCAATGAACTCCACATGGTCGTTGAACGAAAAACTTCTTCCGCCCTTTAGACAGGTATTTTATTTAATCCTGCGGGCTGTCTAGCCACCCTCCCCACAGAAAAAAATCTGTGTGGGAGGCGGGGTTGTATGTATAGGAAACAAATATGGATTAGGTTAGGTGTAAAATTCTGTAAAGATCCCCCAAAAGTAATAATTTAAGAAATAGTGATTTTCCAAGCGTAGCTTAGATGGTATTTATCAATCCACCCACGGGGATCGAATGTGGCACAAGGCCTTTTTAATGTGGGTATCCCCGAGCCCGTAGGCCCAGCCAAAAATAAATAACCATCCAAACCCGCCAAGGCGGGCCAGTTCCGTCAACCTCCCCCAACGAAACCCTACCCTTCGGCGGAGCTTCGTCCGGGTTCCTCCCTGCAAGCAGAGAGTTCGACAGACACCCGACAGCTCACAAAGCACAGATACTACACTTTGATCCTAGCCACCGGGCCGAGCGGGTATTCTTTTTATAGATGTGGCACAAGGCCGAAATTAGGGGGCACCCAGTGAGGATCGAACGCACTACTGAGTCGTAATTGTTCTAGCGAGCCAAGCTTGCTTGCTAACCATTACACCGCCTCGAGTTGCCCCAAATAATTTAAGAAATATTAGCATTTCTGTTTGTGGCTTTTGACGACCAAACCGTCTACAAAGAAATTTGACCAAATTTGAACAAGGAAAAGAGTTTATCATTTTTCTTTTACGTGAGGAGTTCAAAAATAAGAGAAGAAGAAGAAGAAAAAAGAACTTAAAAATAATGAATATGAACGTGGGTTCCTATCTTTAATTCATAGCCAATGATAAAAAACGCAATTCCTCATCATAAAAAGGAATTATTTTTCGTTTTTCCTATAAAGAGTCAAAGCCCGTAAAGATCGCTATTCCCTAATGCTGAAAGAATGAAATAATTATTATGGAATATTTTGAATTTTTCTCTTTTCCATAGTAATCTGTCAAAATGAAATATTGATAATTGTATCCTGTCGACGTGTTCCCTGCTATTTTACAAGTCGTTATTAATCTTTACTAAGTTTGGCTCTGTCTGAAACAATAAGTCACCTAGTGAGGATCTAACTATCTGATGAGATTAACGTGTGAGCCATCAAACTCAGTGAGGTCTTTGTTTGTATAAGACTTGTAAGAATTCTGTCTAAAGTGTTGGCATACGAGATACGCACTTATGTTTATCGGACTGATTTTCGTGGTGCCTGGCAGCGCTTTAAGGTCTGTTGAAGAGTTCAAGATTTTAGCAACATGTCTTTGTGAACATATGTTGCAATTCAAAAAAGTTTTTCAAAAAGCAAGATAAACAATGAGCAGAAAAATAAAAGGAATAAGTTAAAGGGGGGGTAATATAAAAACAGTTAGAGTAAAAAAAATGGAATAGGGATAAAAAGGCCAAAAAATGTTCTCAAAATAAAGAAAGAAAGAAAGAATCGAAAAGAACGATTACAAAAATAGGAAATAAAAGAACGAACACTATATTTGAGACGATGAAAAAAAAAAAGGACAGAAACAAAAGAGCTGAAAAAAAGAGGAAATGAAAAAATTGGCGGAAAGAAAAAGAGGAAAAGAAAAAAGAAGAAAAGAAAAAAGAGGAAAAGAAAAAAGAAGAAAAGAAAAAAGAAAAGAAAAAAAAGAAAAGAAAAAAGAGGAGATGAAAGAAAGCGGAAAAGAAATAAAAAAAAAAAATTAAACTCATTTTGATTTTCTTCTGTTTACATTACAAATTTGTTTCTCAGTTTACTTAAACCCTGCAGAGGGGGTGCTGAAAAGTTCACAGCACAATCCCCAATTTCAATCTGACAGAATGACTAAATGTCACATTTTAGGGAACTGCTTCTTGGCTATGCCGAAGATTGATCAGTACCTACTTCTATATACCAGGTGATTGAAAAGTAACTCCCTATTTTATGTACGATGCACTCTCCTGTCTAATTATAATTTTAAGAAAACGGGAGAGTCCATCATACATAAAATAGGGTGTTACTTTTCAATCACCCTGTCGAATAGCGATAGACATAGAAACTGTAAATTAAATACCTTCCTAGGAAACACTCTCTCTCTCTCTTTCTCTCTCTCTCTCACTCTCTTTCTCTCTCTCTCTCACTCACTTTCTCACTTTCTCTCACATTTGTATTCAAAATGCCATACGAAGGTTAAGGTCTCCAAGATTTTTATTAGGATGACCTCTCTACCACCACACCCAACATTCTATTTCTGATTATTAGCAACAGTTTCTTTGTGGTTTCCTCCTTTAAAATGTTTTGATATCACGTGCTTTGTTAAAGTATTCTCAGCATCCTTCTGTACAACCACATTTCTATTACTTCCAGTCTTTTCTTCATCTGTGAAAAAATTGTTCAACATCCACTGCCATATAAAAGACTATAAATGGCATGGCAGTTCAGAACTCTTTTCTTTCTTTCTTTCTTTCTTTCTTTCTTTCTTTCTTCTATTGTGTGTTTAAGGACATTTTCCAATTCCTTAATACTTTGTTCAGTTTCTGAATGGCATCTTTTGCTATTCGTATGCGCCTTCATATTTTTCTGTCTCACGTCTTTCTTTAAAAGAACTAACAAGATGTTCTTGACACTTATAAAAGAGAAAAGGAGGAGAAAGTAATAGGTTCCTAACCTTTAGTTCATACAACTAAACTCCTTCCGGCAAACTGATGGTGATTTTAGCCGAGGTTTTACATTGTTGCTGTTGGCGCCTGATACCAATATACATAAATCAGAGAGCGCTTTTTATTGTTCATATTGTAATCTTCTCTATGTAAGTTACGAGACAATTAAAAGGAATATTTTCTATAGAATTATCGATCCAGTCGTAAAAGAGAACTAAGGAAATAAAGTGTGTCTTATGATAAACTGACATTTTTTTGCGAGAAAAAGCTGGACTAACATACTATTTATATTTCTAGTTGATTTTCCTGCCAGATAATTTCTCGTCGGAAATGTCTTTCCCGACAGAAACCTTCCCGAAATAAAACCTAATTTTAAACAAGGGAATCGAATTACCCGTGCTAAATGCCGTCGTAAATGCTGCAATTTTCCAGCGTAAATCCAAAAGTGATCTTTTCGCCACACCCCATAACAATACCTCCAAAATTCTCGGCCTGAATGTGATAAGGGGAACCTCCTGAATATAAGCAATGTCCATTCTCTAAGAGAAAAAAAAAACAAAAACGTGTATAATTGTCAATATAGATATCTTCTGTCTTCTTAATTCCTGTTCTTTAACTGTTCTCTCTCCTTGAAGCTCAGTCTATCAATGGGTCCAATAGACCCCATAACTTTTTTTTTTTTTAAATTATTTTTTTACCCTTATAGTTGGCGTATCCGAAATAAATTTAGAATAAAAAATAAAATTTTGGCGGGTGACATCTTTTATTACCAAGTGGATTTATTGGACCCATGGTTGAAATTTTTAATTAAATAAAAAATATAGTCCATTCTAAATAGGTACCATTTCTTTTTCTAAAGATGATAATAAAAGTGATAATATTAGCATTACTTATTCAGAATCAAGATGATGATATGAATTGTGACAACAAATGTGCCAGAAATGATTCTTCAAATCCTTCAATGAATAATGAAAAGTATTATTCGAAGGATAAGTCCGAAATTTGGTCTTCTAAACTAATTGAAATGGCACAAAGAACTCCATCCTATAATATTTTGTATCAAAAGCCTGGACCTTCACGCTTTGTAAGAAGATTTTGTGATATAGCTTTTCCATCATTTATATTCTTCATGAAGTTAAATCCCATGGAAATAATCCAAAAATGGACAAATACTGAAAGAATTTCGGGTCTCGCAGGTATTGATACAACTGTAAACTATGATAAGCAATGTCAGGAACCATCCAATAAGCGAGAGAAAAAAAGATGCTCCTTGTAGGGACCCAAAATAGATAGCAAAACGCCAAATGTCTGTCATCTTTGCCAAAAACTATATCCGTCAAAGGCATTTGAAAGTATTCTCTGCAAAATGCAGCAATAAATTGTAATTAAAAAAAAAATGTAATTTGAATTAAGCTTACAATTTGAAACTAAATGCAAAGATGTATTGTAATTTTTCTGTTTCAGTAAATCAATTTTGATTAAAATTGTTATTTCTTTGTTCATCTATAATTATACATACCTAATATCCCCAAAAATGCAAAAAGTTTGAATAGTTAAAAAAAAATATAGAAATTCGCCCATTAGACCCAAGTGGTATTTAATGGGAGTCAGTTTTCTTTGTAGACGAAGGGTTTAATAATATTTTCTTTTTCTCATATTCTCTCACACTCAGTAACCCCTTGTATCTTAGTGGCTTTATTCCATTGTCTGGGATAAAATGATTGAAAAAAAATTCCATCAGAAGTCAAAAGATACTTTCTTTCAAAGTAAAACAACCAAACGAAAGGATAAAAAAATAACAAATTGCTTTTATGAGACACGCTTTTTATGATGAATTTCCATTATTTGTCTTAAATAGACTTCATTAAATAGACTTTATTTTTTTAACACTTTCTTAACTATATATTTATTCGAAATATTTTTTCATAAAAACTAAACACTATGGATATTTTTAAAAGTTTGTTAAAATATATAGCAAGTGAACGCAGAAAATAGAAAAAAAAATCATTTGAAGCGATAATTTCGTCATGAAAAGCAGACCACGTCCCACATCTGATTCTGATAAATTTCGAGTCATTCCAATAGCTTTGTTTTAGCGGCATGTCAACATCTCTATGGGTTATTTAATGCCAAAATCTAAATATTTTGTATACAGTTTTTTTTCTTGTTTTAGTGATACAGATCTTACTAATTAACCCGTAGCTCGGAGGAGAGAAGGGGTATTTGCGCGAAAATGAATATAACGATCCCAACAGGAGTTAGAACTCAGGTCTCCGATTAACAGTTCCGAGCCATTATCTATTACACTACACGCCCATCCAAGCTTGCAGCACTTGTTATTAGCAAGCGGTCACCCATCTAGGTACTGACCAGGCTCGACATTACTTAAATTCAGTGATCGTACATTTCAACAGATTTTATCTAAATTACGAGCAGTATAACCCGTTTTCGTCTGAGTGTTTCATTACTGGGAATTTTTGCCGTTCAATTGGAGCAGCCCATCTGAAAATTAGTATTAGTAACAACAATTGGGTGCAACTGAGGTACATCCCCAAATGGGGAGTTAACAATTTGAATTTGGGGAGTGTCCCTTAAATGGGCTGTTTTTGCGTTCTCAATCTTACAAGGAAGGAACCTCTTCCATGGACCGTCATAATAATAATATACGATAATTTTTATTTATAATATAATTTTTTTATAATTCTAATACTCTTTTGCGTTAGTTTTCAAGACTCTAAATTGATTGCACGTAGATTTTATTTTATTTTTATTTTTTTTTTTTTTTGGCATCAAAGTTTGCCTTTGATTTTTGCGCAAAGTGTAAAAAGTCAGTTTTTTTTTTTCGATTTTTCACCTTCAAGGTTGTAATTTTTTCCAACCAATTTGGACTCAAATCCGACACTGAAGAATTATCTATCAAGCAAAAAAAAAAATTTCATTGAAATCTGATGAAAACGGTGGAAACTCATAAACAACATTCGATCACACACACGCATACTCATACATACACACACACATTTTGAGAATTATAGATATGGGTCTTTTTAACAAAAAATATCAAAATAATGATACTTGATAAATTTTGTTAGTTAAAGTTGTATCAATAAACAGCAGACACAACAACATCTACGCATATTTATTGAATACCCATAAATTTCTTTCGCTTACAGTCAGTTAATACTAACTGGATTTAATTTTAACTACTTTTGAAACATTGTCTCTCATTGTATTGTGGTAACTGACAGATCAGCGTGCATTTGTTATAGCTTTATTCAAAGTGGTGTCTACTGTTTATTGATTTTAAATATTGTAGAAGTAATTAAGGACAATAGCAGCAAGGGGAAAAGATCATTTTGATTCCGCTCCCTCTGAAATATTTTGATAATTTGTTTTGTTTTTTTTTTCATTATCCACTTAATTAAAATAGCCTAGAGGGCTAGAAAACACCCAGAGAGTACATATAACTGCCATTGTCACTAACTATTTGCAGAGGAATTAATTGTTTTAAATTTATAGATCCATCCCCAATTTTTATCACTTATTCTATTAATCATTCTATTCCAAAAATTCATAGAAATCCATGAAGAATTTTTGAGATATTTTGCCATGAACATATAACAGCATCTTAGAAAAAACATTTGGGCACACCGACGTCGTATAATGCTTATCAAGCTCGTCTCGCTAGATGAATTACAATTTAGTAGTGGGTTCGATCCTCATTGGGTGCCTTACATTTTCGGCCTAGTGTCGCATCTAAGCTACGCTTACCAAAGCATTTGAGCATCTCAACGTGGTGCAATGGTTAGCAAGCTTGTCTATCTAGAACACCTACGACTAAGTAGTGGGTTCGATCCTCACTAAGTGCACCACGCTTTCCATCTTTTGCCATATTCTTACGCTTAGGAAAAAAATATGACTGCAGCGGTAAGGGAGGTAACTAGAGATTGATGCGTCCAAAATATTAATTCGTTCTTCCATGGCTTAACATTCATTCAAACTATATCGAAATTTATTGATAACATTTTCAGTTATTAATATCACATCGCTGGAATAATGTTGCAAGCAAAGGAATTTTTTCATTGTAAGTCTACAATCGAGATTTCGGCCAGAATTTTTTTTTCATATATCTATAGATTAAGTACTCCAAATCATGTATATAAAAAAAAGATAAAATATTATTAAAGTTAATACGAAGTTCAGCTTACTAAGTAAATTCATCTTAAATTTATCCGCCCACTTAAAATGCAAAAAAAAAAAAAAATATTGTTTGAAATTTGTAATCTGAAGTGCTTAATCGATAGTAATCTAAGAGAGAAAAAAATTAACGTTGTTAAATTAACAGAGCAGCCAACGGTTTTGATTTGGACCATTAATTCCGGGATAATCCGATGAAGGAACTTATTTCGCAGTATACTCACCAATCGATAATGTATTGATTAGGTTGTGTATACTCACCAATCGATAATGTATCGATTAGGTTGTGTATACTCACCAATCGATAATGTATCGATTAGGTTGTGTATACTCACCAATCGATAATGTATCGATTAGGTTGTGTATACTCACCAATCGATTAGGTTAAGACATGAATAATTTTTGCTTTTGTTTATCAACTTTATTCTTCAAAAATTTCTAAATTCTAAATATAAATAATAAATTATACTGCAATTATATATTAACTATTTACTAAGAGGTATTGCAACTTACCAGGCAGTTCTTCGAGATCTTTTGAGTAATATTCCGAAAGTTTTGATATAAAAAAGTTGTCCAGATTACGAATTTCAAAAGTTTTTAATATTTTACATTTTTTTTTTTTACATTTTTTATCAATAAAATATGATATTTTTATATTCGTTATAAACTTAATCTATAGTTATATGAAAAAATAAACTGAAAAATTCTGGTCGCACTAGCTATCGTAAAACTTCGCCTATTTTTGTTCTATTCCTAGTTTTAAAGTGTTTATGCTTAACAGGACAAGCCAGTTATTTGTTGTATATACGGATTATGAATCATAAATTATTACACAAATACAGTTTCCTAATTACAAATAGGAAAGTGTTTTTGTTTAGAATACGGTAGTTTGTCAATTTGTATAGGTAGCATTCTGCCATTGACGATAACGTTATATTTCAATAATACAGAGAGAGTCAAAAGTAGCGCCTGATTTCTATTTTTATTATTTTTATTATTCTCTACTCGATTAGCAACGCTGCTCTGTGGATGAATTAATACAAAGCGGAAACCCCTTATTTATCATTATTAACAAAGCAGATCATATTTTCAAATCAAATAAAAAATTCTCCATTTTGCATTTTGATCAGTTTGTTTTAATCAAAAGAAATGGATACTGGCTTATTGGCGTCATCACTTCCATGAAGGAAATATTTTGTCAATTTTCATGATTGAAAATACATATTATATTCAATATCAAATAATAAGCATTTATTTAATATTCTAAAAATATCATTGATATTGAACATACATATTATATTCAATATCAAATGATAAGCATTTATTTAATATTCTAAAAATATCATTGATATTGAAGATACATAATATATTCAATATCAAATGATAAGCATTTATTTAATATTCTAAAAATATCATTGATATTGAAGATACATATTATATTCAATATCAAATGATAAGCATTTATTTAATATTATAAAAATATCATTGATATTAAAGATACATATTATATTCAATATCAAATGATAAGCATTTATTTAATATTATAAAAATATCATTGATATTGAACATACATATTATATTCAATATCAAATGATAAGCATTTATTTAATATTATAAAAATATCATTGATATTGAACATACATATTACATTCAATATCAAATAATAAGATAAGCATTTATTTAATATTCTAAAAATATCATTGATATTGAACATACATATTACATTCAATATCAAATGATAAGCATTTATTTAATATTCTAAAAATATCCTTAATATTGAAGATACATATTATATTTAATATCAAATGATAAGCATTTATTTAATATTCTAAAAATATCCTTGATATTGAAGATACATATTATATTCAATATCAAATGATAAGCATTTATTTAATATTCTAAAAATATCCTTAATATTGAAGATACGTATTATATTCAATATCAAATGATAAGCATTTATTTAATATTCTAAAAATATCCTTGATATTGAAGATACATATTATATTCAATATCAAATGATAAGCATTTATTTAATATTCTAAAAATATCACTGATATTGAACATACATATTATATTCAATATCAAATGATAAGCATTTATTTAATATTCTAAAAATATCACTGATATTGAACATACATATTATATTCAATATCAAATGATAAGCATTTATTTAATATTCTAAAAATATCACTGATATTGAACATACATATTATATTCAATATCAAATGATAAGCATTTATTTAATATTCTAAAAATATCATTGATATTGAACATACATATTATATTCAATATCAAATAATATGCATTTATTTAATATTATTTATTTAATATTGTTCATGTGTTTTACGTTCCTTTAACCAATTTTCTTTTATCGACAGATTCTAATAATGACAAAACGGTGAAAATTAATTGCAAAATTAAGAAAACAATGAAAGAAACCACGACTGTTATGAAATAATTTCAAATTAATTATACCTTTTTATATTTGTACTTGAAATCGAAATATGCAGCTTTAAAGAAAAGTACCAGGGTGTGATGCGTAAATTGTGTCCGTATTATATTTTTAATTTCGCGCATGCGCGTTGTTTGTTTTTTATTCTATCGACTGCACAGCATAGTTCGGTACCACCTGGGGAGAAAAAGAGCGCCATGATGCAATTCACTCCACCAGAAATTTCGAAAGGGCATGCTGTACTGCTTGGCATTCGCGTCTGAAGCTCCAGTGTGAACATTTCAGAGTATTTGGATGTCAATCTGAGGACAGTGCAGAGGATTCGGAAAGAGTTGGATGAGTCTAATGGTGATTATGACGATTGTTCTGAAAAAAAAAAAAAAAAAAAAACTCCCGAGGTGAGAGTCTCAGACTCAACACTACATCAAGTTCCTTGAGGATGTAGTGTTGCCCTAGATCAATGTAGTGGCTGCTGGAAGACCCTATGTCTGGCAACAGGACTCTGCATTACGGCACACAAGCAGAAGAACACAGTCATAGTTGTCCGCCAATTTCTGCGACCACATGACCCTTTACATCTGGCCATCTAACTCTCCAGACTTGCAAGCCCATTGAATGTTATGTGTGGGGTGCAGTTGAGTGAGAGATCAACAAAACTCCATTTAACTTCAAAGTAGAACTGAAGGCAAGGATTACAGCACCATTCACCAACTTAAATAAGGAGACCGCCCAGAATAGAAGGAGGAGATTCCGATGTTATCTGGAGGCATTGGTCGAAGCCAATGGTGATTTTATTGAACAAATTTACTATTTAGTATTTCAAACGTTTTTTTTTTGTGTAATTTTGGTAAATATATATGTCAACACAAGATATCAGTGTTATTTTCATTTTTGCGTTATTTAGACAATTTAACCCACGCACCCTTTATATAACTGTCATTTCGAAAGTTCGAAAGAATAGAAAAATCATTATTATTCAGGATTTTTAGGCCTTAACAGTAACGATCCTTACAGTTTTTTGATAACACAATGATTTGTATAAATATAAGATATCACAATGTCAGTTCTGTTATAATAATCTTAATGTTAGTAGTAAAAATATTGTATAAATTCTCCTATAAAAATCGTAAGCAGTCCGACTGAAATTAACCGAATGTTGCTCTGACAAGGGAGATAATTAGCAGCGTTAAATTACTAGATCAACCGACAGTTTTGATTTGGACCATTAATTCCAGGAAAAGCCGATGTAGGTACTTATTTAACAGTAGACCTGTTGCGGGTAGTGTGTACTTTGGTGTCTGAGTTGGGAAACACGTGTCTCCTGGAATGTTTATCTTATAACAAAAATGGCGGACTCGGTATGCGAGTCCGAGTAATAAAATACAAAGAAACAACTAGAATAGACAAACAAACGATAATGTATTATTAATAAGACAAAACGTTACATTGTTGCGAGCGACAAAGACAGTGATGTTGTATGTATGTGACATTACAATAAAATGCATGAAAACATTTAAAGACTAGGCATGGTAGAGTAATAAATAGAGGCTCATCAATCATGTATCGAAAGATACATGATCACTTAAGTGGGAATCCCGTATGCTACATAACCGACTGAATTATTTGTGTATGTAAAATGTGTGTGTAGAAGTCCTAGAGAAAATGAAGTAAAATAAAGTTGCGTACGTATGTAAATGTGTGTGTTTCCGTGAGCCTTTTCAATAAGGGAAACGTGTTTTCACATTTTAAAAAAATTATAAATTGCAAGTATAATTTATTAATTATGCATTAAACATTATTTACTATGAGGTATTGCAACTTATGAGGTAGTTTTTTCAGATCTTTTGACTAATATCGCAAAATTTTTTGATATGAAACTCTTGAATCTGATCTTCATTAGAGAATATTTTACTCGGTAAAAGAGTTTTGCAGAGTTCAAAAATGGTGCAAGATTAGGAATCGGTTGCTGCAAAAGCCAGAAAAATGGTAACAATCGGTTGCTGCAAGGTGTAATAGAACATAAAGAAATAAAAAAAAATCTATTGCTGTTTATTTCGGTTGTAAATTATAAAATCCTTATTGGTTTCACTATCACTAAGAAATGTATTAGTTATTTTATAACTGACTCAAAGAGAATATCATCGTCGTTACCATCCATTGCGTTACTGATAACAAAATTTTTAAATGACTCAATCACTATATCCGTTCTTTTTCTTATTTTCCTACGAATTCTTCATCCACATACAATCCTGAGCAAACCAATCGGTTTTTTCCTTTGTCCAGTAGCAAAATTTTCATGATGTATGCAATTATTCTTTAAAGTTTTAAATTGTTTTTTTTTACTAGTTTTTTAATCAATTCACCCCAAGCAAGGCGATAATGCCACTAAGATGCAATGGGTTACTGGGAGTGAAAGAGAATGCGGAGACTTTAGAAGGAACCGGAAACCCAAACCTAAACAAGGGATAAAACTCTACTCCTGTTCAAAAACTGGGGAGGAGTGTGAACCGGACGATAGGTAAACCTATGACTTAAAATATTGATACTTGGCTTATGTATTTCATATATAAACGCACAGTCACACACGCACACACACACACACACATATATATATATATATATATAGGAAACACACACGCTAGCAGATGCGGGACAGTTATGTCCAGACGACCAGGTCGTGATCGTAAAGTCAAACTGTCGTAAGTAGCATAGGTCAACGACGAAGATCGAACTCACTATTCAGGCGTAACTGATCTAGCGGGAGAATTTTGACAACCATTACACCACGCCGAGTTTTTCCGCCAGGGCATGTATATATGTGCACGTATCATACCTTCGGTATGTAGGAAGTAAAGAGGTTTTGGTATCAAATTTTGGAGTTCAAAAAGTTCTATTTTATATTTATTTCTTTGCCGAGTGCCTGTTCAATGGTATTCTGAGATTTTTACTAAATCCTAAGTTCAGAAGCCAAGAATTCTTTATTGCAAATATAATATGGTTGCTAAAATCTATGAACGGAAAGAAATAGGTGACATTCTGAATCGCCGAACACGAAAAGCGCGTTGAGAGTGAGGGATAGCTAATCTGATAACGGAAAAGCAAGCCTAATTTATAAATATCCTTATAAATTCGCACCATACTTACTCCCTTATTTTTGTTTATTCGTTTCCCCATTTTTTAATTGTACTCGTTTAAAAAACCTATGACAGGTACGGCCAAGTACTTGGAGCCCTGGGCTAAACCGGAATTATAAACAAGAGAAAATTTTGCATCCCTTCGCACCTGAGCCTTAGTAACCACTTCTCCTGCTACGTCACTAATAAAATAAGCAACAATCGCGGCATTTTATCACTGTTTACTATAGCAAGGATGTGACACAAAAATAGATATTCTATAGTTTATGAAGATTATGAATGATTAATCCTATCAAAAATGATTTGCATTGTTTCGCGATAGAGATTCCTTGCTAAATTGCTGATAGCAATCAAATCAAGACATTTTAGTGCTATATCACTTCAGGACATACATGATCACGGCTCTCCCAGATTCCTTTATTATCTGTGAATTGGAAAACATTGTAAAGCATACAGGAGTAGTTTCAAATGGCTCTCGAAGCGCTTTTGCATATATATATATATATATATATATATATATATATTCAGTGCTGTCTTTCACCTAAACTGACTAGAGAACACAGACTACCAGAATATTTAACCCATAACTGGGGAGTAGATGAAATTAATTCATTTGTGCGAAGTGAACGCAGCAGACTATGTTGGAACTTGAACTCAGTTCACCGATTTTACTTTTAGAGCCGGTAACCGTCACACTGCCTGAACTTCCGCAAAGAAGTTTTCTTCCGTTTTTTTTTTTTTTTTTTTTGTTTGTTTGTTTGTTTTTGGGGTTTTTTTTTAGAATTAAGGCTTAATAATAAAAAGGCAAAGAAACGTGACCTTTGACTGGGAAGGATTTACTCATCTGATGTATTCAGATAATCCCGTAATTTTCGATTATCACCTCATTTAAGATTTTACAGAACTAACAGGATTAGAAGAAAAAAAATAATTTGCAAAAAAACTGCAAGAAGTTAGCTAAGAAGTTATTTTTACCAAAATTATAAAAAATGTCTGGGAATTTGTAATTGAAAATTGGCTGCAAATTTTATTTTCCTTAGTAATTCCTGTTTATTCATTTATTTATTTATTTACCATTATCAATAATTTTGTCTCGGCTTTAATAAAAAGAGCCGTTATCTGTTTATAGACATCATTCTGTCTTTATCAAGCAAATTACTTGGCTAACTCTATATATGTATTTATCAATATATATATTAAATAATTAATCAGCCTGTTCCCATAACTTTCTCCCTATCTTTTCCGCTCTCGATCCCATACTCCCTCTCCCCATCTCTCGCTTTCTCTTTCTTTCTATATCTCTCTCTCTCTCTCTCTCTCTTTCTAGATATATTTACTTTATTAAGACTACCGAATACCTAGGTCAGTAGACATGAATTACTCACCTTAAAAACAAGGATGTCTACTCAAACACATACATCCATTAAATATAAACTTTATGGTGATAATATCTGTGTATGGATGAGTAAACCAGTAGTTATAACGTTCGCTTTCTGGCCATGAAAACCAGGTTCAATTAACACAATGGCCTATTTATCAGGGACGTGTCTTTTTAATATCATCGGCTTGGCCATGTGAGCTAAGCTTGTGGTAACGTCGGGAAGTGCATGAAAACCATAACACACAAGTCTAGTAAATGAAATTGGTTAGCGGGAATGTTTCGAAAGCCGTTGATCGTTGTGCAAGTCCCAAGTTACCATTTTCGAGGGTTGGAGCGTACTGCGTTGTTCAAACTGGTGACAACTGCCATAGTATGCACACTAGATTCCATAAACTGTTACTAAGATACGCTCAGCATATTTGCAGTATAAATAACAGGTTGGCTTTATGGGTGTTGAACAAACACAAATGTGCCGGAGCAGGCGTCTTCAACAGGGATTAGCCCTAGTAGACGGGTGTGCTCGGAATATGAGTAGTCAGCCATCATATATATATATATATATATATATATATATATATATATATGTGTGTGTGTGTGTGTGTGTGTGTGTGTGTTTCATTGAATAATATTGTGTCTACTTATTTTTATACAGATCCTTTCTAGTTGTTTAATCAATTTCTTGAGGTTAAGATGGAATTCATCAAGGAAGGTGCCGTAGGTTTTCTTACACAAGCACTTTCGAACTTTTGTAAGATTATCTTCAGGTGTAAATTACAAAGACAAACTTATTGTACATGGGTTAAAAAAAAACCCAAAAAACTCCGCCTTCCTTGATGAATGTTACCCTAACATCATGAAACTGACACCACGTCACATTGTCATGAACAGTGTAGCCAGAGTGTGAATACCAACTTATCAAACGTCAATTCACAGATGATACAGGTTTCATTAATCGAGGCTGTCACAAGGAGGCACCACCTCCCATTACGTTTATATACATATATCCTAAGACTTTTGGCACGTCAGTGTAGATGAGCTGGCTTCTCTTTATCTTAAGAATATTTATAAACATAAAAACGTCCACGTGTAAAAACATCGATTGCTTTTAACATACCGACTAATTAGTTCTAGAAAAAATAGATTCGCCTGTGTTTATATTGCACAGTCATGCACACACACACAACTAGTATATATGCAACGCACACGTGTTTATGAGCAAATGAATGAAAAGACGAAAAACAATTTTTCACTCTCTTTCTCTCTCTCTCTCTCTATCTATATATATATATATATATACATACATATATATATATATATATATGTATATATATATATATATATATACATGTATGTATTAATCATATTTTTGAAATATATATATGTGTGTGTGTGTGTCCACAAACATGTATATAAATAAGGGTAGTGTTTCTACACACATATATGCATATATGCGTGCATATATGCGTGTGTGTATGTGTATATGCACATATGTATGCATGTGTGTGTATATATGCGTGTGTATGTTTAGACTTACGACGAATATATGAAAATCCAATAATTTATATTTACATATATAATCACGTTAAAAATATGTTTATACAGACGCTTTCCTATCCACTTATTCGTTTTACACAAACATCCACACACATACGTACATCATTATATGTGTGTGTGCGTGTGTGTGCGAGAGAGAGTGTGTTGGCGTGTGCGTGCTTGAGAGAGTATTCGTGCGTGAGGGGAGAGTGAGTGATCGAGTGAGAGAGAATGCGTGTGAGTTTGTGTAAAAGAGAGAGCGAGTAAGAGAATGTGAGAGAAAGAGGGAGCTAGTGAGAGAAAGCAAATGAGAGAGATGGTGCGTGTGTGAGAAAGAGTGTGTGTGTGTGCGCGCGCGCGTGTGTGTGTGTGTGAACGTGTGTGTGTGTGGCTACAACTTGCTTTCCTTTACCAAAGCCAATTAAAAAGAAACATCTTATTTGTTTTTTCGTTCTAAGAAGATTTACTGTTTGTACCATTTAATTCCAGAGTTTTTCTTGTTACTTTTCCTGTTTCCCACACCCACATAAAAGAATTTTAAAACTACACAAAAAGAAACACCTGTTCTATGCCTTGCCCATATTCATGATTTTATTTACAAGACTTTTTCAAGAATTCCAATCCCAAAGAAATAAATTATTGCATCTAATTCTTACGTTTACGATATATCTGTTTATATTTCGTTTTGCATGTTTCTATAAAAACCGCTTCTTACATGAGTTAGGTGCGCAAAAATATCTTCGGTTTTTGATCGACTACAGTAGTTCAAGGAAATTGTCTATTTTTAAGGCAGTTGTGCATGTATGTATGTCTGGTGTATACCTGTTCAGTGTATGTATACAATGAAAAGAAAAAATCAAACATAAATAAATGTAGTGAAATAAAATACTTATAGATGCTTACTTTAGGATGTTTTAAAATAAAGGATCTTCTTTTATGTCGTGTTCCTTCAGGACGTGAGTGATAATGGTTCTTTGCAATTTCCCATCTCTTAGCTTTTGTCAATACTTGTCTCCTTACTAAATCTTTGTTCTAACTCTTTGTTATGCTCTCTATTTAAACAAGTTTCTGTCTCTCTTTGTCTCACTCTGCCCCCTTCAATAAGTCATACGGCGGTCAAGTTCTCCAACTCTTTTTTACTCATCATGTATCCCAGAAATTTCATTTACATCTTTCTAAGTGTAAGTGTCCGTTATTGCTCCCACTTTTCATAAAACTTCCAAGATGTCCTGTATTGCTGCCCCCAGGGCCCCAATATCTGAGTTCCGAGCTATGTCAATTTTCGTGAGAAGACATTTCCAGAAGGATACCATAGGAGTAAGGATGAGACGATTTCCTTGTCCACTGGTAAACTGTGATCGTTTTTTTTTTGCTTGGGCTTAAGAGAGATTCGTCTCAGTTCTCCCCAAATTGTGTTGCATGGAATCTCCAAGCAAAGACATCATCCTCAAAAGACGGAGATTCTCGTTTTGGAATTCTAGGATCCTGACCAGTCGATTATGTTCTGTCAGATTCCTTTTTTTGCTCTCTTCATTTTTTTCTTTTTTTGCATGATAGGAATTTCTCTTTCTTTTCTTTTACTTTTACTTTTGTAACTATCACAAGAAGTTTGGTTCACTGTGTCGTGTAAGTCTGTCTTTCATATCTATAAGTCTACCATTCGTCTATGCTTAGGATATTACTGCCAAAAATGGTCCAGTGCTCCTTCTATTTATCTAGAGCGACTTGATAAAATCCAAAGAAGAATCAGCAATATTATTGGTCTTGATCAAGCGTCTCGGCTTCAGTCACTTTCCCACCAACTCCCCTTACCTTTTCTATAAATACTTTCGTATTAATTATTCAGATGGGCTCTTCACTATGGTGTCTAAATTCCTTGAATTTAAGCACTGTACTATTTTGGCGACGACGTATCACCAATTTACAGTTGATCTTATTAAATGTAACCATAAATTCTATGCTAACAGTTTTTTCTCGCACTCTCCGTTTGTGGAACTCCCTTTTGGTTCCATGCTTTCCAGCCAGCTTAAATCTACAAAAATGTAAATACAATGTCAATCCCTATCTATTGTCCTCCTGATTACTCTTCCTCTGTTCTCGCTCCCTAGCGGTTGTTCCTGTTTCTAACTCTTCCATGCCCAGTAACCCCTTGTGTCTCAGTGGCTTTACTACCTTGCTTGGGGTGAACTCGATTGAAAAAATGTAAATCTAAAACTGGAAAAATCCCGTGTTAATAGAATTAAGGAAAATACCTCTAAGAATATTCAGTATATGAACGAATCAGATTAAAAAAAAAAAAGTAGAATTAGAAATACTTAAAACGTAACATCTGAATTAGCCACCCCAAATTTTAACATCAGATTTAGGTTCTTCAGCCGCATCCCGATTTTTTTATTTTGTAGTATAAGTCAGAATACGTATATGAATATATGCAAATTGAAAATAAAAAGTGAAGATCTGATGGCCAGAAAAAGGAAACATACACTTCTGCGGTTGAAAATCCCTTCAAAGTGGTTGGAGGAAAATGGCAGGGCTGATTTCCAGTTGATAGAAGAGAAATCGTAGCCAAATAACCGTTCTTAACAATGGAGTTGTACAGAAGATCGCCGAAAGCTCAACACATCCGATCATAAAGTAAATGGGCCGTAGCAACAGACCACGTTGAGTATCACTCCTGTTAGATAAAAAGAAAAAAATGAGGATACCATTCACTAAGGATCAGAGAAATTGTGCAATAGAAATTTGGAAAAGCGTTGCCGGGTCTGATGAGTCTTGATTTCAACGTTCGGAAGGTAGGGTCTGTATTTTGGGTAAAAAATGTAAGTATGGATCCATTGTGCCTTGAATCAATGGTTCAGCTGCTGCTGCTGCTGGTGTGTGTATGTCTGTATGTGTATGTGTGTCCATAATGTTTAAAAAGTGTTTATATTTGATAGCAAAAAAGGGTACAATATCGGAGATAGAGCGCTTATATTTATAGACAGTGCAGATAGTGACTGTCAGTTTCACGTTTCACGATAGATAGACATGCTTCTAGACATATATTTGAGGAGGGAGTATTAAACAATTAAAACTTTACATCAGATGCATGTATATGCGTGTAACTTAAGACATTTGAATCAGTAGGAGACTCGGCAGTCTTTAACTTACTACAATGACATAGTGCTAACGAATACTATAGGAAAGATATTGAGAATATGTTATACGACCTTGAATATGTATTTCGACTGCATAATGAAACAGATAAATGTTGGAAAAAGTGCGAGACCATTAGATATGATTTTCACCTCAACTCAGTTTTTTGTAATTATCTTTCGGGAATGGAAATGTGATAAAATGGAAGTAAAAATTAAGCAGAAAATATTTCAACCATTTAAAATTTGCTGAAGACATTTTACAAATATCTGAATCATTGGATAAATTACATTACAAGGAATGAAGACATAAGTAGAGAAAGTCTGTTGGTTTAAATTGGTTTAAATATGAACAGAAATATAACAAAAATAATGCATGATTTACCTGAAGAAAGCCGGAGTGTAGAACGGCCTAAATGTTGTAAATATGGCAACAAAGATGGGGACAAGAGTCCGAACAATGTAAATAGTGTGAATAATGCTTGATTGTAACAATTCGATGCTAAAAATGTAAAGTGTATAATGAATATGTAATGTCAGATGTGGCGTACTACTGTGGATTCTAGAAATGAACAAAATCGCCTAAAATTCTAGAAATTAACAAAATAACCAAAAAATCAAATCAGAAAGGCACGAAGATCAATGGAAATAGCAATTCTAGATATAAGTCTAGAAAGACAGAAAAAGGCCAACATGGATCAGAAAATAAACCACGATCAATGATACTATAAAATACTAATTGGTGGGTTCATAGCAAGAAGTTAAAAGATAGAGTAAGAGGTTGCCTTATAAAGGGTTGCTTCAGTCGGTATCAAATGCAGTAGGAAACGAAATCGAAGTGTTTCTTGATAAGACATAGCAGGGGATGACACAGTCACTGTCATCATGTAAGGATTCGTTAATGGCCTATGACTTGCAGAGTACTAGCAATGACTAATCATTATGATCATGATTATATATTCATTTCAGTATATGTATATTTCGATAACGGCAGACGTATAGATGTGCTTGTACGTCCTATGTATTTCCGTTTTTCTGTTAAAAAAATGTCTAAAAAAGAATTTGCTGCCTAAAAGCACCGGAATGCAAATGCTATTCACTCCCAGTATAAAAAGTAAGAGAAAATAAATACATTGTAAATCAGTAGGTGTAAGTGAATGACAAAAGGTAAAAAACGTCATAGTGACACATTTTGTTCCGAGAAGAAACTTTTTCAGACTAATAGTGGTTCTGTTGATGGAGTCAGTGAGGAGTGGCTAAAACTGCGGCACGCGAGCCACATGCAGCTCTGTGACTTTTTATATGCGGCTTGTGAAAATTTGTTGGCCGAGCTCCTTTTTTCATCACAGTTAATATAAAAGGTAAATAAAATGTCAAGGTTTGTAATTATTTACTGGGTATGAATTGAGATCGCATTGGCTTAAAACGTAAGTTTAATGTTAATGTGTAAATTTTGTTCATGTCTTGCGGCTCCCAATCATCTAAACTTTATCGTATGCGGCTTTTGCATTAAGAAAGTTTGGCCATCGCTGATATATATAAAAAGTAAAAAAAGAAGGAGATAGAAATACAACAAACGCAGATTTTACATCGATAAAAAAAAGAAAAATAACTGAATCGAAAATGTATTGAAAGTGCAGTAATTGCTGAATCCTCTAAGGTAAATTGGGGTAAAGGATCATTACGATATATAATCTCTTTTCATCACAAAATTATTTCTAATACAACATTGGAAAATTAAAAACAATATCGATAACAATAAAAATAAAAGCAGTAAAAAGCTGCATGAAATAAGTTGACATGGGATGTCGATATTTAAATAGAAAATCTCCTCATTTATGGTCGTCTGTCTGTTCGTCCTTAACATTTCTATGAAAACTGTAAACTATGTTTGTCGTATTTACCATTCACCCATTCCACTTTCTTTCTTTTTTTATATAAGATTAGATTTTTTTTAACTGATACCCTCATTAAAACGGTTATTAGCCTGAAGACATTCCTTCTAAAAACGAAACGTGTGACTAAGTTTCCCTATCTTGTCATTTCTTTATTCTCTAATATTTTTGATATCATATTTTTCATAATAAAATGTATAAATCTTGTTTCATTTAGAGCCGTCGAAATTTTAGCAAACCTTTAATTTTGAGATATTTGAAATAAATAAATAAAATCAAGTCTTGTTTCTACATCTGCCTACATAGATACAAAGATTGTGAATGAAGAAAGGAGAAGAAAATGTAGTTATCGAAGAAATATGGTAAAAATCAAATGCTGGAAAAAAGAGCGAGGAAAGGAGTTCAAAAAAAGATTTTTCAAAAACGAAAGCGAAATAATTGACAGATTTGAAACTGCGTGATGAAGAGGAAAAAAAAGAGGCACAAAGAAATATTTTTTTCAAAAGTAAAACGAAAAAAGCTAAGTCAAAAGCGATTTAAAAATTGTTTTCAAGCTGCATGTGAGATAAAGAAGTAAGAGAAAAGCAAAGGAGTTTTCGAAATGAAGAAGAACTCAATACATAAAACAGTGTGCATGGTTCATGATAGTAAAAAAAAAAAAAAGAATGAGGTCATCTCTGACGGTAACGATAAAAGTAAATGAGAAGTGAGAAGCCAGTGAGAAGACGGCGTAAACGAGAAGAATAGAGAGAGAATGAATATGAAGAGGGGGAAAATGCAAAAAAAAAAAAAAGAAGAAAAAAGAAACATAAATAATGAGGGAGGAGAAAAATGGGAAAGCATTGAGGGAGAGTAAGGAGGCAAATGAAGAGTAAGGCAGGAATATCCTAAAAGTAAGAGCAAAATAGAACTCGGGAGATTGAGCGAAAGAAGTTGGCAAAAACAAAGAAGAGGCTGGAAGCAAAGTAAAAATTAGCGAAAATTATGGCGAGAGTAAGACGAGAAAAGAAAGAGGGAAGTAAGGAGGGTGGAAAAAATGTTGTATGGACTTTGAGAAAGAAAAACCTCATTGTAAAAGTGCCCGGAGGTAGAGAGAGGCGGGCGAACAGATTCCAGTTTGCAGGGTGGAGGCTTGAGTGGTTGGTGGGCCGGGATGATGGGTGAGGAAACGGGAGAGTAGCAGTGGTAAAGGATGTGGGAAAGTGTTTGAACTAAATGTGGGCTAAGTCGGTCAACTAGCAACCGTTTCCCTGGCTGGTCGAACACTGGCGCTTCACTTTTCATCTAACACATGGCCAAATCGTTTAGCTTACTGCTCTTCTTTTTTCTATTATTTTACATCTATATTCAAGACTATTCACATACAGCCAAATGGGCGCGCCTGCCACCCTCTTTGTCTGACCCACTCCATCATTTCTATATTCATTTCTTTCTCTTGCCATTCATGATCTCGTAATATATATATATATATATATATATATATATATATATATATATATATATTTAGGTGCCTCAACGAAATGTAAACAAAAGAGCATAGCATGATGAAAAAGACGCCGAACTTGACGAAAACAAAATTTTATCGTCTAATATTCATATTATTATTAAAGAGGAAAGATCAAAGTATTTTTGGGGTATTTTTTTACATTTTTTTAATCGTTCCTAGCACGTCTGAAATTTTCGTTAAAAATATTGGGGTTATTTTTGTCAAAAAAAAGGACAGATAATCAATCATTTTCAATCATTTTTTTCGATTTGATAAAAAAGATGAGAATCTGACTTTGATATTCTTTTAAAAATCAATTATAATTTTTTCAAAACTAATTTTAATAAAATCAGAAATTATAATGTTTATTTAAAATATTTTGAAGCAAGCTTAACTTAGCTTCTGCGCCGAAAAAATATAATTTGAAAATAAAACAAAGCAGGTCATAACCTTTCGCGTCGCTTGACAGGTGACGAAAGACACATTCATGACGTTTAGATAACTTACGGGAGGATAATTCTTTCTATGGATGGAAGGAAGTGAAATTATTTAGATTTAAGTGAACAAATTATTTACCTCGTTACTTTTAAGGAAAACTTTCAGCGCTCTAATTTTTCATTTTTTTTTTTTTTTGTATTTAGCTTTCATCTTTACGTTTACGATGCTTTATGGAAAATATAAAGAAATTAAAAATAAGACTGTTAAGAGTGAGATTAAATTTCATAAGAAAAAGGTATCTAATTAATTTATAGGTACCTTTCTTATGAAATTTTATCAGAAGTGTATATAAAATACTATGATTTTATGTACATTTATTACATTTTACTGTGTTATTTGTATTTCCATTCATTTTATTGTTAATTTTGATATTTCATTTATGGAAAAATGTCATAACTGAGATTAATATAAAAATAAGATCATATAAATTAAAGTTTAGCAATAGGTAAATTTCATAAGATGATACTGATACTTATAGGTACCCTTCTCAGTTGAAATTGAAAAATCAAATTAACTTCTCCGTACGTGTTTCACAAAAGTAAAGGCCTTAACAGCGGAGAACAATGCTGAACTCAAATAATGCAATTAAATCGTATTCTGGTTGGTCTTCCGTACTTTATAATTACCGCCCGATTACATTTTTTAATTACTGTGGATCTTCTGATTGGTCCAAACGATACAATTTTCAAAGCTCTAGACAATGACAATCTCATATGGACACTTTGAAAGGTTGATGGTGCTTTTAACTAATGTTATAATATTTTTTAAAAACTTAATAACTAACTTTGTAAAAATCTATTATAATTAAAGAAATAACAAATAATTGTATTAAAAATTCAATTTTCATTGAAAAAATTTTTTGCTTTCAGAAAATATTGTCCATATTCATAAAAACAACTAAAAACAAATAAAAGCATTTGAAATTAAATAATATATTTGTTTTGTTGAGTTTTGTATGTTACAATTCAGAGCTGATTATTTTTTTTTTTTTTTTTTTGGGCTCCAATTAAAAAAAAAACATGATTTGCATTCTTCAAAGCCTTGTGCTTTTAACTATTGTAATCACTAAACCCGATGCGCTCGAATTTCTAGAGTTTTTCATAAAATTAGTTATGGGGGTATTAATAAATATAAAAAAAATATTTCTGCCATGACTTTAATAAAAAGAAAAAACATATTTATAATAATTTCGATATTCTGTGAATAGTTTCAGAAAGTTTCATTAACATCTGACAATTATTTTTATTTTTGCAAGATTTTCCAAATTAATGTGTGTAATAACAAAAAACGCGCTAAAAATTATCTATGTTATGCCCTTGTTGCAACAAACAGAAACAAGGTTTTTAAATCAAAATTTAGAATATTCTAAAAAGATGGAAACATTTTTTAAAAATAATTAAAAAAAAAATTGGTCTATCCTCTTCATAAAAACATAAGCATTTAGACGATAAAATTTTGTTTTCATAAAGTTTGGCGTCTTTTTCATCAGACTATGCTCTATTTTTTTAGCGATTTCATGGAGGTACCTAATATATATATATATATATATATATATATATATATATATATATATATATATATATATATTAACTTCAGATACATACATAAAAAAAAAAAACATTCACTTAAAAATAAAAAATAAAAATCGCCCTTGATAATGGATAAAAGAATATCGGAAAGCTATCCTATGTGCAAAACATTAGGCCAGTTTTTACAAACTTTGTATCCAGAAAAGAAAACACTTGTATGAATACAAGAACAATTAAATGAAAAGCTTAAGCGCAGTACCTTGTCTGTCTTCTTTAACGAAACATGTATAAAAGAGGGATTGCTGCCCAAATACAATATATATATATATATATATATATATATATATATATATATATATATATATATATGTATATACCCAAATACAATATATATGTATGTATATGCTTGCGTGTATGTGTGTGTAAATAATATATAGAAAATAGGAAATAACAGGTTAGGTAAATAATCCAAAGTTTTTTAGGATTTTTGTTTTTATTTTTAAAAAAACAGTGCTCAATACATAAGTAGAGCCTAAATTATAATTATTATTATTACTATCATTATATATATATATATATATATATATATATATATATATATGTTGATGCTCGTCTGTATAAGTATGCAATGCATGCAATTCATTATTTGCATTATATAAGACTAATATCCCCATTTTTATTTTTATCACAATATTTCATATTGTTAGATATGCAATTCAATTATATACAACTGCAAGGTGTGATTAGAAAATATATTAAAATTTTAAAGTATACAAAAATATTAGTAATTATAAAATAAATGCATTTTTGAACTGCATTTGTATTCTTGTATATACAAGCAAGCATGTAAATGTGTGTCTGTATTCATTCATCAATGTGGATAAGCGTATCTTTACGCGACTGTTTGAAAACGAGTATGGTGTTGGCGTAAGCCAATTTCGAATTTGGTAGCCCGTACACTTAGAAATAAATACGCGTCTATATATGCGTATATTCCCATCATGTAATGTTAAATAAATTCCCTCACCTAATCTGAAATCTTCCATTTCAAACGTTTAACCTGAAAAAAAGAAAAACCCTCTTTCATCATTGATATATGTGAAAATGTCAACGGATCAGTCAGGGGAGAATCGATTTCCATAGAATCTTGGAAAATAATTCACAAGTCGCATAACACCCGTCAAAATCAGTATCAGCGCCAGGATTGTCCTTGAACAAAATAATGGGTTTATTAACACACACGCACGCACGCACTCTCTCTCTCTCTCTCTCCTCTCTCTCTCTCTGACAAACACATGCATGATACATGCACGGGCTCTACTTCACATATGAAATATATATATATACATATATATATATATATATATGTGTGTGTGTGTGTACACGCTCGAGCGCCTTTGTATGTATGTGCGCATTTCAAATTTGATATATTTATAGTGCAGGATTGCTCAGTTTCGGAGAAAGAAAGTTTATAGCTTTATACAGTGTGGATATAGAATCAACATTGTGCATGGTGACTGATAATGTCATACATCAAGCAATCCCCCAGTCATCTTTGACATATAGTCTGAAGTGCACTTGAGGAGTGAAACTGAAAATCCACACTGTCTGTCTGTCTGTCTGTCTGTCTCTCTCTCTCTCTCTCTCTCTCTCTCTCTCTATATATATATATATATATATATATATATATATATATATATGCATTTATGTATGCATGTATAGTTTCTCTCTTTACGTATATATATGCATGTATTGTGGATTCATTTTAATCAAATTTGTTTGAATGAGTACTTACTGCTTAAATATACCAAATGTATGTACACATTGGGCAGCGATACTTCTTTCATACGTTTTATTGAATGTGACGGACAAAGAAAATTGGTTAAGATTTTTATTCATTTTTTGTGTCCTTACATTTTTTTTTCTTTTTAAAAACTGTAGAAACCTTGTGGTTGTAATCACTGCGGACACTATATACTTAGCTTTCGTTTTTATAAAAGAGCCTTTTATAATAAAATATCAGTGCACTAGATAAACTGAATAAAAAACATCCAATGAAACATACACACACACAGACATATATATATATATATATATATGTAAGCAAATATATGGATATAGATCCGACAGTATGAAGAAAAATATACGTAAAAAACAAACAAAAATCTTCAGGACATATTCATAAAATATAATTAACATGTCATGTTGAATTGATAATGTTAATTATATTTTATGAATATGTCCTGAAGATGGTTTATTAGACCGAAACGTCCGACGCTGACATTATATTAACATTAAAACAGCATAATTGCATATAAGGATTTTTGTTTGTTTTTTCCGTATATTTTTCTTCATATATATATATATATATATATATATATATATATATATATATATATATATATATATATATACACCCTAAACATGGGATGTATATTTTACCTTATTACAAGTGATGGGGGTAATTTAAAACTTTAAACCCAAACCTCCATTACCCACCCTCTAGCCTAATGACAGAACATCAGAGGTTTTTTTATTGTTTTTTTTTTTTTTTTTGAATGACGGGCTTCTTGTTCAGAACTATAACTTTTCAGCACCCCCGTGCAGATAAGTGTTTTAGATAATATATTCATTACTACTTTTACAAAGGAGAATGTGTTTCACGATACCTGGATAGTAGCTAATATTCTATAATAGTTATATATATATATATCAACTATCGACGTCAGCTTATTTAACAGTGGGAATGGTGTGTTGAAATTTTTAGCAAAAATAGAAGGACGCTCACTTGAATTCTTACCGCACTCAACAGGCGAAGGCTCTGAATAATCGCCGCTACTAGTATTGAAAGAGAACACAAAAAACACAAGTTAAACAGTGAAAATATGAAAGGAAATTAACAAAATCTAAAAAGAAACCTTGAGTATGACAAAAGAAGTGGCCGAAAGTGTTTACGACAATCGACAATATAAACAATTTTTCCACTCCCTTACTCACATCAAACAGAAAAAGGTAAGGGAAAATTAAAAAAGAAAAAAAAAAGAAAAAAAAAACTGAATTAAATTTTCCTTGACTTTCATATCTGTTTAAGTTAAAGATGCCTGCTAAAATATTCATTATATATATATATATATATATATATATATATATATATATATATATATATATATATAATGAATATTTCAGCAGGGCTCTGGATCATCAGATTTTACTTTAAAACCTTTGGAAGTAAAGTCTGATGATCCAGAGCCCTTTAAAAGGGCTGTGGTGAAATAATTTATTACATGGAACCTTAAAGTGGTCTGTTTTTATTCAAATTTATTTGCTCTGAATTTACATTGAGCTCTCTGGATATCATCCTCCTTGGGTCTACCCATACGGATTACCTAGTTTTGCATAAACTATATATATATATATATATATATATATATATATATATATATATAGGTATAGGTAGGTAGGTAGGTAGGTAGGTAGGTAGGTAGGTAGGATGTGAGATTGGGAGAGAGAGGGAAAGAAAGAGAGATAAATTTTACAGTTTATTAAAAAAGTTAATTTAAAAGTGAAACAAATTAGCAACGGACAAAAGATTCGGTCTGAGCACCGAGTTTTTCTTACCTTATTAAATCTAAAACTTTCATCTTATCATCAAAAGGAAGCAACTTAGAACTTTGCTTTACATTACGGGATAATTTTTAAGTGAAAATTATGACTTTTTTTTCAGAGTGCATCCGTGGATAGCTGAAACTGCTGAAAAGGTGGACCACTTTATATAATTGCCCTCTGACATTATTATTATTATTATTATTATTATTTACTCGTATGAATTTATAAGCCCTGTCTATTGATTAAATAGTTAGTTAGACTGGGCCCACTAGCTTTGGCTGGAAGACAGTCTATGAGAATAAAAACTGTGAATTCCAAACTGTAGAGAAGTTAACAGGAAATCAAACCACTATCTTTCTTATGAATGTATGGCAAATCACAGATAATAAAGAAAAGGAATCTGTGGAGAGTCATGGTCGCCTATGATAGGGGCATGGTATTACAAAAGCATTTATAAAGCATTAAAGTGAGTCGTCGAGTAGATATATGAATACATGACACAGGTAAATCCATTAAGTCCTGATGATAAAAAAAAAAAACGCATTTATTAAAATTAAGGAAAAAAGGAAGAAGTATAGAGTAGATAGGTTCGTCTATCTTTCAGTTCACAATCCTTCACCGTCTATTGAACAGGAGTAGAGGTCTATCCTTTGTTTCCTGTTTAGGATAGGGTTTCCGGTTTCTTCTAAAGTCTTTTTCAGTTCTCTACTCCTAAGGCTTGTTCTTTCCTACGCTAACTTCACACGATAATCCTCTACCTTGATTGGCTCTTGGGCCTTGTATTTGGGAAACATTAGTTAAAAATTGCACTGATTCTTACACTTCTCCGTTCGTTACATAGAGTAATTAAATTCAGCTAATGACAATATGAGGCTACGGATTTATTGATACACTCTCGCACATGTATGGAAGGTAAGGAAATATAAATAAATTTACGTCTATCGATATATAAAATTATAAATCACAACATGATCAATGAAATGGAAAATTGAGCAAGAGATTATCGTCTTCTGCAATTGAGAAAACAAACGCAGACGATGAGGAGGAGGAACGGTTCGATTCAATCGAATGGAAATGAGCAGGAAATATATTTCTGGCCACTAATTAATAGACTGATCATAAAAATCATACACACGGACGTATGGTGATAACTGCCGTATAGATATTGCACATTTTACCTGTATGCCAATGTACCGACTGATTTAAGGTTGGGATTAGAAGATTAGCAAAATCTTCCAAATTGTGACATTCTGAATTTTGCTGCTTTGGCTCGGATATAGCCATCGGATATATTCGGTATCGGAAGCTGATTAGCAATTTCAAGCAAACACAAACATAAACACGCACAGTCAAAAATGAACGTTTTTATATGTGTGATCTTTTATGTGTGAGCGTATGTAAGTACATTACATGGATATCGAAAATTTCCTATTTCCATTATACGCATGCACACAGCTATATATGCGCATCACTGATTTTATACAAGTTAATATATATATATATATATATATATATATATATATATATATGAAATAGACTAAGTTCGACAATTATTTTAATATATTTTCCGTTTATATGTTATTTTTATACATACAAAGATTTAAGTAAATACTCAGTTTATGTCCGAGAAATTTCATAGAAAATATGTCCCCCGAAAGAAATTCAAACTGTATGCTACACAGAACCGTCATATAGCCTGACGTGTTATAACATTTAGTTACAGAGGAAAGGAAAGTCAAATTACTGTTTTTAAACTACAGATTTCCCATGATTTCTCTTGAACGCTCATAGCTGCTTGAATTTCTATGAAATTTCTCGGACATTCAGGCCGATGAATGTAGTTAAAACTGTTTTTATAAACAGAGTATTTACTTAAATATTTGTATCGATAAAAATAACAGAGAAATATATATATATATATATATATATATATATATATATATATATATATATATATATATATATTACTTCAAATGTTGTTATACTGAATACTTCATTCTTAACATAGACGCCTCATTTTGATTTCTTAAACAGTGTGTATTACTTCCATCTTCCTGCTCATTTCGTTTGCGCGCGTGTGCAAGTGATTATCGTCTCCGGCAACTGGCATAAAAACACAGATGGTTTGTAAAGAAAATTTTTCCGAACCTGCGTGCCCACTTTGTAGAAGACGGAAAGGAGGCCGTTTGATCCAACAGACAACGAAAGACTTCACAGGCAGCAAGATTCTATATTACCCTGTTTAAGGAAAGTATTTTCTATTCGCGAGAATTATTTTTCTCGAGAACCCATATCCGCTCAGTTTCATTTCCTTTACGTAAACAAAGCAATTTCTAAAGAATTAATCGATTTATTTTTAAGCCGACATTTTTTATTGCTTGTGACTTGTGCGAGATGTCAAAGTTCAGTAATAACGCGAACGATCAGGTTGTCGATCTAAGGCTTGACCAACGAGTCCAACACATTGATATCGGGTGGTGAAATTGATCCTGAGAATTCCTCAAGACCATCACAAACTTATTGTGATTCGATTTGAGTTCTGTTTACATCCACTTATCATTCCTTCATTACAGTTGGCCACTTTCAAGAAGTTCGCTATCTCCAAGTGGGTGGAGGTTCATGCCACGGGTAGGGCATGCACTTTTCATTCCGTGTATCAGAATAGAAGCTGCCATCTTAATGATCTCGAGGCCTGAAACAAAAAAGAGAAAATTTCAATTTTGTCTATATCACCTAAGGTGACATTAAGAAGTATTACATTTATCGCCCGCTAACTGCATCATCCCCAATATATATATATATATATATATATATACGAGGGAAAGTCAGAAATTATCTGCACTCTTTTTTAAAGATAAGAAGAAAGTGAGAATAATTTTCGACTTACCTTTATATGTGTGTGAATCTGTCTGTGTTTGTGTGTGTCTGAAATAATAAAATATAGTTTTTATGGTGTGATATATTTATGTTAGAAAAGTGCTCATAATCAGGGATATAGTAGCCATCAACACGGTTTTTGGTTAAATGCAACCGTCAAGCCATGTCTGATGATTTTGACTGTCGCTATCCAACGTTGATACCTATGTCTATACTGCTCATATATATATATATATATATATATATATATATATATATATATGGAGGACTCTCTCGTCGTTTTTCGACGTAAGTCTTGCAGTTCAGTTACAGACGATCCGCACATGATTTGATTGTAGCGGTGAAGGATTGTGTAGAATCGACTAAACTTTTTCAAAGAGAGCTGACGTACAGCATTTTAATTCAGAGTTTTTCTTCTTTACAGAGTCCAGTCTGTCCTACTATTTACCCTTAGTTAGAGGGACAAGTGCCGGATTTATACTTTTCTGAAGAGCATTATTAGCACGTAAGTGAATGCAATGAACTCGACTGGAATTTGAACTCACACATACACAGGTGTATATATATATATATATATATATATGTGTGTGTGTGTGTGTGTGTGTGTGTGTGTGTGTGTGTGAGTGTGTGTGTTTGACTTTCTCGTTTTTTCGACTTATTAGGATTCCCCACTTTGCTTGATATATGTGCACGTTTTTTTGGAGTTTTTTTTTGCCATCGATGAAGATCAGGTTGAGACCCGCACAACATTCCACATATAGGACATGGAACAGAAACCTTTGTAAAGCTACAAGAATCTTTCAATGTTCTATCTTGTAATTCATGTATGTTCAATGCGTGACTCCTTAAAAGTTGTAATGTCTTTTACGCATATACTCCCCAACTTAGCACGAGCAGAAGTCCTTTCTTCAAATGACGACAGATTGATATGAATAGAATTTGTGTTTTACTTAAACTTATTTTTGTACCTCAACATAAATTGCATATAGCATTGTGAAAAATGCCCCCTGTACCTAACGTTGATGCGCTGAAAAGTCAGGTCTGCCTTGTAAATATGTGTGTAACGGTTTCCCGGTGCTTGTCGGCACCAGATAACGAATGTATTAAATACGTTATAGGCATTATAAATATTTACGTATTCTAGATATTGTATAGACATTAAGCCAGGTACAAACGAAAGCGAATTCCATCAGACAATCAGCCTAATGAGCCACATATTTTTCGAATTGTGATGAATAGAGTGAGCAGCAGAATTAGACATGCAATAGGACAAAAACCATTCGCTTTCGTTAATTACACTGGGACAAGGAATATGATATTCATGTTCACACTGATATCAAAAAGAACAATACAAATGCAAAAGAATATATATCTATGTTTTATAGATTATGTAAAAGCGTTTGATAAAATACGTTGCAAAGCGTTTGATAAAATACGTTGCAAAGAAATGTTCGAAATATAGGCTTGATTTATTTGAAAATCATCTGAAGTTTATACTCTGGTCGTAAACCGCTTGCATATGAATGGCACTACGACGACAAGAGGGAGGATACAAACCAAACTCATCGATGGAAGCTCCACATCTGCATCTGTAACGCTCACATAATTTGAGTCCAAGACATATCGCGACTCCGACCCGAGTGCACTCATCATCTAGAAGGGTACCGATAGATGAAGAGGGCACCGTGTTGAGCCAGGCTCCACTACTCGGTTATGAAGTAGATAGTAGACAGGCAAGGCTATGCTGATCCAGAGATAGCTTCAAATTAGTAAAATTGGCCTCGCATTTTATTTTATCCCATCTTTTTTGTTTTGATGTGTCTAGTGGGATAGAAAGTAATTCATGGGCCCAGACGCTGCAAGCTTGTTCGAAAGAACTACCCGAGAAACACTGAGACGATCCACCGAGTATCTCATCAATTAATTCGCGACTGGACGAAAGTGAAGAAAGATATACTGGAAGGGCCAAATCTACCGCTGATCGAAGGCCCAGGCCTCCGAAACTCAAAGAGAGCTTTGCCTGCTTCCACCCTGTGTCGTCGAAATTAACGTTGCAAATTAGCTCCACGCATCTCTATCTTATTTAAGAAACCTGTTTGCGGTAGCAAGGGGCACTTCGGTGAGTGCAGAGGAAACTCGGTTGCGAAAAACTATTCTTCAAGAGGAAGAGGGTTTGGATGTGCATCAATTAGTTGCAATTTCTCTGTCATTCTTGTTAGAATGACATGCTTAGTATCCAAACACACTCGAATAGCCATTGGAAAGACTGGAGAACGAAGAACATGTCATTCCTTCTTAGGTGTTATTTTTATATCCTCAAGGATGAGTCTGATATCCCAGATAGCTCTCTCGAAATCATCTGCATTATAATTCAAGTTTATTATCTCTGACTTGGATGAGTTAATCTCAAGTTCAAGCAGGGATAAAGCAGGAATAACTCGTCGGAGGTCAGCAGCTACGGCCTCGGTGGATCCTCCCAACGTTGCATCGTTAAGATACCATATATTGAAAGAAGAGGCGATGGAACGAGCTACCCCGTCAATAGCCATCGCAAATAGTAGCGGGCCAAGTGGATCACCTTGCTGGATTCCAGTAGCAGAAGAGATAATATTATCGGAGGCGATCAACATACTTGGATGACTATACGAAAGATGAGCCAGTTTAAATATGGAAGGAAACCGTCGATGGCAAACTTCCAGGGCATGATCCCTTCTGAGGCTATTGAAAGCGTTTTTCATATCCAATTTTAATAAGATAGGTGGGGACGCAGGTGATCTATTCTCGAAAAATGATCTTGTGGCATGAAGCGCGGCTTCACATCCGCCTTGTACGCCTACCCCGAGCTGGACAGGTCGCAATTCATGCCCTCCTTCACATCAACTCTACAAGCAATTTTTGCCGCGAGACGATGAAAAATGTTACGAGCAGCGATAGGGCGGATACCTCCGTCTTTTTTTTTTAAGCCATTAAGATGGCTAAAAATATTAAGTCGCGAGCATGTTGGGGTATCTCAGCTCGGAGAAGGGTATTAATAAGAGCTGTTGTAGATGTTTTCAAATGTTCACCAGCTTAAGTCCTTGATGTGACCAGGTCGAAAGCCGTCCACACCTCCACTGCTGCTTCCAGAGAAAGACTTCAGAACTGCAACCATTGCTTTCTTTTGAGATTTCAATATTTGAATAATTTTTTCCATCTGAACAAATCTGACATTTGCTAGTGGCGCAGGATGTTTCCGACGGAGCGCTTTGAGAACTTCTGGTGTAGTAGCTAGTATAGTATCGGATGAAGCCAATACTCTAACTGCAGTTGAGACATCATCCTCGATCAACTTAGCATTGACGAGGATACGGAGTCTCTTAGAATCGTCGACTGTAGGTGAAGGATGGAATCTATTAGGGTTAGAAAGATTAGAAAATTCGGTGGCATTTATTTTAGACGAATTGAATAAAGAAATGTCATTTTTCATAATAGATGAAACAGATGATGTAAGGAATGCCGAGCACAAGTGTTGCGAAAGAGAAAAAGTGATCCCAGTCAAGCGAGCTGTTCAAGTTAAGTGTCTGGTCTATGGCAGTAGCCAAGGCATCGACTGCCGGGATTCTGTCAGATTTAGGGATTTTTAAAGGCACCTTCCGGAATTGCCTAAGGAGTGAGGTTGCCCTCAAAACTTCACTGGCTTCTCTTTTTGATGCTGCCACAAGAAAAGCAACGATCAAATTCCAGCAAAGAAGAAGGAAGAGACATTTTTCTTCCTTCCTTTTTCCTAAAATTAATGTAAAAAAATTTTCTGTTAATTCTTGTAATCTCCGTTTGACATTAATTTCATTTATTCTTTTGAAATCAAATCTTCGAAAAAATACTGTCTTGAATTACAATTCCTTTACAATAATGTTTAAAGTTTTCAGCTATTAATTATTAATTATTAATTCAATAATGATTATTCCATTTACTATTAAAATTCGTATTTACCTTACTTAATGCTTAATCCGACATTTTTACATTCTTAAAAATCCGTTGAAATCAGCAGAGCTTTGAAAAACACGTCTACTCTCTTTGAATTCCAATCGTTGATTTTGGGATGCGACCCGTGCCGATACATTTTCGACCGGTAAATTGGTCAGGTCCGCAGTTGATCAGGGGGCTGTCGATTAGAACGCGAAGATTAAAAAAATAGTTAAATATTCTTCTCTTACGGACAGATTTATTTTTACTCCATTGTCAGTGGAGACTACTGGGTTTATTGGCCCTCGTTCGTGCGGGATTGTGTCTTGATTAAGGGACCCATCATTATTTCCTGCCAGCCAATGGATCAATAGGTTATTCGAATAGCCGAGCGGGTTAGCCGCACGAAATATTAATTCAACAAGATAGTTTAAGTTCCAGCTGGGACATTGTGTGTATATTTCATACAAATAAAATGTCCAACCATCTTTCTTTTATTTACGTTCCAGCCTTTTCTTCATGTGATATACATTGGAACTCCGAACCGAACCCTTTATTTTGTCCACTTGGGTAGATTGTTCTAGTTCAACGTGCCATGCCTTTTCTGGATATCTCTGTTTCAGTTATTTCCCTATAGTAACTCGACCCTCCAAGATTTTTGTTAAACTCTGCTGTGGCCAGGTATTGAACTTACAATTCTTTGGGTCAAGTCACTGCATTATTTCAACCAACATTTTTATCCATTATGTCATGTGTTGTGAGGTGAACACAAACTTTCATAGTCGAGTTACTAAAGGAAAATAAGCGAAAAGGCATGGCACGTGGAATGAGAACAATCTACCGCAGTGAACTAAATAAAGGGTTCGGTTCGAAATTCCAACATATATAACCTGAAGAAGGCTGAAGCGTACAACGACTGGAAGGTGGTGAAAATGACAATAAAGTTAAAGTAAATGGTCCGAACAATGTAAATAGTGTAAATAGTTACAATAGCTCATCTCAGAAATTAAATCAATCGGTCAAATGACTGCTCCCTTTAGTCATTGTTGGCATATAGTATAGAAGAAACAATCGGAAAACACTGCATTATGTTTCCCAAGAACAATGATATTTTAAAGATATTAAAGAAAAGAAAGCTGTGGAGAATCATTTCCACCTAAATCCTGAATATATTAGCATTAAAAATGGGTCGATAATAATTAGCATCAGTAAAAGAAACATATTTTAAAACAATGCAGCATCTATCTCACACACTATAGGTAGGTAGGTAGGTAGGTGTTGGTAGTTGACTCAAGACTACTCTCACTACTACTGTGATATCACTTCTTGCCACTTCTGTTCGGCTGTGGGTCATAGCGCCTAAGTGGCCGACAGTTGAGTGGTAGTCAGAAGTACTCGACTTGTTGAGGCAAGTCGAAATCTTTGTGAGTGTCAGTCGAAACAAGTTATACGCTCCAATTAATAAGAAGTAATTCGTATTCAAAAACGGGAAACAAGTGTCGTTTCATCAAAGCTAAAAACCGTTCTTTGTTGACTGCTGCACATATATAACAACTCACAACTACAAGATAAAGAGGTACTAACATTTTAATGGTAAATAAAGCGCTCCTGATATTGTAATCGATAACATCAGTCTTCCTCACAATAAATTTGATAAACTCTGCATTTCATAAGTCTCATAAATGCGTCATTAGGCAAGACTTACGTAATTTCAAGAAATATTTATGACATTTCTTATAAGACGCGAAATGCCTTGACACTGTGAATTTGTGATATGCATATCTCGTATTTAGACGAATTATTTTACCACCCTGATCGTTATATGAAAAGAAGGCTATAGAATAGAACGGTCGAAATATTAGGAGTAATAACATTAGCACAAAGAAACAGTTCAATTGTCCAAGTAAAGGTTAGATTCTATTATACGTCTTCCATTATGAACAACTATGAATATTTTCAAAAGTAATGAAGACTTTTTCAAGAAAATATTTTCACTACTAATGTGAAAAATATTTTACTAAAGATGTGAATATATATATATATATATATATATATATATATATATATATATATATATATATATATATATGTATATATATATATATATATATATATATATATATATATAGGTAGGTAGGTAGGTAGGTAGGATGTGAGATTGGGAGAGAGAGGGAAAGAAAGAAAGAGAGATAAATTTTACAGTACTAGTTAGCATACACGTTACACGTCTTTCAAGCAATTAATTGGCGGGTCCGTTGTTCTCTTGAAACTCCGTAAATGTTCCTGAAAACTAAACTTGACTTCCTCTTAGAAAGTCTCTAATGAGCGAATTGTTTCGAACTCGTAAAAGCAAAGCTCTGCGTTCTACATAAAGTAGAATAGAGTTCACGTCACTGTGAAAATTTGTTTGTAGCTGTCTCACATTGTGGAACCTAATATATGAGCTTTGACATTAGCGAAGTAGTCCACCAAGGTCCATGAAAGTTTGAAATTGTCACAAAGTCTGACATCATTAGAGGAGTGACACAATGGGTATGAATTAAGAAAAAGTTTAAAATACTGGTGTTGGGTTGATCTTTCTTTCGTCTCTAGCATTTATCTATTTCACTCTCTCTTTTTTTCACTCTCTCTCTCTCTCTCTCGTTTTCACACACACATACACAAATATATATATTAATATATACACATCAATGAATTACTGAAGACAAATTTATCTTCGATATTAAAAGATTTTAAAAATTAACTTGATTTTTTCCCTTATTTCTCTCAGAAAATAATCTAATATCAATTTCTTTTAATTATTAACTAATTAATAATTAATTATAATTAAGACTTCACTGTTATTAGGTTTTATTTAGTGAAATCAGAAAGCGTGGCATATAATGCATATTGTTGCATGAAATTCTTGCTAGTTTTACTGATAGAAATACTAGTCGCATTCTATATAACATTGAAAAGCGTTATCAACATTCCAGATTGTGTTTAGACAATTTTTAAATATTTTCTTTGGGTTTTTATGTTGTTAGCACAATCTTTCATCCGATCCATTCTGTAGCTTTCGACAATTGGATTATTTGTAAGAAAAAGATTTAAAGAGATTTTCTGTAAGACTAATGTTTTCCATAATGCAATGGTGGAGTGGTTATGGCTTTAAGGTTCCAAAAATGAGACGCAGGTTCGAATCTCACCAAAGTCGAATTTTTAAGAAGGTCATTTCTAGATGATATCGGCCTGATGGTATGATCCCATCGTGCGGCACTCTTGAAAAATCTCTGAAAACTATACCACATGTTTGGCCCAAGACTTGTGACTGAAGTTAGGTAAACGAAACTGTTTGAAATCCGTCAGGAGTTGTGCTAGCAGGAAGTCGCAAGTCATTCTGACCGAGGGGTTGAGTGTACTGTCATTTTTCAAACTAGTGATAATATAAGACTATACAAGACTCTCCTGAAAACTGTAAATAAGGCCCGCTCAACATGTTTACTGTATAAACCACAGGTTTGCTCTGAGGTTGTTAGACATACAAATGTATCTGAGCAGTCGTCTGCATCAGGGATTAGCTATCCACCCTTGGCATTATCGGAAACGATTGGTCATAGAGGCTTATGAAAGTTTAGCATCCCGCTACCACTTTCTTATCAATGTTGAATTTTGTACAAATCTGTGCAAAAAGAGGATCAAAATCTTACCCTGCTTCATACAGATTTTCAGGAAATATCAGCTTCTAATTGGTCAATAAACACAGAAGTAGGCGTTGCAATCTGCCCACGTACACATATTTTCCAGCACGTGACCAAGTCAAGTTTCCCGCCATTTTTCTGGGAGACTGTCACGTGATTACATTAATTATAAATAGCAGACACGAGCTTGTTCACTCTCTTTTCTCTCTTCTCTTGTCCTGCGAAGATGTAACATTAAAGGATCCCGTCTCGACCATGTGCGGTCAGACGTTAAAAACATATTCACGCATGCACGTACGTACGAAATTTTCCAAACTACATTACAAACATACAAAATATTTCCAAACAAGAACTTTTCTCTCTGAAATACTCTTCTAAATCTACAGTTTATTCAGCATTTCTCAGCTCTATAATTCATTCACCTTTTGTAAGCTCAGATAAAAATATTTCAATTTCATCAGTAAAACTTTAATTCAGTCAAAGAGACATAACACTAACAAAATAGTAACCTCTACGCATGTACATTATTACACAAAAATAAATATAAATGTTGTTGTTATAAAACAGTTTTTGTTCCTACTTCTTGTTTCATATTTTGTGGTTATTTGCGTTAAATATAAATTGTGTGGTCATGTTAATAAACAGACATCTACAAATGGTCATATATATTAACATAATACTACAAAAGCGTCAAGGACAGAAAATGGTTTAATTATGCTCAAAAGTTTAGACGTTTGTTCATTTTTCGTGGATAACTTTCACTGCGATTACTGTGTATTTAAATGAGAATCAACGATCAGGTTTCTTTAAGTTTCAAATATTTTGCTTGACTATCGATCACATAAAATAGTTTAATAAAAACGCAATTCATCTTATCCTAGAATGTGCTTAAAAGCATATATAACACTTGAGATTTGTAGATTTTCGAGATTTAGTTATTGACAGGTATCAGTAGACAATCTATCAGCAACAATCAGAGTTTTGATCTGTTTCTATTTTTGTATATTTAAACTAATAAATTCGATTTGATGCAATATTTGAGGTTATTAGAAATCAGTTACAATGAAGTTGAACCACAAAATAATAGTTTGGTCACAAATGAATTCGGAACTAAATTTGCAATAAGACGTTAGTGAAGTAAACCTTCACATCCTCGGTGTTTGAACGATCAAAATACACTGTTATTCGAAATCTTTTTCTCAAATCGGAGATGTGGCCTAATGGATAGCAGCTCGAAATCAGGATCTTGTCTCCTTTGGTGGAAGAAAAAAACTTAAACTGTACATATTTCACTAAAAACCTCAAAAGATGTGGGACTTTACAAAAACTAATATGAAAACAATACAGTCTGGTATCGTTTTATTATTTTGCATAAATAATCTGCCGAAGAGTATACTCCAATCATTTGTGTATATCTATGTTGATGATATAACAATATAGGGGTGCACCTCCAAAATTTGTGATGACCGGAAATTGACAGCTGATCTCTCCTCTGACCGAGCTGTAATAGCTCAATTGAAAAAAAAACTGACTTGTAACATTCAATATCTCAAAAATTAAACTAGTAACGTTCCATTATCACGTAGAGGACCCCAAACTTTCATCGACCTCGATGAACGGGTCTTCTCTCGGGAAGGCTCCATGCCTTGAGTGGCTACTGGACACACTCAACGCAAACCTCAAGTGGAATTCGTACATACAATCCATCGCTGAATATGCTGGAAAAATGGTTGGTTCCCTGTATTGTTCGAGTAATTATCATGCTATCCTTTACCTTTACAAGAGCCAGATCAGGCTGAAAATGGAGTACTGTTGCTATACATAGGCGGGAACTACCCAGTCTTCACTTTCCAGTCTCGATAGTGTCCAAAAGCGTAGATGACAAATTATTTCCCACCTTACCATCCCTTTTCTCAAAGACAAAACGTCGCAAGTCTATCGCAGCTCTATCGGTATTTCCATGGAAAGAATTCAGAAGAAATTTATTCCTTAGTTCCATCAGTAATAATCTTCAAGACCCGCCATATCAGACACATTGTAGCAAACCAACTTCCTCTCCTTTCAAATTCCATTAGTGAGATGTAAGTTCCATTCGAGCAGCTTCTTCTCATAAACCACTGCATTATGGAAACGACTCCCAAGAGGATGCTTCCCGATCACTACAATTTTAACTTGTTCAAATCTAGGGTCAACTGTTATCTTCCCCACATATCCTCATAAACTGCTTCTTATTTTGTAACACTCTACCTTGAGTAGCTCTTGGATTTTGTACAAAGTGAACAACACTGTAAAAAACAAAACTAAGCAGAAAAACTGTGATAGCCTTACGTCTAAACGCTTTTGAGTTATGCTATGGCAGAGAGACGGACAAAAAACATTTAGTGAATTGTGAAATTATTCGATTTCTTTTAGCACTTTCTTCAAAATCCTAGGTGCTATTGATTTCTATTTAGGGTGTATCATTAAATCCGTAAGCCGATGGCCAGATCACGCTGAAACACCGGTCCCCATACGATCAACGAAATTAAGCAACGTCAAGCCTGGTTTGGAAATACCAGGTGGTATAAGCTTGGATTTTCGGATGGTGTAATGGACAATGGCTTCGTATTGTTAATCGGAAAGCCCAGTTCCAATTCGTGTTGGGTTCATTATATTCAGTTACGCGCAAATACGCTAGGGAAATGTGTGAATCCACTCCTTCTCTCCTAACTATGGGTTAATTAGTAAGATTTGCATCAGTAAATCATTATTATCTCAGAAAAGTTTTACAATCTAAAAATAGTTTCTGGCTTTAAATAACCTAGAAAGGGTTGATAAACCGTAGAAAATCAATCAATCAATCAAGTCCGTAGCCAGTAACGTAATTATTAAGTGCATTTTGGTCGGAAATTTCACTGTAAAATATTTAATGTATGTTATTAATATTCACCACTGAATTAAGAGCATTGACAAGAAAGGAGATTATGTTGAAAAATTTAATATTTATTGTGTAAAATAACTATTTTTCATTAGATTGCGAATTTAATGTTCCTACGTAAACCATTATTATCAAAGAGAACATAGTTGAATTTTATTCGGTATGTTATATACGAGAATTTGGTATAGTTTTCTATATGACAAAAAGATCTTTGTATGTAGCCATTAATAGATCTTTGTAAGTGACCATTAATAGATTCTGAATTAGTTTTTTTTTTTTTTCTTTTCTTTTTTTTTCAACTAAGGTATCAATTTTATGATCTACTTACTAATGTTCTTTCGTGTACCTTGTTATTGACACTCGAACCAGTAAAACCTATACTGATTCTTGGGACAGGTAGATGTTCCATCATTTAAAAGACCGACGCAACACAATCATTTTTATTTCCACATCAGTCATTATATTTGTATGCTTGTAAAGTTTGCAATAGCTAAATAGCATCGGTTTACCTATTCACTAGCTTTTGTCTGTCTCTCTGTCTCTCTCTATTCCCTCTCTCACTTTTGATACGTTCTTTCTCTTTTTCTTTTACTCTTGTTCATCTACTGAGACATGATATCCTTCTTCTTCGCTTTCTGTCTCTCCCTTAATATATCTGGCTTCATTAAATTTACTTGGATTGATTTCTTAGCAATTTATTTCATTCGATACCAATTTTTCTACTGTTCATTATTGTCGATTCAGAAAATTATAGTTCCCTTAATTGAATTCGCAAGCATGAGCCTCAAAGAGGATTAAGATCCTAAGTTGAAACTTTCACCAGTAACGATATAATCAAACAATTTTAAAACGTTCTCTTATGTATCGGCGGTTAAGGTGAATTTCTGTTTATAGACACAGAAGCGTGTACATCGAAGTTTCTAAATTTAGTAGATCTACTTTAAAAACCGTATATGTTTAACTTTTTTACGAAGCATAATCGCTGTACAAACGATGGATATTTATAGTCATATAACTGATCGCAAAGAGAACGTGACAATACTTTCTCTGTGGGAGTTGAACCGCGGTGCACGTAATGTCCAGTTTTAAATTCCTGACCACTTGGCTATTACTCATCAGCGCTTCCCTTCTCCGTATCCACAGCCCGCCAACTTTAGTTTACAGTTGCGATGACTCAACCCTGTTACGTAATCATATGCAGGACGCTTGGTTATGTTGGCCGACTAAGAAACGATGGGTAAAGGGTAGAAGTGGGTAGATGATGCTTTGCGCATATGAGGAACATATTAAGTGCTTTCACACAGCGATACTTTTGTTGGGTCTGGATTTATGATAACAATAAAATTTGAAAGAAAACTGTTTCCTTTATTTTGGGTCAAATGAGGAATTAAATTTAAAGAAAATCAAGTACTTCAGGAAATTATTTGCTTTCTGAAATCTATCTATCTATCTCAGCTTCTTCATTATCTATATATCTTATTTCGTTCACATCTATCTGTCTATTTATATCTAATTGTGTGGACATCTAATTTTGTTTACATCAATTTTTGTTATCTCTCTCTCTCTCTCTCTCTCTATATATATATATATATATATATTTTTATTGATTTTCTAAGCGAGGCTTAGATGTGGCACATGTCCGAAAGTATGGGGAACCCAGTGAGGATCGAACTCACTATTCAGTTGCAACAGTTTTAGCAAGACCAGTTTGCTAACCATTACACCACGCCGAGGAGCCCTCTCTCTCTCTCTCTCTCTCTCTCTCTCTCTCTATATATATATATATATATATATATATATATATATATATATATATATATATATATATATATATATATATATATATATATATATAACTATATATATATATATATATATATGACTATATATATATATATATATATGACTATATATATATATATATATATATATATATATATATATATATATATATATATGACTATATATATATATATATATATATATATATATATATATATATATATATATATATATATATATATATATATATATATATATATATATATATAACGCCCTAGTAGACGGGCATTCTCGAAGACAACTAGACAGTCATTATTATTATATTTTTTGTTGTTGCTTTGACTGTTTGCATAGCCCAAGTAGTTAGAACGTTTACTTTCTGATCATGGGGCCTGGGTTCGAATCTCACCATGGTCGATTTGTCAGGAAGGTGACTTCTTGATGTTATCACTCTCGAGGAGGCACGTTTGGAAAATGCCTGAAAACCGTACAATAGATTGACCCAAGCCTTGTGAGTGAAATTGGGTGGACGGAACCCTTGAGGGTCGTCAATGGATGTGCTAGCTGAACGTTTTAGTGTGCCGACCTTGTTCAAACTATTGATCACGCTAGATAACGCACACTCCCCCAGAAACTGTAACTAAGGTCTGCTCAGCATAATTGCAGTATAAACCACAGATGGGCTCTGTGGGTGTCGGACAAACACAAAATGCGCCTGAGCACAGCCGCCCTAGTAGACGGTAATCCTATAATACAAGTGGCCATTATTATTATTATATAATTTTTTCGCATCTAATTTTTCTGATCTATCGATCTCTTTATCTATCTGTCTGTCTTATTTTATTTACATCTCTCTCTCTCTCCCTCTATCTATCTATCTATCTATCTATCTATCTATCTATTTCTATGAGCGTTTGTTCGTCCGGTTATCTGTTTATTTATAAAAAAAAATATCTTTATCTTTCTCTATCAAATCATGATTGTTTTTCTCCCTCTTTGTTTTTATTTTAAGCTTGTTTATCTTTCTATCCTTCTGTCGATTTGATGACATTTATCCGCCATGTCAGATTTTATTGTGCAAGACAATGTTTTCACCATAAATTTTTCGACTGTTTAATGATATACCACAATTACTATTTTACTTACTTAATTTGCTATTATTTTTTTCCTTTTTCATATTCAAATCTTTTTATTGTTTTCTGCTTATCGGAAGTGGTTGGCGGCCATTCTGTTCATTTGGTATATTTTAAAATCTTTTCTCAAGGTGGGTAATAGCCAACTCAGCAAAATATTATGGAGCATTGTTTTCATCAGTACACCATTTAGGTTAAATGTTCTCGTTTTTTACCTATAAAATTAAAAGAAGTAAGTCACGTAAAAAAAAACTAGCATTAATCATTTGCATTTTCAATTACTTTAATGCTAATAATAACAGCACCTAACATTATCTTATTTCCTCGTTTTTGGTTGAGTATTTTCCGGAAGAACTCAGATCCACCTGATATAGTTCTACATTATACGCCTACATTATATTTGAGGATTCAATTTTCATTTACTTCTTCAACCAATTTACACGTTTTCCTTTGTGATGTTTACTTTTGTTGCTTTCATCTCTTAAGCTAGTGTTCTTAGTATTTTTTCCGTTTACATTCGCAAAACCAAATTCAAAACTTCCTTGCGTTTCAATCTACTTTTCTCTCTTATAACACTTTAAATTTTCCTTAAATAATTTTTTTATAACATTCTCAAAGACATTTTAATTGCTTGTTCTTCTGTGGCCAAAGTTTTCAGATTCTTTTCCTACATTCCTTCCAATGTTGTGTCACCATCGCTCAATAATTCTGCAATATCTTGTTTCTCTTTTGAGCTTATGCATAACTTGAAAATGTCTATATGTTTTAAATTAAAACTGTCAATAACTATAGTATTATATCTATTTATTTAGAATATGAAGGACAAATCTCGAGTTGCGTAATAAAATCATACACCACCAAGTTGTGAATATTTCTAATAAAAATAGATATGCAAAGATTCAAATAGCATGTAATTTTACTAATTGGTTAATATTAATTATACTGTGAACACATTTAGTGACATAGAGGAGAATAAGATATAGGGAATCAACAGAGGAAACGAAAAAATTGGAATGTATCATGGGACAAGCCCATCCCACCCCCTTTTTTTTCCTCTTGCAGCTGCTGTAATAAAACGCAGTGAAAACACTTCCTTCTTCAATTTCTCTACACAGTCATATTCAGTCAGTTTGTGGTTGGTTCATCCTTTTACATTCTCACTTGCGAGGTGCTAAGGCGTGACATTTATGTCACTGCAGATATTCGCAACAATGAAAATAGTAATACTCTTTCATATGTTCACATATTCATGCACACATACGTTGGTTTATCCTGGATATGCAATATATATATATATATATATATATATATATATACACACAAAACAAGTGGGTGACACACACACATACACACACACACACACACACACACATATATATATATATATATATATATATAAAAGTGAACATTGAAGTTAACACTCAGAGGCGACAGACTGTTTCATGCTAAACAAAATTGTCGGTGACTGGACGATTGCATTTAACATGAAACAGTCTGTCACTTTTGATTGTTGGCTTCCTTGTTCACTTTTATATTCACATGCGATCTATCTCTCTGGTATTGAGCACTTTATCCGACAAATATATTATAACTTAAAACTATATATTTCTTCATATATATATATATATATATATATATATATATATGAGTGGCAACTCTAGGTCATCAATGATTGTTGGGCTCATTACAATTTACAATCTTTAATTACTTTACTCTAACTAAAACATATAATTTTTAAAAATCTCTGTGCGTAAAATTAAACACATTTTGATATTTTTATATTAACTGCAATAATTTTATAAAAATAAACATTTATTAAAAAAAAATTTACAGACATGTAAAATGTGTGCAACTACCTCGAGTGTAGGTTTGTATACATGCTTATGTGTTACTATGTTTATGTATTTCTCTGTCTCTGAATTTTTAGTTTAATTTATTGTATGTTTACGATCATATTGCAGACTGATATCATATTTCCTCAACGCTATCCCAGTTATACTGCTCACCCAACCTTCCACTTCACGAGTTGACTTAACTTTGCCATTTCCTTTGATTTTCGCCGACTTTTTTTTTGTTTTTGTTTTTTTTGTTGTTTTTTGTTTTTTGTTTTATGTTTTGTCTTTCGTCTTTATTATGAACAATATCAATGAAATATATTTCAATCGATATTTTGAGGCACGGAGTGAAAACGATTTGTGATCCACGTGAAGTCAAGAATGAAAACGGCTCACTGCGAAAGATTTTTGCTGCTTTGAAATAGATATATTTGAATGTTGAAGTACTTGACCTGAGCCGGACAAGCCCACCCCCAGAGTCGCCACTGATATATATATATATATATATATATATATATATATATATATATATATATATATATATATAGTTATAAAATTAAGCGTTTAGTAATATTCTACATTATTTTGTTTATCAAGACCATATTTATTGATACCTGCCGCTATAATTACAAAGACGAGTTAGCTTAGATACGGTACTTTTCAGGTATACTCCTATCAATTGTTTTTGTTTATTTTACGTATTACATTTATTATATATATATATATATATATATATATATATATATATATATATATATATATATATATATATGTGTGTGTGTGTGTGTGTGTGTGTGTTTGTTTGCGGAGGAGTCCTGATAAAAATATATAGCTACAAGGTGGTGATGAAGAATTGGCAGAAACATAAAATGAGCCTGCTTATACCCTCCTTCTAACACTGGTCAACACGCATATTATCACGTCTATTTAATTTTTCCCGGCATAATAGGATCTGGCTAATTTGTTTTCAGCGTCTATGCTATATCTATAGGATTATCTGTCTATGCACAATTATATTTAAATATATAGTATAATGCTTATATATAAGTAAATATACAGGCAATAATAATCAGTAAAATACATATAAGTGTATAAATGGATGTACAAAGTGCATATATGGACGCACAAAAACTTACATGTTGTATATATATATATATATATATATATATATATATATATATGCCTTCTTCTCAAAATAGACCTAAAGTTGAATATGTTTTTTTAAAAAGATGAACGATCTTAAACAGAATTTAAGCTGATTGCAATCTTTTCTTTCTTGTTTTTTTTTTTTAGTTTTCTATAAAATCGATGAATTCCACCTATTCACTGATTTGTCCACATAACATAATTCTCTTCTTTCAAAAATAAAATATATTTCTTGAAACATTATTTGAGAAAAATTAGCTGATTTAAAGATTAATTCATCTGAATTGAAACAAACATTACTTTTAGTTTAAAGTAAAAGTGATTAATATCAGAAATAGAGTATATGCAAATTTATATATATATATATATATATATATATATATATATATATATATATATATATATATATATGAACGAAGAAATATAGTCTTAAGATGTGCTATATTAATGGGATAAAGTGTTCAATATCAGAGATAGAGCGTGTGTAAATATAAAAGTGAACATAGAAGTCAACACTTAGAGGCGACAGTCTGTTTCATGCTAGATGCAATCGTCAGGCCACGAGTGCAATTATTTTTCTCTGCTATATATATATATATATATATATATATATATATATATATATAGAGAGAGAGAGAGAGAGAGCATATACATATATATATATATATATATATATATATATATATACAGTATATACATAAATAGCCGAGAAAAATAACAGCACTCGTGGCCTGACGATTGCATCTAGCATGAAACAGACTGTCGCCTCTCTGTGTTGACTTCTATGTTCACTTTTTATATTTACATATATTAGCTTGGTGCAAAAATAATGACGTAATAACGTCAAAAACGGCATTATTGCGTCATTATTTTCGCACCAACCTAATATATATATATATTATTATTACGTTATTTTTTTTATAGATGCGGATATTTACGTAAATGCTCTGTTTATAATAAACAGCATTAACAACATTTACCGAAGCATCTGGTTAGCATGGTTAAATTACTGCTTTTAAACAACAAATTTTTCATGATTTCTCTTGAACGTTCATATCTGCTCGAAGCACACCTTACTTAAACGAATGACATCATATATTATGAAGTCTACTAAGTCCGACAATTACGCCTCTGTAGCTGAACAGTATAGTACATACGGCTATATGATACAGGTTCGATACCTGTCGGAGGACACTTATTTTCTTTAGCATTTCTCGGACATTCAGGCCAGTAAATATGATTAATACTGTTTATTATAAACAGAGCATTTGCTTAAATAGTTGTATCTTTAAAAATATGGTATAAACAAAAAATATATTAAAATAATTGTCGGACTTAATCCATTTCATTATATATATATATATATATATATATATATATATATATATATATATATATATATATAATGAAATGGATTAAGTCTGACAATTATTTTAATATATATATATATATATATATATATATATATATATGTGTGTGTGTGTGTGTGTGTGTGTGCACTATTATATATGTATATATTACAAAGATGTTTGCTCTGTACGAGGCCCGGGAACTACTCGAGGTACAGTGATATAGTTTAACCCTAGACTTAAGCAAGCCAAGATTGTATTGACCGATCAATACAATCTTAACCTACACACACATGCAGGTTAACTCTGAGAAATTTTTAACACACACACATATCAAAGCTGAAAATATGGATTAAATAGATAAAACGTGTGAAAATCTTCATAAATTTAAATTAGTTTCGTTAGAAGACTTTTTGAAAGAACTTCCACAAAATTTTCACATTTTTAAATTAAATAGCGAAACGTTAAATTTCTGAATATTACCTTACATGTTAATCATTCTGTTCGATTTAATACATATTTTCAGCTCATATTATTATTATTATTATTAATATTATTATTATATTGATAGCTGTTATGTGTCTGTATGTAGGTAGTGCAGTTGTAATTAAGTAGGCTCTTGAACTTTTCATTGTTTAAATTACGTCTAAAACGAGAATTTCTGTTAAGTTTATATGTGAAATTAAGGACTGTGTTATTTTCAGTTATTCTCAGATTTTGGACATTGTCCTTGATGTTTGATAATATAAATATGTTATCAACGTAGCGGGTGTAAATTGTCGGTTTAGGGCGTTTTATTATTATACTAGCAGCAGAAATTTTTCGGACATTGGATAGTTAAAATGTTCACCGGAAACCAAGGAAAGGGACCAAAATATAACAAAAATATACCAAAATATACTTAACAAATAACTTTCGTTACTCTTTAACCAAACTTGTGTGCATACACGCATACACATCACACACACACACACATATGCGTCTGTGTGGATAGATAGATAGATAGATAGATAGATAGATAGATAGATAGATAGATAGATACGAAGAAATAGATGAATAGATATGAAGAGATAGATAACTTTAAATAAACTGTAACGTGTTGATAAGCCGTCGAAAACAAATCTATCCATCCATAAAACACATTTGAAATAGTCATGTGTGTAGCTTGTAGATATACATCCACACGCGTATACATACAAACACACGTATATTCATTCATCCTGAGAGACATTCTCAGAGACAAGATCTACAGTCTATGCCTATACATTAGACACGTGTGTGCATATACATGTGTGCGTATTTATGTCTGTCTGTATGTGTGTAGTGTTGAAAGATTGACTGCTTTCAAACAACAACAAAAAATATCCCATGAGTACACTCTCAAATTTTATTACTTGATAATTTTTCATAAAACGTTTGACAATGTTATTTCTTTTTCAACATTTTTTTATTATGGCAAAATTTAGCAATTGTCTTCTTGCATATTCGTCACGAATCAAAATGGTGTCTATATCTCATTAAAATTATCACTCACAGCCACCTCAACCCGACAGTCCGTTGCTTTATTGTTTCAAATGAGTCAGTTCGTTTTTCTTCATGCCAATATATAGGGCCAACTGTCTTCTCTTATATGTCTGCGTGTCTATTCTTAAAGACTGGTAAATATATGTCTGTCAGTCTGCCTCCCAAGGTTATGACTGGATTCGTGCGAGACATCGTATCTATCAAAATCGTTGTACCTGTGTACGTGTGCGCGCTATTCTCGATCAAAACTACTTTCTCTACAGTACGTCTCCATTTTCATTATTGCCGTATGCTGTTTTTTTATTGTTTAATTTTTGATAAAGTTGTATATCTTATTCATCTGTTTGTGTGCTGTGAGTATTTCTAAAGGTTTCAATATTTTATCATGCTTATTTTCTGTGTATTTGTCTAAACGTTGCAATGTCAGTGAAAACGCGCATGCGTGCGCGTGCAGGCGCATGAGTGCGCTTGCGTTTGTGTGCGCGCGCGTGTGTGAATAAAGACTTTGAATTAAACGTGCGTTTGTCGGTCTGTTAAAGTTTATCGTCTGTCTGTCAAGCCTGTCTTATTTCTTGGCATCGGAGAAGGTTACAATGCGAATTGTATTTGTCCGTTAAAGTTGGCGTGTATCTGACTGCCTGATTAACATGTGACCGTTTGCCTTGATTGCCCTGTCTGTCACGCCAGCTGGTTGTCTTGCCATGAGTCTTTGTGTCTGTCTCTCTATCAAATTTGGTGTTTGTCTGTGCGTATGTGCCTCTCTCTTTGCATGACTATAGAGACTGTCGTATGAGTTTGTCAACGTGTTTGTGTGCGTGTGTCTGCATGTGAATGTATGCCTGTCAAGGGCACGTTGAGTGTTATTGTCACAGTTATCGTGTCTACATACGCCTGCGTGTGGCTTTGTTCACGAGTCTGCATTTTGGGCAGACAATGTTGCAGTTAGTGCATCTGCTTCTCTTTGTCTCTAACGAGGATAGGCCTGTCTGTATACACGTCCTTCTATATTCGGTAAATCCGTATATATGCTTGTGTAAGTTGATAACAGCCACACCAGGAAAGAATATGTAAGTCAAGAATCTCAGCGTCTATGTATGCAACTGAACGCGCTTTTCCGATATAGTCTGTGTAAATAAGCTTTTCATCATAAAGAATGAAAAATTGAGGAAATAAAAGGACAAACAAGTAAACAGAGAGAACCAAACCGAGAGCGAATGACACGAGAAGAGGAGAAATTGATGAAAAGAAATATGAGGAAAAGAGACAAATTAAATAAAGACACAGTTCGTGTCATGAAGTGCAATATTTTAGCTCACTTGATGAGTATTAATTTAGAATGTACCTAACGGAAGAGGGTATATTAAACTGTAATTTTTCTTTAAGTTTTAGTCAGAAAGAGACCGCCCCAGAAATCTAAGCTACAATTATCCAGCAGTTTTCAAGAAATTCAAACAAATTTTCTCCTGTAAAAAAAGGAAACGGATGTAAGATATATATATATATATATATATATATATATATATATATATATATATATATATATATATAAAGGCAGGATAATTTTTAACCTTGGGGCAAAAGAAAAATGCAAGAAAGAAAGAAAGAAAGAAAAAAGAAAGAAAATAGATGTATGTGAGAGGTAAAATGATATGAATAGGAATATAAATGAAAAATATAACAAACGGAAAAGAAGAATAAGATGAATCTAAAAGTGGGAGAACGAACAAAAGTAAATACAAATGGCGAAAAAGGTAAAAGAAAAAAGTGTGGGAAAATGGAGAAATTAAAAAAAAAATGAAGATAAAGACGAAAAAAAGAAGAGAAAAAGAAAGCGGAAACCGGAAAAATTAAAAATAAAAGAATAAATGCTAAATAAAAAAGAGATACTGAAACCGAAAAAGAAAAAAAGAAAGAATGAAAGATAGAAATAAATAAATAAATAAATAATGAAAGAAAGAAAGAAAGAAAGAAAGAAAGAAAGAAATAAATAAAACCAGTGGAAAAGTCCTGAAACAGTTTGGCTATCGCATATTTTACAAAGCTGTTAGTATAACTAAAATATAAAACATTCGCTACCTTCTGAGAAAACTCGAACTGGATGCATTATATAATAAATTAAACAAATAGATATAACAAGAATATATATATAAATATATATATATATATATATATATATATATATATAATATTGAAAACTAACAATTACATATAATTTTCATCAGTGACCTTCCTGATGGCATTAGGTCCCAACTCGTTATTCTATGCCGAGGACACAAGCATTTACTCCTGCCTTTAGTAAGTTCCATCGGTTTGATAAGGTTAAATTGTCAGTTGGTTGATCCAAAAAAAATGACCTACAATCTGTTGTTAACTGGAGCAAAGAATGGCTTGTTGATTTTAACGCAAAAACGAAACTCTTTTAATCATCTGAGAGAACCCTTTTTGCCTTACATCATCATGGCTGATGTTAACCTCCAGGGTAGTTAGTGATTGTGCCTTCTCGAACTAAAGTTTTCCGCTGACATGCAGTGGAACGATTATATTGAATCAATTGTTATGTCTTCAGCCAGAAACGTTGGTTCACTGTGTCGTGCTTCATTATTTTCATACCTTACTTACGTCACAATACACTTTGCTTATGTACATCACTTACTAGTTGTACAAAACTTATCAATTGTCTTTACCCACCCTGATGATGACTTAAGAATGTTGAAAGCTTGGACCATATTTTCTTCCGGAATGAAATTTGGACAATTTCTGACGGAATTTCCTACTTATCTTAGAAAGATTATTTGTAACTTAGAAAAGTCAATCATTAAAATTAATCGACACATAATGTCGTTTTTAATGGTATTTGCCTTAAATTTCATAACTAGTATACAGAGAGAGGACCAAAGAAATATTTACTAAGCTTACTTTAATCTTGCACCGATCCCAATGTGGATCGAAATATATTAGCAAATTATTTAGCGAGGTTATTTCACTAATCCTCGTTCTATTATAGGCAACCAGCCTATCAGTATTTTCTTAATATTACCTGAGTACAGAAAAACATTAGAAGTAAGGTGGACCAAGTGAGTGTCGAAATCAGTTTAGTTTGCTCGGCTATTCTGAGAACAAAAGACAGGAATTTGTGGATATCCATGATAGGCCACATGCTGAGGAAACCTGACCGAAAGAGGAAAGATGACTAAGATAGATAAATAGCTTAGATTGCTGCAGAATCACGACTGACAACAACCTAGTGAGGACTGAACTTACTACGGGGGTCATTGTCGGGTAAAATGACAATGTGACAAAAATGTCCAAGGTAATGTAAAGTAAGATATATTTAAACTCAATTAATCAGCTTCATAAAACTAGTGATATTTCTAGTTTTTAAATTCCCTTTTCATTAGATACAATTATTTATATTGATTTTATATTAAATATAATTATTAATAAAATTAAACAATAGACATTATATTAAAGAAATCTGAAATAAAAAAATAAATTTATTAAATATCTATTTCTTCATTTATAGACAATAATTGTTAATCAAAAGAAATAACTAGTAACTGCAAATATGGGTGCTTTTAATAATTACGACGTGTACATTGTAAATTTATTAATAATTTATCATAAATAAATAAAAACCTTAATGAATAATTTTAATCATTATTGTTAAAGTGATTAATGTGTTAATTCATAAAATAATTAATCAATAATGGCAAAGCTTCTTTAGTAATAACAAGAACAGCAATAATAATAATAATATATCTATTATACATATATATTATATAATATTATATATTATACATATTATACATATTGTATCATTATGTGTCGATTAATTTTAATGATTGACTTTTCTAAGTTACGACTAATATTTCTAAGATAAGTAGGAAATTCCGTCAGAAATTGTCCAAATATATAATAATAATATATATAATAATATATATTTGAAGATCTTCAAAATACAAGTATCTTGTATTTATAATAATAATAAAAATAATGATAATAATAATAATAATAATAAACAGACACAAACAAAACAATCAACGCTAATCGCCCAGAGCACAAAACAGAATACGCTTTCTTATTGGCAGTTGCTGCAGATTGTAATGTATCTTTTAATGTCTTCAGAAAAACTATAAATATAGAAGGAACTTGAAGTGAAAATCTCAAAAATATGATACATAAGGACATCAGTAATTCCAGTTGTAGATGGAGTCCTCGAATAGATTGGAAGTGGTTTCGGTAGACTCATTCAAGGGAGTAGCCCATGCCTTAAAACAGACGATCAAAGTCCGGTCCGCTGGCCAGTTTCTGCCTGCAGTCACATTTGATATAGTCTCCATCCTCTGTCATAGAATGTATAGCTTATTGGTTATTTGTTTTGGTCATCTGAGATTAATAAATTCTAAAGTCTTAGTGAATTAAATTTGTTTTGTGTTGGTCAAAATCAGTTATAAATATATTTGACTAATTGAACTTCTGTCACTTTGTTTCTACTTCTTAATATGAAGAACGTTGGTGTGATGTTCCTATTCATATGTTTTTAACTTAAAAGTAGACAGACAACATTAATTGCCATTAATATGTAATGTTTAAGATTAACTAATGTTTAAGATATGGCTTCCAAGAAGTTCTTTTTTCTCAGGCATATTTTACTTCATCTTATATGGGCTTTAGATAAGAGCGGCTGAGTGATTGATTTTGGTAAGACCTGTTTAAATTTATTTGTCATCCATGTGAAGAAATAAAAATACGCCATTTGCAATAAAAATTTTCATGAGAGTTCATTTGCATTTAATTTTAATGGTTCAAAGAATGCCAAGCAGGATGGTTGGCCCTCACAGATCAAATCATCAAGTCTGGCCCTCTTTGAAAAAGGTTTCGACACCTCTGCCTTAAAGAAATACAAAAATTTGTACTCACAATTATAGCACACACATCACGAAGAGCGTTCATGTGTGTGATCTTAAGGTATTTGGGGTATTTTTTTTTTTACAAAAATGATCAGTGGAAAATGTCCTGAAGCCATTTCTGACCTTAGGTCTCTGGTTGGAAGGGAATTTTTATGCAACAGAAATCCAAAGAAATAATAATAATAATAATAATAATAATAATAATAAGAAGAAGAAGAAGAAGAAGAAGAAGAAGAAGAAGAAGAAATGCCCTGAGGTTGCCCCAGGCATGGCTCTCATAGCTTCTGATCGTAACTGATTGGAGGTGTACCTGTTTTGTCTTGGTGAATTAAGATGGGCTACAGTAAATACCTCAGTCATTATGACAGATTTGCTTCTCATTTACCTTTTAAACAATTTGGCATGTCCCCCTAGGGGCTTATGTACTATGCATCTCTCTTCTTGAGCGATAGAAGGAGGGGCTCATGGCAGGGTGTCAAGAGTTTTCTTTTGTAGGATGAGTCAGGCAATATGAGTCGGGAGTCGCATTTAGATACTTGGTAACATTCTCAATCAGACCACGACCATGCGGACTTGGTTAACAAAACTTGAACGTATTTCAGCTGGGCCACACCTGCGCTAGGTTTATCAAAACCTCTCAATATATCGCCCACATTTGACTGTGATACCTCTGCCTAGTATATCTTTAATAATCAAACCATATAATAATTATCAATGCATATTTATTTATATATTCCCTGTCCCATCTATAATGGGAAGGAAGCTAATTGACCTTTGATACCGAGCAAAATGAACCGTATAATTATTCAGTCCCTTTACTCCTACGTTTCTTAAATTGCAGTCTTATTTGTTCAAGTCTTTTATATGAGGAACTCAGATACCTTTGTCTATTAAATGTTCGTCTTCCTTCAACTTGGTTTTGAAAAAGTATTTGTCGTCGCCATCTTTGTCGTTCTGTTGCTAATCATTTTCCTTCCGAGAGTTATGTCCATTTCACTGTTATATCAAACACATAAAAGTTTAACATGAAACGATATTGAGAAAAATGTGATTTATATAATTCCAGGAATAATCAATGAATGAGAATCAAATCTGTCATAATGCCTGAGGTATTTTCTGTCGCCCATCTTAATTCATCAAGACAAAACAGGCACATGTTAGTAACTCCTACATAATATTGAACTTATAAAAAATATAAACGGAACGGATTAATTAAACAATTACTGGCCTCTATTTTAGTTGGGAATTATTTATCTCCGATTTTCTCAGTACATTGTTTCGAAACTTTTTGCATAATTGCATCTCACTATTAAAAATTTCTAACAATTGCCGTCATTTTTACGTATGACAGTAAATAATAATCGTCAGTAGCTGAGAATGAGTAAATGTGAAGCTAATGTGCGATACGATCATCGTGACTGACAAGCGCTTGGAGAGAAATCGCCCTGTTATCACATTTGTGCTCAAAAGCAGTCATGAATGGATCTTGATAGATGTTGCGGTTCTTTGCAATAAGAACACTGTGAAAGTGTAGAAGGCGAAACGACAGAGATAGCAAGAATAAGCCAGGATAAATTGGATAAATATACCAAATAGCAGCAGTTCAAGTTGTCCCCTTTTTGTTTGGCGCACTCGAAACTATTTCCAGGAATCTTTCTGCCTTGCAAAATGACTTGGAGATACCTGACATCATTGTGATGCTCGGGTGGCAGCGCTGCTTGGAACATCTCAATGTGCTGAGGAATGTCTTGTGTCTCTAAGCTGGGGTAAAAGCTAGAGTATGATCATCATCAACGGGCCGAAACATCTAAGAATTAGAGAGGATATCTAATCAAATAATTATAAATACTAGAAATAAATAATAATTAAAATAGTTTAAATGATTGATCTTTATTGATTTTTATTCAGTAAATCCAACTTCCAGTCTTCGTCGAAGCAAACACAATCTCAAATTTGACCGTGAGGTAATCGTTTTATCAATCATTGACAGTGACCATCTGTCAGTAAAAATAATAATAGTATCTAAATACATTTAAATAGTTAAAATTCCCTTATCAGTTAAACACATGAATCAATTTTGAGAAATTACATGATGCACATCATCCACGATACTTTATTTTTCTTTTTTATTACCATGTCCCTTCGGGACATAGGTAATCAATACTCTCTGTGGATTGCTTTTCTATATTATCTGTGAATTACTATGAATTCTTGTGGATAATAATGGTTTCCTTCTCCACGGGTTTGAATTCAGAGTTCTATTTATAGCTCTCACCTAAGGCTAGAGGACCACACTTACAGTTAACCCATCATTACAGGGAGAAGAAATAGATTCATAACTTGCCCAAGTATATTTGTGCGAAAATGAACGCAACAGAATGTTATTCTATTCATAATATCACATCAACTTGTTTCAGTAACGTATTGAAATTTTTTAAAAATCCAAGAGCAATTTCAAAGTCTCTTAAACACCCGAAACAAACAAATGCTCATTGCTTATTTATGAAGCAGATTGGAGTTGGTGGTTACCAAGCAGAAGTAGCAACAATAAAAACTAAAAAGGAGAGTAAGGAGAACGGAAGAAAGTCAATAAGATGAGGCGAGCAAAACTGTAGTGTGCGTATGTAGGGATGTGAATATGCCAACACTGGTGCCAGCAACAGCAATTCACGTTGCTATAGTTCGAAATCTGACCCACTATCAAGTTGACCATGCTGGGTGATTGAAGTTTACATCAACACGGCTAAAAAGGCCACATAAAGGAGATGAAAGGGGAGAGGCGTAGAATTGGAGTAGTACTAGTCGAGAAGAAAGAAAGAAAGAAAGAAAGAAAGAAAGAAAGAAAGAAAGAAAGAAAGTTTAAGAAGCGATAAAAATACAGAAAAAGAGAAATGAAGGAAAAATAAACAATGGAAAATGAAAGAAAGTTCCAAATAAAAAGAATGAAGAAAAGAAATAAAAGAAGAAATTATTCCTTTTTTTAAGAGAAGAAAAATGAAGGATGAAAGTAAATTGAATAAAGAGAGAAATAATAACAAAAAAAATACAAAAAATTTAGAAAGACTAAAAAATGAGATGAATACAAAAGTAAAAGAAACAATGTATATTAAGTAAAGTTGACCTTGGAATTGACAATTTTATTCTTTCGATTTTCAGAGCAGTAACTTTGCACTGTAATAGAAAGTATATTGGTCATCTAAGGCATTGGTAATAAATTTGATCTGAAATATATAATCAGTAAATATAGACTGGTCAATCTGGATTCGGGCCAAGTTTTCTGAGCAACCATTTATAAGCACGCTGGTCTATCGAGCCATTGATTACGAAACTGACTTCTGCTAAGTAAAGGTAACCTTGATTTAGATTTGGCATACAATTTACAAAACCCCAACCCGCATTGCAGGGGCAATTGTGACAGTTTGAGGAGCGACTAATTCATCTTGAGGGCAAAATTAGTGTCCTACAGCTATGAATAGTAAAAAATTGAACCTTACTCTGTCATACTTAACGTTGTTTTGTACTAGACTGAATGCAGTTAAAACCTATTCTGTATCGGTAACGCTTGTCGTCGCATTATCATTTACCTGGTTTTCCTGGGACAAAAGAGGCGTGAGTTCGAATCTCACCAAGGTCTTATTGTTTATTTCCGATCATGCACTGTAGATTGCTGAACTGAGTAAAAGTTGCAATAAAAAGCAACTAAAAATTAAAATAGAAGTTAAAATTATTTACCAATAAACTTCACGCCGTAAAAGATAATACTGGGAAAAGTTCCGTTGTAAACTTTCAAGAGAACAATATTCAAGATTTATTAATACAAAATTTGAATGCATTGGCTTCCATTTATCATCAGCTATCACAGATGCCACTAGGGAATGTGTTAGCAGGCAAAATAGAAGATGAGTCAAAATTCAACAAATTTGATGTTACACGGAATGAAGAATGTTTTCTGGCTGATTTATCATCAGATGAACAGTGGAACTGACTCCAATTTTTTGTTTAAATAAATTTGTCAGTTTACGTGCAAAAACTATGGCGCAACTTGAAACTAGAAATCGTTGACGAAATCGAAATAAAAACACATCGGCAGAATTGAATAATTCATTTTGTAAAGAAATCGAATTTAATGGATGCCTTTTAGACGAGTCATGATCGGATGAGAAAATTAAGCCTTTAAAAAAATATTTATTTCTGTAGAGTTTTACATTCGGCTAAAAAATTTCATCGTATAAAGCAAAAAATTTCATCGTTTTTTTGTTTTGTTTTTTTTGTTTTGTTTTTTACACGTGCAGTTAGTCCGGCCAAGTTAATCTCCCAGCAACAAATGGTTGAGTTTAGTCACATGCTTTTTTGCCTGTTTCATCTATGGAATCTTAGCTAATTCAAGATGAAATGTCTTAGGACATAGTACAGAGGGTATTTATTTAATGGCTTAAAAAAGAATGGAATTAAAAAAATATTTTTCTTCGTAAAGGGAGAATAAATGGTTCCATGCCTTTTCCAATGACATCATTAGGAAGTGAACGCTACAGACTAGGACTTTAACTGGGAACATCTTTTTCCCCTTTCAACACTGATAGCCCATTACGTTATCCACATATACAATGTCATTTTTGTGTCTAAGTGAGATAAAAATTTCTAACTATTAAAATATAACAAACAACAAAGATTATTAACATAAATTAACAACATGTATTATTGATAGAGATTTTCTTGGAAAAAATAGATCCCGTTAAGTTTGAATGGTTTAGATCAAAAGGATTAATCGGTTGGATAATCTACAGAAAGCTCGGGATATCCAATAATTACTTTGTGAAAGACTGAATATATGAAAAAATTAGATTATCTGTCACAAAGACGCAACAAAGCATAATGAATGTTACTTAAGAACATTTACACACGACTGTTGTTGGTTGGTTGGTTGGTTGGTTGGGTTTTATGGCATATCAACCACTGTAGGTCATTTAATGCCAAATTAAGTTATATATATATATATATATATATATATATATATATATATATATATATATATATATACACACACACATACCTACATATATATATATATATATATATATATATATATATATATATATATATATATATATATATATATATATATATTAAATATACAGCACTATTAAACGTATAGCTGGCAACATTATTTTTTCAAAAAAAGGTATAGCTGGCAACATTATTGTTCCGAAAACATTATCTGAGGCCTTGCTGTTGAACGTAGTTTATCGTCATACCCAAGACGCGGATGTAGTTTATCGTCATACCCAGGACGCGGATGTAGTTTATCGTCATACCCAGGACGCGGATGGAGTTTATCGTCATGCTCAGGACATACACGCGACTGTAGATGCATGATTAGATTTAATTCATAAATTCTAATATAAAATTTATTCTAAAATATATAGATTTACCATCAGCAAATGCTAAAGGCTTGTAACTAATTTATTCTTGCTTAGAATGAAAGTACATTCAGCCGAATGGCATATAAGTTATGAGTCAAAGATTTTACAAGTATATGAATGAACTAGCAATTGATCTTAGCGTATGGTTTGAAAACGCCCAACCCCATGAATTAAAAAAGTAAAAGAAGAATAAAAGGCAACAAAAATAGGCAAAGATTTAAGGAAATCGTCAATTCATTCGAAAGATTTCGGCGGAAGGAGAAGAAATAAATATTTAGACACACATATATTTTTCAATATATTCATGCGGGTAGAAACGCATATATATATATATATATATATATATATATATATATATATATATATATATATATATATATATATATATATATATATATATATATATATAATTATTATTGTTGTTGTTATTATTATTGTTATTATAAAAGGCACAAACACTACAACTTCATGAGGTAATTCATAAGGGTCGTAAAACGGCCCCAAATCATTAGACTTTCAAACTGGTAAAACGCATAATCGACTCTGCTGACGAATTCTACGTATGAAGGTCAAGCATATCACTTTCTAAGAAACTGACAGCCCGACGCCAACACATGAGATTTGATTATAGTGGCGAAAGTTGTATAGAACCATCCACACTTTTTGAAGGGCCGAATACAGAGACTTGGTGCAGGTTTTGAATTTGTCCTTCTCTTAGACCAGTTGCCATCCAAAACTATAGAACCCACCCTGTCCTGCTATTTAACCATAACTGGAGGGAGAAGAGGATCACGCCTTTCCCAAGGGTATTAGCATGTAAGCGAATGTAATGGATTCGACTGGAATTCGAACTCGCCTCTCCAATTTCTCAATCCAAGTCTCTATCCATTACTCCACCGTGCCTAAATGTGTACGCGTGTATGTATATATACATATGTGTGTGTATATGTGTGTGTGTGTGTGAGAGAGTGAGTGAGTGAGTGTGAGATTTCAGATATATAGGTATAAAAGGAAAACTTACATTTGACGACAATTTTTGCGCTCTAATGGATTTTATCAAGGTAAATGTAAGGATTTTGTTGCAAAATAAAATCCTTACAATCAACTATAGCATAAATTTTATCGCGAAATCAACCAATGACTGTAGATTTTAGAAAGTACTCAATACTTAGGTTTTTCAAATAATATATATATATATATATATATATATATATATATATATATATATATATATATATATATATATATATATGTATTATTTGAGGGGTTGTTGAAAGGTTGTCAGGCGAAATCACGACGCAAGAGCAATATTTCAATGACTGGTTTGTGTGTGTGTGTGCGTGACAGATTGGTGGCAAGCATAACATGATCTCACCTGTGATGTTTGTGGCAGGTTTTGTTTAAGTAACCAGGAAATTTGAGTCATATGCTAAGTCATCGTACTAGATTAGCCACCAACTACGAAATGACATTAAGTACTGACAATTTATGTCATATTTGTAAAAAAATGAGTAGCTCAGTTGGCGGGCCTGAAAAAAAACAACTAATAAACATTCACAAAAATAAATTTAATGACAACAAAATGTGTGTCATTTCTGCCAAATTTTGCTAGAGGTTTTAAACGCTTGTCCACTTTAAAAAGCCAATTAGTTCATGGCCGAGCTGAGACTTGCAGTAATCGACATCGAAGTGACTGAGATCATATAAGTATTTACAGATAAGAATATGTGGTAAATATATAAGACAGCCTTGAATTTTTTTTTTTTTTTTGGCATGTTTTACACTTAACAGTTATTATTTGAAAATATAACGATCAGCGAATCAAATTAAACATTTAGTAAATTGTCATATATTTACCATTACGTCAGATTATCATCCAATTTTACGCACATACACACACACACACACACACATATATATATATATATATATATATATATATATATATATATATATATATTGTATAATACCTGTATTTTAGAGAAGAGAATAATGCTTAATATCGGAGATATAGCATATCGTATATCTATCTATCTACAAAGCATCTTTTTAGTACTAATATGCATCTAAGCTTAAGAAGTATTTGTTGTATGTGTGGTATGTGTGTGTGTGTGTGTGTCTGTGTGATTGAAAAAAGGCCAAAGTTCAACCTTTATACCTGCAAAAAAAACGCTGTGTCAAAAAGACACCGCTATTATTTTTACCTACCATCACTCTCTGGGCAATATTTATTGTTTTAAGAACCAATGATTACGATTTTTATTAAAGCCCAAACATGAATGTGAATTCATACATTGTATTTGTTCTTGAGAATTTACAACATAATTTTATACACTATTTATTTATTAGATTATTTATTTATAAGAATAATTTTATATTAAAAATGTTCTAAAAATGAGAACTTACTTATACAATGAAATGTTTATGTTTTTTAAATCATTTCACCCCATGCAAGTTAGTAAAGTCACTAAGGCACAAGGGTTTATTGAGTGCGAAAGAATAAGAAAAAAGAGAAACATTAAAATGTGAGAAGAAGAGAAAAGGAAAAGACAGAAGATACCGATTAACATTGCATTTAAATTTTTGAAGATCAAAGTTGACTGGAAAGCAAGAAGTCGGAAGAGAGTTCCATAAACGAGGAGCGTGAGAAAAGAAACTTTTAGCATAGAACTTGCTGTTGCATCTAACCATTTCAACTATAAAATGATGAGATCTTGCAGCCAATCTAGTACAGCGCTTAAATTCATAGTCTAGTAATCTAGAAGAATTATAATGGAAGTATTTATGAGAAAGTACAGGGAAGTGACATTATGGCAGTGGCAAATATATATTGCTGATTCTACTTTGGATTCTATCAAGAATCTCTAAATATATAGCAGAAGCATTGGGCCATATGTGGTAGCAATATTTAAAGCAAGGACGAATAGTAGACTTATAAATATGTAAGATAGATTCAAGAAAGTGACCCAACATTCTTAGAAGCAGAACTAGCAATGGATTCAATATAATCTTTCCACTTCACGTGAGCCGAGAATGTTAGCACGAGAAGGCGCAACATGTCACTTTCATGGGGGTTAGCATTAGTATGCTGATGTAAGGCAAGAAGAACTCTCAGATCATTTATAAGTTCCGTTTTGGAGCCGTTAAAATTAACAAGCCATTTCCCTGTTCCAGTTAACAGAAGATTGTACGTAATTTTTTACATCAGTTGCCAATTTGACCATATCGAACTATGACTTATTATCGAGAGAGGAGTAAATAGTTGTGTCATCAGCATAAATATTAAGTTGAAAACGTATGTCATCAGGAAGGTCATTGATGAAAATGAAGAACAACATAGGTCCAAGGATAGAGATCTGGGGATATATAAGAGTGGTCGTTCAGGATAACTTCCATTTCGTGATTTGATAAGAAAAACTGGATCAGTTCAAAAATCGTCTAGAAATACAATAAACTTTCAACTTTTGAAGAAGACCGATGTGCCAAACCCTGTTGAAACCTTTCTAGATGTCCAAAGCAACAGGCCGAGCTTCACCATTCTTATATAAAGGTTGATAGCAATCATCGTTAATACACCAGCATGAAAAATAGAAGCCATGTTGCTTGATGAAAGAAGGAACCTGCGATTTGAGATGCTTGTCTAATTCAGGGTTGAGTAGGTTGCTAAAAAGTGGCAGAAAGTCTAACAGGCCGAGAGATAGAAGGGTCACATGGTTCACCCGAGTTCTGAAAGACAGGAACAATGGAAAAGACTTTTCAAAAAGCAGGAAAGCAAGAAGCAGCGGGGCATTTACCAATTTATAAAGAACTGAATATGAAAACATTTTTTTATTCATAAATCTATAAAGAATTACTAAATCATAAAGATATGTGAACCACCTTTCATGAAATCTCTATTATTATTTACCTTTTTTATAAAGTTTAAATCGATTGGCAATTTGCCGATGTTTTGCCAACCATTCCAAATAACACAATTCGCCAGATTCGTCATGTCCAATCATCATTTAAGATGTCATCATCAGTCAGCACTTGGCTGACAATAAAAAAATACTATGGACATATTTTCTAGGCTGTTTTATAAAAATTAGCAAAAATTACATTTTTTTTTTTTCAAATAAAAGGTAGGAAATGGGGTAACATATAATTGCTGGAGTTTCAGGCCTGGATTTTTATTGATCAGACACCTTTGTTCCAAGATTACGATTATAACAAAATGGAAAATTTCAAATAAAAAGTAATTGGAAATATAAAATAATTTGGGAAGAAATTGTGTAATGTCCGGAAATTTATGTTTATTTAAATTTTTTTTGTTCTATACATATTTTAGAAAATGATAATTAAAAAATTGTTTTATAGTTATTAACAAAATAGTAAATGATAAATATTGCATTGTAGTTGGTTTACATGTTTTGAAAATTTTGTAGATATTCATAAATTGCCGAATAGAATGATTTCTTTTCAAATTTATTTCCGTATAAAATGATAAATAATAAATCTTTATAAAATAGTAAATAATAAATGTTGCATTTTACTTGGTTACATACAGTAATAGCGGGTGTCAACAGAAAAATCGTCTTTTTTGAACACCATTTTTTGCAGGCACGAAGGTTAAACTTTGTCGAAAAATGTACAGCAGAAACATTCCATGAGCGTGTGATAAGTAATCGTCTGGTCTTCGAAAGTCGATTAAGACATTTATTAGAGCTTTGTGACAAATTCCACATCAATGGAGAACCTAATCTTACTTATTATAAAACGCAGTACGTTTATATATTGGATCGGATTTCCTACATTTTTCAACTGATTTCAACAAAACTTCACAGGACTGCGTAAAATTACCTTGCGGTGGTTCTGACAGCGCCAAAAAATAGGAAAAACACAATTGTTTTTGCACAAAGACAATTTGAAAACACGATAAAACACGATTCTGTCGCCAGAATGAAAGGGGGACAACTCATATCGAGTTATACTTATTATAAAACCCATGTTGTTTGTGTGTGTGCGTGTGTTCGTTTATATATGGGATCGGATTTCCTACATTTTTCAACCGATTTCAACAAAAATTTGGCAGGTAGTGTTTCTTATTGTCTTGCACACTTTTTTCTTTATTTTTACATTCAGATTGCTTTAAAAATTCCATTTAGGAGACCATTGTTTATAATAAAATTCTATTCAATCGGTAGACTCATAACGATTGAAAACAATGTTTTTGTTTGAGTTTGGGTTTGACTAATTCGTAAAAAAAACAAAAACAAAAAAACTAATTAAGGCATGCGTGTCCGTCAACCTTAAACAATAATCTTTGTCAATTTTATTTTTCAGTCTTTATGATGGTCGATACTTGATCTATCTCTTACTGTTACATCCCCGTGCAACGCCGGGCTCTACTGCTAGTAGAGAATAAAATCATACATCAGCTATTATACTCCAATAGGTCCTCTTCGATACTTGACACAAGGCCATGGAAGCAGAAGAATTCTTTCTGCAAATGATATATATTATTTTAAAGCTTTTATTACCTTCTTACTTGTGAATGTTGTCTTCAGATATTTTCAGGTTTCTGTTAGTCTTTCAGCAATTCTTCCTCTGACTTACAAAGAGCAAATAAATTAAAACTAAGATCATATATATATATATATATATATATATATATATATATATATATATATATATATATATATATATATATATATATATATATATATATATTACGAAATGGACAAAGTCCGACAATTTATTTATTAAAGACATTTTTATGTTTAACGTTATAGATACAAGTATTTAAGTAAATGCTCTGTTTATAATAAACAGTATTAAATAACATTTACCGGCCTGAATGTCCGGGAAATTTTCATAGAAAATATTCGTTCTTTGACAGGATTCGAACCTGCATCCTATACGGAACCGTCATTTACAAAGTCCGACAGTTATGAATATTCGAGATTCATGGAAGATTGAGTTTATAAGCAGTAAATTCGACCTTGTCTACCGAACGCTTCTTTGTAGCCTAACGGTAAGGCACGTCAGCGTAAATGACGGTTCCGTATAGGATGCAAGTTCGAATCCTGTCAAAGAACGAATATTTTCTATGAAAATTTCTCGGACATTCAGGCCGGTAAATGTTATTTAATACTGTTTATTATAAACAGAGCATTTACTTAAATACTTGTATCTATAACGTTAAACATAAAAATGTCTTTAATAAATAAATTGTCGGACTTTGTCCATTTCGTAATATATGACGTCATTTGTTTACATTTGATACGCCATGAGCAGTTATGAATATTCGAGATTCATGGAAGATTGAGTTTATAAGCAGTAAATTCGACCTTGTCTACCGAACGCTTCTTTGTAGCCTAACGGTAAGGCACGTCAGCGTAAATTTCGGTTCCGTATAGGATGCAAGTTCGAATCCTGTCAAAGAACGAATATTTTCTATGAAAATTTCTCGGACATTCACGCCGGTAAATGTTATTTAATACTGTTTATTATAAACAGAGCATTTACTTAAATACTTGTATCTAAAACGTTAAACATATATATATATATATATATATATATGTATCAATCGGTATCACCCCATGCAAAACAGTAAAGTCATTAAAACACAAGGGCTTACAGGATGTGGAAGAATTACGAACAGAAATAATAATGATAAGCATGAAAGAGAAAAGAGTAATCGGAACAGCAGATAGCAATTGACATTGCATATTTTTGCAGATGAAAGTTGGTTGGAAAGCATGGAACCAGAAGGAAGTTCCACAAGCGAGAAGTGCGAGGAAAGAAACTGTTAGCATGGAATTTACGGCTAGATCTAGCCAGCTCAACTGTAATTTGATTAAATCCAACGCCAGTCTAGTACAATTACCATGAAAGTATTGATAAAAAAAGAAATAGAGATAGGAAACTGGCTGAAGCCGAGCCGCCAGATCAAATGGTTTTAACTGTTGCTGCCGTGTCATGTCCATGTCGCGACATTTTACCAAAGTATCTGTTGAAGAGGTAGAGTGAAAGAAAAAGATGATTCATGCCTTTCCTATGATATGTAAGGAGATACGAGATAGGGTAACGATCATCAACATGAATGAAGTAATTGACGTAAGAGTCAGAATTCCGAACTAATGCCCTTGAAAAAGTCATGAATCAACCCTTCTTCAGCAGATATTTTGGCAAAATGTCTGGCAGTGATTGTATAAATGAGTGAAAAAATTCAAAAATCTACTCTTCCGTTACAATCCTACTCTGCCTGGGCAGCAATAAAAAGTAAATGGCAGATGCGGAGATTGACAACCATGAAAAGAATAGATAGATCGAGAAGGCGAGAGATGAATAAAGGTAGATAGATTGATAGAGAGAGAGAGAGACAAACTGGGGAATAGGTTGAGTCAAACAAATAAAATAGAGATAGAGAATGGCATAGAGAGAGAAAGAAATAAGAATCTCTCTCTCTCTCTCTCTCTCTCTATATATATATATATATATATATATATAGCGCCTAGTAGTTAGAACGTTTACTTTCTGACCATGAGACCCGGGTTCGAATCTCACCATGGTTGATTTGTCAGGAAGGATAATTCTTCATGTTATCGGACTGGAGGGGTTGATCCCAGCGTGCGGCACCTTTGGTAAGTGCTTGAAAACCATATTACGGTTTGACCTAAGCCTTGCGAGTGAAATTGGGTAGATGGAACACTTGGGGCAGTCGATAGCTGTGCTAGCACGAAGTTACAAGTAATCGTGACCGAGGGTTTGAGTGTTCTGGTGTTGTTTAAATTGTTGATCATACTAAATAACACGCTCTCTACCAGAAACTGTAACTAAGGTCTGCTCAGCATAGTTGCAGTATAAAGTACAGGTTGGCTGTGTGGGTGTTGAACAAACACAATACGTAAGCGTTTATACTCCAATAGGTCCTCTTCGATAGCCGACACATGGCCAACGAAGCAGAATTCTTTCTGCAAATAACCTTTGTTATTTCAGAGCTTTTATTACCTCACTTGTGTCTATTGTCTTCAAATATTTTCAGGTTTCTGTTAGTCTTTCAGCAATTCTTCATATATATATATATATATATATATATATATATATATATATATATATATATATATATATAATCATCATCCACATACAAACAGTTTCGCTGTATAACAGCTCATCAGTGTGGCTATACATCCGATCGTTTCAAGCTAGGACCGAAACCCGATCGATTTGGCATCAGTCAGATTTTAATACTTATGCTAACGAGGACCGGCAGAGAAAAAGGCGAATTTTTGCGAATTTATTTTTTCATAAACACGCCAGTGTCCTAGAAAACTCAATATCTCCCTCTCTCTGTTCAGCTATTTTTATCAGTCTATTCTTGCCTCTCTCTCTCTCTCTCTTCTCTCTTTCTGTTCCTCTCTGTCGCAGTCTTCACGTTTATCTCTATGCCATTCTCTCTCTCTCGCTCTCTCTCTCTCTCTCTCTCTCTCTCTCTCTCTCTATATATATATATATATATATATATATATATATATATATATAGTTTTAAGTGTATATATAAAAGTGGACACTGAATTCAACAACCAACGTCAACTCTATATTTCATGCTTAAACGCAATCTTCAATCTGTAGATTGCATTTAAGCATGAAGCAGACTGTCACCGCTGTGTATTGACGTCAATATATATATATATATATATATATATATATATATATATATATATATATATATATATATATATATAATATCAGAAATGGGTTAAATTCGACATATTTTTAAGAAACGTTTAAACAAATAAATTAAAAAAATATATATATAAGGAGAGACAGAGAGTGTGTTCGTGTGTCTGTGTGTGTGTGCGTGTGTATGCGTGTGTGTGAGAGAGGGGGGGGGGTAGGACAAGCAAGCATAGACCGAGATATATATATATATAGATAGATAGATAGATAGAAGCTAATAAACAGAAATATTGACTGAGACAGATTTTTTAGCAATAACTTTCACCCTATACAGTGCTCAAGAGCCAATCGTGGTAGAGGGCTACTGATTAAGAGGCAAACTAGTGTATAACATTGTAAGATTTTAGCGATGAGAGAAACATCGTCTTGGGAATCGGTTCCACAAAATGGGTTCCAGAATGGAAGAAGATTCTCCAGTGGAACTTACATCTAACCAATAGAATACGAAAAAGAGAAACATAAATAAACTGAGAGAGATAGAGAAAATGAGAAATAAATCAATAGACTGAGTGATACATTAACAGAGTAAAACAAATAAAAAATAGAAAGAGATGAACAGACCAAGAGGGATATATAGAGAGCGAAATGAAAACTGAGACAGAGGGAAAGAGAGACAGAGGTGAATAGAATGAAACAGACAGACAGATAGATAGATAGATAGATAGATAGATAGATAGATAGATAGATAGAAAGATAGATAGATAGATAGATGAACTGATTTCGATTGTCAGAGAGAGAGAAAAACATGATTTGATTGAAATAGATAGAAAGATGATCAGCGATACAGAGAGATATGCATAAACTGAGACAAATAGAGACAAGAGGGGAGGAATAAATAAACTGATAAAGAGAGAGTCGCGTTTGAGTAGGTTGAAAAAGATATAGAGAGATATAAACAGAAATCGATAGAAAGAGAGAAAAACATAAAGCAATAGATGGCCTTCCTGTGCAAATAAGTAATAAATTTATCGGGTCATAACTGCGTAAGGTCTTTGAATATTAGAAAGTGGACAAGAAAAACAGAAATGATTTCTGTACCCCCAATAACAAGCGAAGTTCTTGGTTTGTTTGTACTTGGGCACATTCCAGAGATTTCCCAATTGAACAATTAATACCTCTATTCCTTTCTTTACTTCCAAAGTGACTCAAAATGTCTATATCATGGCCGTTATTAATTCCAATGTTTTTTTCATGAAATCATTTTACTAACATTATCAGTTACCTTTACTAGATTGAATGTAAAAATATTCCATTTCCTTTTTATCACCATAACATACATTTGGTGGATCATCCTTTGCTATAAATAAATGGGCATAGGTACGTAGTATTTGCATCTATATAGTTACTTACTTAGTGTAGCTTTGTTGTGACGCGAGGGCACAAGTTAGACCATCCGGTGAAGGTTAAATAATTCACTTCGCAGCAGTAATGATATTAGGTTGGTGCAAAAATAATGACGTAATAATGTCGTTTTTTGACGTTAAAAAATACGTCAAAAAACGACATTATTACGTCATTATTTTTGCACCAACCTAATATAAGAGAGAAAAATAACGGCTCTAACACACACACACACACACACATATACATATATATATATATATATATATATAGATAGATAGATAGATAGATAGAGAGAGAGACAGACATAAATATCTATTCTTTTTATACGTTATTTTTTATAGATACAAATATTTAAGTAAATACTCTGTTTATAATAAACAGTATTAACAACATTTACCACTTGAATGTCAGAGAAATTTAATATAAAATATGTGTCCTCCGACAGGAATCGAACCTGTATCCTACGTATTTACGTAAAGATACGTTTCGAGCAGATATGAGAGTTCGAGAGAAATGATGGGAAATTTTTAGTTTAAAAACTGTAATTCGAGTTTGCCAGCTAGACTGTCCTTCTGTAGCAAAATGGTATAACATGCCTAGCTATATGACGCTCCCGTGTAGGGCGTGGGTTCGATTCCTATCGGAGAACGCAATCTTTTATGAAATTTCTTGGACATTTAGGCCGATAAATGTTGTTAATACCGTTTATTATAAACAGAACATTTACTTAAATATTTGTCTATATAAGAAATTATTTAAATATTTGTCTCTATAAGAAATAATTTATAAACAGAAAATATATTAAAATAATTGTCGGACTTCACTTCATAATATATGATATCATATATATTAAATAGGCTATTTTGCACAACTTACTTTTTTCCAGGATAAATAATTTTTTCATAATATTAAAATAATTATTGATGATTTTCACTATACTCATTCTATACATGAAGACTGGGCCTTTGAATGTAGTACAAGCAAGAATCAAGGACATTTTGGTACAAATGCCATATTTGTAAATTGTTATGCACATTCACTTAATTTGGTACACTCTCAATCATTTTCAAGTATTCGTCAATGCTGAATTTTCTTCCAAACTTTAAAAGGAATTTTAACTTTTTCTCAAAGTCGATGGCTTGAATAGCACTGCTGGATGAAATTGTTGGAAGGCGATTTCCAAAGTTACCTGAAACTTGTTGAAATTATTCGTCTCCACAAGTATCTATTTTGTTCGAGAGAATTAGTTTTCTGGGCAATTTTCAACCATATTAGAAAATTCACACGATTTGAGTGCTTCATAATTAGCACAGGTAAAAGGGTTCGTTTCTGTCCTAGAAAATATTTAATTTAAATTTTTATTAGTATTTTTAAAATCATATTGAGGGACTCAGAGATTCTGTTTTCGATTCTTCAAGAAAGTTTGCTTTGTATTTCAATGTGTATATATGAGGATACTCGTATCCGAGTAGATACCCTGTTCATCTATTAAACAGTATATTTATTTATTTTCTTCTATTGGCCTGAATATACAAGAAATCCCACCAGAGAAAAATATTCGCTCTCTGGTAGAATTCAACAAATCTGAACTCTCCCATTCTTTTAAATCTTTACTCAATGTGAACAATGACTTCAATAAACATCGTGAGATGCTAGAGACGTCGAGCGATTACACAAATCGCCATAATAGATTTTTAAAAATATGTATTGAGAGATTGTCGTTAATTTTTACTAATAAAATGAATTAATTTTCATATATATACATGTAAAATATCCCTGGCTTGGTAGATTAGATAGATAGATAGATAGATAGATAGATAGATAGATAGATAGATAGATATGAAGAGGCGTGTGTCTGTATTTCTGAGGTAAGGTATTGTAACTATTTGCACTATTTACATTATTCGGACTGTTGTCTGCATCTTTATTTTCATATTCACGACATTCCGGAAGTTGTACGCTCCAGCCTTCTTCAGTTGAAATTTCGAACCGAACCGTTTATTTCCTCCACCGGTGTAGATTGTTCTAGTTCCACGTGCCATTATTTTTTCTGGATATCTCAGTTTCAATTATTTCCCTTTAGTAACTCAATTCTCCAAAAGTTTGTTCACCTCTGCTGTGGCCAGGTATCTGGGTCAAGTCACTTTTTGGATTAATTCAACCAACGTTTTTATCTACTGGTGTATAAAAGCGGTGGTTGAATTAGTCCAGTGTCTTGAACAATCTGCCAACTGCCCACTCTGTAGATAGATAGATAGATAGGACCGATTACTAATGTTCAAGTCATGCAGATCTTGCCTATTTAGAAGATAGTGTGTGGTCAACTTGGGTATTGTAGATTTTAAAAGTAAGGGAATGTAGTATTATCTTAGGGTATCTATGATTGCTTCACATTAGTTATATTGCTTTTCAAGACTTTCTGACCTTGTCTTTGACCTTGTTTTGAATACTGTTTTCCTCTTTTCATGGAGGTTATATATGCTGACCCCTAAACCTCATATCAGTCCCTTGAGCACACAACTGTATAGTTTTGTATGTGAGGTGAAATGAACGGGATGTGAAGAGAAATGCATGTTTTATTAACAAAGAACACAAAGAAACAGCAGATAATTTCGCTGGCTACAAAATTCAAGGTTCGACCTCTTTTCTTCACTGAAATATTTACTTCTTGATCTTTCATATGATTAAATTTTATCAATATTTTATTTCCAAATAGAAATCACTAATTAGAACTTGATCATTAGCGTTTGTGCGTCATTATGTATAAACCGGAGTCGAGTTTCTTCTGTCCTTCATTTCAAATCCCTGTTGGATTAACTAATTTACACATTTAAATTAGGTCAGACAACAGCAATGACAGTCTTTTGACTGCCGATGACATCATCACTAATCTTATCAGAAATACTTTTGATTTCAGTAAGTTTTATTTGGGATTTGTACTTATATTTATATATTTCTAAAAACCAGTTGTTACGTTCATAAATAATAAAACAAAAATATTTCAAAATTAAATGATTACTTTGTTATATCAAAGAATTGTTTGGCAGTTGTGCAGATTTTATGTAATTTCATGTGGATAAAAATAAAAAGACATAATTTATACGTATATGGAGGCCAAAAGGTCGACACCATTCCCTGTAGAATTAAAAACACTGAAGAATCAAACGTTTAAAGAAATCGGCAAATATGCTAGGCTATCACGTCCTAAGTAGGCATAGTATAGAAATAAATACCATATTTGAGCTATTAATAACGAAAGACAGAGAAGTGACAACAAAGATTCAGTAGCAGTAACAGTAAGAAAAACGAAAACTGACGAAGAAGGACAAGCGTCGCAGCAGAAGGGGCAACGACAGGCAGGTAATAAGAACATTATGCTTAAGGATTCAAGTTCTGGGTTCAGGATTCAATTCAATTTAAGGATTCAATCCTTGAGTCGAGTGTTACAGAGTTAGGAAATAAAGCGAGCAATAACTTAGCAGTACTACAATGAATAATACGAGATATCCGTAGTCATGAACAGTAGAATTAGAACAATCTGCCCACTCCCCACCACGTAGATTAAATAAAGGATTAAGTTTGATATTTCCTGATGGTTACCTGAAGAAGGCCAGAGGGCACAAATGCCGAAACGTTGGCATGATAAGAAGAAAGATAACGACATTAGTGCTAATGTAAATAATGGTGATTTCTGATTTTTTTTCGTTCTCATTGCTTTCAGGTATATATATATATATATATATATATATATATATATCGTCATCGTCGTCGTCGTCGGCATCCGTCCGTCTCGAGAGACGATGGAGTAGCGCGGTGCGCTACGAACCTGGCGGGATATATGGAGAACTACGGTTGCCCAGACGTCTAGTTCCCCCTTTCGGCCTTACTAGCAGAGTCCAAAGGCGAGGATAAACCAATACAGTTTGGTACAAGCGCGGTTGCAGGAGTTGCCGGAAGGTAGCACAAAGTGCCGTCCATCCGCCTTAGAGGCCCCACTCCGAATTTGAATTTAGAGTTGTCCTTCTCCTAGACCAGTTGCCATCCAAGGCTATCGAACCCAGTCTGTTCTGCTATTTACCCATATATATATATATATATATATATATATATATATATATATATATATATATATATATATATATATATATATATATATAGTATACTAATGTTCACCCAATACAAGGTCCAAGAACCACTCAATGTAGAGGTTTACTGCGTGGAGTTGCGCAAAATTATCATAAGAAAGGACAAGCGTTAGAAGTACAGGGCTGAAGCAGACTTTAGAAGGCATCAGAAACCCAATTCTAAATTGGAAATTTCTATTCTT
>OZ010609.1:44143845-44286345 GCA_963932145.1 Acanthosepion lycidas | reverse complement strand
ATATATATATATATATATATATATATATATATATATCCTGCCGAAACGTATGATTTTCTTTATTACAGACTCTCGAAAAATTCAGGTCGGTATCCGAAAAAAAATGCTATTTAAAAAACAGAGACATTTACTCAAATAAGTGTGCCCGCTAAAAAAGTGCATATAATAACAGATAGATATGAACTGTTTGAAATAAATAGATCGATGTGAACAGACTAAGATAGATACATAGATATGAACAAACTGAAGTAGATAAATAGATATGAATAGATTCAAACAGATATTAGCAGACTTGACATAGATAGATAGATAGATAGATAGATAGATAGATAGATAGATAGATAGATAGATAGATAGATAAGGAAACAAGTCAGCTGTATTTTGTTTATATACACAAACGTGCATTGTGGTTTTTTAAAATGTGTCATTTATCGTTCACAAACTGTACATGTAGTAAAAGAATATTAATTTCACTTATTCCGTTTTTGTGTAAAAAAAAAAATAGGGAACTAAAGCATAAATAACTAATGTATAAAGAAAATAGACAACAGAAAAGATTTTCCCTTCCAATAAATAGGTTTTTTCATATTTCCTCATAAATTTCCTCAAAGCGTAAAGAATTGCCTGGTCACAGAATTTTCTTATACTCCGTCAAAATATAATTGGAGTTTACAATTACGATTTTAAAAAATTGTTGCCCAGTATTATATTTACAAAGCCAACAACGAATAAGATCGCGTGACCCATAATATCCGTATATCGTAACCCCAATGTTTAGAAACATCGAGTTACGATGTGGGCACACGCACATTGTCATTCACATATATGCATGTATGCATGTGTGTGTGTGTTTGTTTGTTCATGTGTGTGTAAGTATAAAAATAAATTGCATTGAAAAAGATAACGCATTTAAGATTTTTAGCAAATAAACATAATGTTAAAATTTATAAATGAGCCGATTAAAGTAAAAAAAAAAAAAATATTCTTTTAAAAATACAATCGGTTGTATAGATTTTTGCCTTTCTCTCTCTCTCTTTCTCTCTCTCTCTCTCTTTCTCTCTCTCTCTCTCTTTCCTTTCTTTCTTTCTTTCTTTCTCACTTTCTACTTTCCTTTCTTTGTACTACTATCAGATTCTTTTAAGCGTTTCCATTTCCTTCCGATTTACCTTGTCCACTTTCCTATTGTCTTTATCAAAACATGACGCTCTGTTTTAGATATGTAAGTCTCTATGATCTCAAGAGTGTATTAAGATGTTTAACTATGTCAAAACACTCCATGTGTGCGTGTCATATGGTGTGTGTGTGTGTGTGCAAGAGAGAGAGAGAGAGAGGGTGAGATTCACTATGTGCTGTATGTGAAGTGTTGAGCGGGTCGCCTTTGTGTCAAGCAAGTATCAAGTGAAACGCGGCGAATGATTGGTTGTTAATCGGTTGCCTGGATGCATACATTTCATATGCATCTGAATTATCGACCAATCGGAACTCCCAATGACGTTTCTATTTTTTTTTTTTCTTTGAGCGAGAAGTAAGCACGAGAATCTCGAAAAGACCTTTAGAGAATAAACTAGGAAGAAAAGAAAAATAATGACTATCCACACAGGGACATTCATACAAACCCATATATAACAACATTCACAATGCACAAACTCATATAAATACGCTGCACTTATATATGCACATATAAATCCCGCCAATCATTCTCGAGTACAAAGTTTATAAGAATTTATATTCATATTTTCTCATCTTAATTAAGATGGAGAATCAAGCGCAAGTTTCCTAAATATTGCGCTAAACCTCACTGGGAACTGATAATTATGCATGCATCAAATTAATTTTTTTTTTTTTTTACTTGCGAAATATCGTACTAAAATAAACTTGTCCCAAAACCAAATAACTTCAAACTTCTGATTTTACCAAGTTAGAAAATTACAGTTCGTATAATTTCCAAGCTGCCCTTCCACGAGTTGACACGAGCGATCAGTAAACAGAATTTTGAAATCGTTTCATTTTCTTTGATTTCACGTCCACTCGCGTCATTATACATTATTCTGAAAGAGTTGTGTAAAAAAAAATAAATAGATAAATACATATTTTATCAGCTCATATCTTTATCACATCTTTTTTTCCCAGGTAAATATTGGGCTAGAAATAGATTCTAACGGAATCTTGTCTAAACAAAGGAAATATTTACTTGAGTGACATTAAAACTATTGAAATGTTATTGAAATATAAAGAGAGTGCGTTCGAAAAGTCATTGAAGGAAGGTGCCTAATAGCATATAGGATATGTTCTAGCCTGGCCATGTCTAACATGTAGCATCGATACCACAAGAAGTTGGAAGAGAGATGACGTTTTGATAGCTATCTACAACTCTTAATTAATATTTATAGCTTTCTGTGCAAATAGAGCTCTCCACAACGTCCCATAAATCATCGACTGCATTGATGTCAATCAAACGTGGTGGCAGCACTATTCGCCAAAAATCTTCAAAATCCTTCTTAAACCAATTCTGGACAACTAAGGCCCGATGATGCATTATCATGTTGGAATAACCCATCATTGTTGGCGTACATGTATTCTATGGATGGGGCCAAATGTTAAAGAAGCAAAGCAACGTAACGGTTACAAGTCTATACTACTTATATCACAGACCATTACAGAATCATCTTCAGCCTTCACGATGCGTTCTTGACAACTGAGGCCAGCGTTACATATGAATAATACAGTCAGCTTGAAACAACCGGGACAGTGACTCATCAGGTCACGCCATACGTAGCTTGTCTTTTAGGATTCAAGTAGTGACGTCGCGAACCCAAAGTGATCCGCTGTGTCTGGTGTTCAGGGGCAATCGATTGGTTCTTTGGCTCCAATCTCCGATGATCAGCTGGATATGCAACTGGTACCTATTGTATTGATTGTAGATGAGATTTGAGTCAGTGACTCTTATCTGTGACTGCGGACAATTCTAGTAAAAATAAAAGTCTGATCACGATCAATAACGATCAGTAGTCGACGACGGTACTGTCCGCAATGGGCTGTAATCCCTTCTGATACCCCCCCAGGTAACACTGTAGATCAGTGTTACTTAACCTTTATTAAGCAACGGCACACCTAGAAGGAAATGAAAATATGACAACACACTTAGCAAACCTTTTAAAGGGTATATATTTAAATGTTATGAAATAAAACCATAGACTTTTAAAAAAAAGGGGCACGCATGACGTTGCTTTATTTCAATGTTTCTATTCAACTACTTGTGAAGCTTATTTAGCATGAAACTTGTACCTGGTGTTTTTTCACGATTTCTTCAATTTTTGGTCGAATGTGCGATACGCAAACCGTCATTTCTTCTTCAGTTGAGCGTCGTATTTCTTGCTTCTCATTTTTGATGTTATTGAGGGTTGAGAAGCCTAATTCATATACATCAGGTAGAAAATTGCAATAAAACTGATAAAGCCTTTTTAGCTAATGTGGGATATCCCTATTATATTGAAATTCAAAATGTATCAATGGGTACAGTTGAATGGTTTATAAAAATACTTTAAAAAGATAGTATTAAATCAAAGTATTTAAAATGACATAATTGAAGAATATTGAAAAAATATTTGAAGAAATACATAATCATTTATTCAAGTACTAACGCTGTACCATTACTACTTTCATACACACACACACACACATATATATATATATATATATATATATATATATATATATATATATATATATGCTGTGGCAATATTTCGCGGCAAATTTAAGAGGATCACGGCACGGCCGTTGAAAATCACTGTCGTAGATGTCAAATATCCCTAGCACTTGAGATATGGAATGTCACACTTATTTGGCATTCCAAGTTAAAATTCTAATAATTAATGTCACTTTGTGATGGAAAATCTAACAGGTATTGACACTGAATCCACAGATGTCAGAGCACAACTGATATAGGTCTGGAAATTTCCATGACTCCAAGCTACGGTGCCGCCTTCTGCCATTACCCTGACATGCTGCATGCAACTCATGTCTTTTGGCACATCAGTGTATATGCTCCATTTAGTTCTTTTAGACATTAATGTTATAATATCGGAAAGGTTTCAATGACCTGTTTTCGGCTTGTACTGGATGCCACTTGTTTTCCACAGATGTATTCGTATCCAGTTGATTCTGCAATGAAATTTATGCTTACTTAAATCATAACACGTGTCTCTAACTATGCGTTATTCACAACGACTTCCCTCCAATCATGTTCCCCTCTTGTTGTTACTCAACTGCTAACCATTTATATATCTTGGCCTTCAGCCAAACATAAGTAGTAGGAAGTGACATCACAGCAGTAGTAAGAGTAGTTTTTATATAACTATTTCAATTAACTGTCCAAGAATTTTGATAATCCAATAACAACTAAAAGTGTGAATTCGCTTTTTGAAGCGAGAAACATAGTAATTATTTACAACCAATGTGTGAAAATATTTGTATACAAACGCTGATCTAAAGCATATTGCCAATTCGTTTGTCATGAAGATAAAAGAAATTAAATGTTTTACATTAAAATAACGCCGTTTTCTGGAGCGTTTCATTAAGATTAAATACGGATGTATTTCGGTAGAGAAAATTATACCCATGCAAAATATAAATGTGTCATACTTTTTATTGAGTGTCCAAAAATACTAATTCTATATAGGTCATTAGAAAGTATAAAAAGCATTTAGTTTTAATTACATTTAATTCGACTGTACTTTGATAGCGGTCATATCGACATGCATTTAAAAAATGTCAAAATTCTAAGATTAAAGCAAGAAGTAAAGAAGCAGCATTTTCAACATATAAGTTTACGAAAGGTAAAAATGCATCTTCGCAAGTTGGTTATAATACTACTGGATAATAGTTTTTCTTATCAAATCGCGAAATTAAAGTTATCTTGAACGGTCATTCTTCTCGATCTTTTTACATTAATGTAGTTGTTGTTCCCAAGGGATCTATGCTTGGATCTAAGTTGTACCTAATTTTCATCAACGTCCTTCCTTCCTGCTGTTCTCAACTCTATATCTATGCTGATGATACAACTATTTACTCTTCTCTTAAAAGTGGGTCTGAATAGTTTGAAATTGGCAGCTGATCTAAAAAACGGTCAACAACCTATTGTTAACTGAGACAAGGAATGGCTTGTTAGTTATAATGCCCCCAAAACGAAACCACTCTTTTTTTACCTTAAATCAGCATGGCAGATGCTATCCTACATGAGAGTGACTTATTGCGTCTTCTCTGGGTAACGTTTTCCGATGACATGAAATGCAAAGATTATATCGAAACTGAGTCTGCTGCTAGGAAAGTTTGTTCCCTGTGTTGTGTTAACAATTTTTCTCACCAGATTCTATCTTACATATTTATATGTCTACAATTCGTCCTTATTTTGAATATTACTACCACATCTGGTCTGGTGCACCTGCTATATATTTAGAGATTCTTGATAAAATCCCAAAAAATCTTCAATATTATTGGACCTGATCTGATTTCGCTTTCAGTGACTTTCCCATCGCCGTAATGTAGTTTCCCTGTGCTTTTTCTATAAATATTTTCATGGTAATTGTTCTGAAAAACTTTCCTCTATAGTGCCTAGACTTTATGAAATAAGCGCAGTACCCACCCGATTGGTGGCAAGGTCTCATCATTGTACAGTTAAAGTAGCTAGATGTAACCGTAAGTGCTATGCTAACAGTTTCTTCTATCGCACTTCTTGCCTGTGGAAACTCTCTTCTGACTTATTACTTCCCAGTCTACTTTGATTTAAGTGCAATGTCAATCGTACGTAATCGTTATTTTTGTTCCGTTATTGTTCTGTCTAGTATAAACCATCGACGTCTTTCAAGTGTTCCGTCTAAGTAGTTTCACTCTCAAGGCGTGTGGTTAACCTGTGGGTATAGTTTTCAGGCATTTTACAAAGGTGCCACATCTGAGGATCACCTCCTCCAGACCGATAACATCAAGAAATCATTCCTAACAAATTGACCATGATGAAATTCGAACCTAGGTCTCATGGTTAGAAAACAAACGCTCTAATCACTAATACGAAGTCACATGTCATCGTGAACGAGGATGTGAGCGTGCTGGATTTGCTCGGATTGTTGATTACGCTAGATAACGCGCTTTCTCCCAGACAGAAATTGTAACTAAGGTCCGCTCAGCATAGTTGCAGTATAAACCACAGGTGGGCTCTGTGTTTGCTGAACAAACATAAATGTGCCTGATCAGGCGTCTGCAATGGGGATTACCTAGCCGCCCTAGTAGACTGGCATCCTCGGTTTTGAGTGGCTGTGCCATTTACATTGTTCTATCTATTTTCTCATATTCTCTAACACTCGCTACCCACTTTGCTTCTTACTGGCGTCATTGCCTTGCTTGGGGTGAACTGATTAAAATAATAACACCAGCTTTTACGGACAGGAAGAAAGAGACAAAAACAAATATTTTACCGTGTTATCTTAATAAGAGTCAATGTATTGCAGCCATGTCTAGGCTGAAGTTCATTTCCCTACCCCAAGCCTTTTTATAAAGATCACAACTCTATCAGAGCGATAAGTTACGGTTGTGCACCACTGTTTAGTTCTACCATTTCAAACATTTAGAACTCGGACTTTCCATATTACGTCCAAGGCGTCAAATCAGCCACATTTCCATCGTATTCCAATTGTAAGGAGGTAGTTCCCTTTCGGACAGTTTTTTCTCAAAAACTGTTACTTTGAACATTATAATCTACTACAACAATACTACTGCTCCCCTGAATACTGCAATGTTAATTTCTTCAAGTCAAGAGTCAATCGCTATCTATTCTCCTTAATATTGTGATCTTCTTTCCACCTCTTATATATCATAAATCTCATTTTTTAACCCTCTACCATTAGTCGCTCTTTAGCCTTATACTGTGGGAATTTTAACAAAATAAAAAAATAATCAAATGCATTTCAACCCTTCGGAAATACTTCTAATACTACTCCTCGGAAGGGAACATACACAAGAACTGTATTCTATCTAATCCAATTGTAGCAAGAGTAACAAGAGTGAGACCAGCCATCTGAGAAGGGTGAAGAAACGGCAAGACTACTGCAGGTAGTGCCGAAAGTTATATAGACTTGTTCAGTGGAAGAAACGAATAATCAACACAGAAGCAAACAGAAAGAAACGTATTAATTGATATGAGTTATCTCCCCTAAACACGGAAAACGAGAACATTCTATCTATGTAGGCAAAATAATGATTTTGTTCAAAATCTCGAGAAGGTTACCAAATACGAAGAAGGCTGGAGTGTACAACGACTTAAACTTTCCGAGTATAACACTCAAACTGAATATACGTATTTAGATACAGCTCTACAGCTTTTGGTTAAATAGTAGGTCTTGTATCTGGAAAAATCATTTGTTCTAAAAACAACTGTTATTACAGTGTAACCCGGATATAAAAGACCCACATATAAGAGAAACCTGGATATAAGAGATATTGTCTCTGGTCCCAAATTAGAGACTGTGTTAATGTATATATAATAGACCAAACCCGGATATAAGAAAAACCTGGATATAAGAGACTTCTTCTCCGGTCCCGACAACTCTCTTATATCCGGGTTACACTGTATAATATTCACTTACAAAAATGAGAATTATTCTAAAAACTCAAAATATGTTTCGGTTTTAAATAACCCACAAAGAGTTGATAAACCGTATAAAAACAAATCAGTTAATCAATCTTACATGAATTATTTCTTTTATTGTAATTATGTGGCTTAAGATATCTAAATTTCTTAGTTATTGTCAACTATTATTGTGAAACACATCTGTCTTACTTCTCTTGCTTTCTCAACTCGCAGTAATAATCTTAAGTTATCTCAGTTCATAGATTAAGTATTGTCAATTATTATTCATTTTTGACACGTATTTTTTATTTTGTTTTTCTTTTACAAATCGTAACAATCATCATAAATTCTCGAAATTATTTAACATGAATCATTGTCAATTACTCATTTTTGATTTTTGTTTCTTTAATCGCAACACCTAGACCGTGTTGGCTTACGGCCATATCACGTTGAAACACTGATTCTTGTCGAACCTGGTCAGTACATAAATGTATGACTGTGAATACCAGGTGATGTAAGCTTCGATCCGCGGGTGGGGCAATTGATAACAGCTCGGAAATGGAAATTGGAGAGCTGAGTTTCAATTCCAGTCAGGCTCGTTATATTTACTTACACGCAAATACGTTTTGGAAAGGTATGAATTCACCTCTTCTTAGCCGGCTATGCTTTAGTTAGTAGGACTTGTGCCAGTAAATCATTATTACCTAAAAATATTTATTGACTTTAAATAACCTGCAAACAGATATAAATCAAGCCGTAAAAAAAAAATCAGATAAACAAATTTCATTGCAGAATCAACTGGATACGAATACATCTGCGGAAAACAAGTGGCATCCAGTACAAGCCATTGAAACCTTTCCGATATTATAACATTGGTGTCTAAAAAAAAACTAAACTGACGCGCTTCGGGAGAACGTTCCCTAATGTTAAACATCATAGCCTGACCAGTAAGTTGTTCTCCCAAGGTATTTGCGACTTCAAATCTCGAAAAGTTTACTTTTTATTTCCGATATATTTCGATGCATAATCAACAGTTGTAGAATAACAATATGCTTGTTGCATAAACGACAGAAGAAAAAATAAAAGTAACCCTACTCAAAAAAAATAATAATAATAATAGGTTACCTATATTTATCTACCTGTGTATATATTTTTGTACTGTCCTCATTGCAGATTTTAAAAGTAGAGAATATATTGGTTGGCTGGAGGGAGGAAGAGTTTAAAGTATCATTTAAAATTGATTAATGTTTCTCACGATTGAAGCAACTAACAGCAATACACATATTTATACTGCCATTATTTATTTCACTTCAGAAGACAAAAGAAACGGGATAAAAGATACATTTAAGATCTTTTTCTTCCATCAAGATTGAATATTCATTTTAATGAATAAGCAAAAGGTTGAGCCCAAAGTGCGAACTGCAAATCGGAGATAGCCAAATCAAACAAGTACTAGTCAGTGTTTTAACAGAGGACGGAAAATGTGACACTGAAATCCGAAGACCTATTGGGATAGACAAGGAAGCATTCCAAAAGCTAAACAGACTACTAACAAATAGAAAAATATCGTTAGAAACAAAGAAAAGAGTACTGAACTGTTACGTGATATCTGTCCTCCTGTACGGCAGTGAATGCTAGACAATCTTCTCATAGATAAAGAAGAGACTTGAAGCAACAGAAATATGATTCTACTAAGGATGCTGAGCATTCCATGAAACGAACATGTAGAAACTTATACTTAACATCAGAAAGAGATAGTTGAAGCTTATAGGGAACATAATGAGGAAATAGGGCTTGGAAAATCTGACATTCACAGGACAGGCTGAAGGCAGGAGTGAAAGTGAAAAACAAAGCCCAATATACTTAGTGACCTTATGTAAATGGATAACGGAACAGGGTTTAGGAGAAATTACAGAAATACAAAGTTTATTAAGAGCTTCAAGGCACAGGAAGTTGTGGAGAGACATGATCGCCTACGACACATAAAGAAGAGGAAGAACTTTTTATTACTATTTCTTTAATCTTAATTTTAGTTACTTAATTTCATCTTAATTGTTCAGACCGTCATTCTACGGCCATTATTAAATAATTTCTTCTATATGCCGCTTCCCTTCAGGACATAGGTGATTATGACTCTCCACAACTTCCTACCTCGTGTGATTCTTACAGATTTTTTTCTCCCATTAATAAAATACCCGATCCCTTTCCACCAACCACTCACGCAGGCTCGTTACCCCTTCCCCTATCCATCTTACCCTCAATACGCTTCGTGATGGTTAAGTTTTCCAAGTCCTCCTTCCTCCTTGTGTGTCCAAGAAATTTGCTGATCGGAAATTCTTTCTTTCTCTCTTTTTTTTAATATATTTGTCATGTCTTAATATTCTGGGAGTTGTTTTGCAGAGGATAATCTACATTGTCCAAAGAAGAGAAGCGGAGAACTGAATATTTATTGAAAACTTTCGATTTACGCCATTTTGTTTTCCTGGTAGGAAACTCTTTCTTTTCCTGAGACAGTGTCAAATGAGGTCAAGTGTCAATATCAATTCCACCGAGAAAGGTGATTCTTTGACTTTATTATTTATTATTCCTGATTTTATTCTTATTTGTAGGAATAACAACACATACACACACAAAAACATACACACACAAACGCATACGTACACAAACGCGCACGCACACAATCTATAAATAAGCATAATGTGATAAAAAGTTAATTAAAAAAAGACTATTTTCATGTATGTATCGTCTAACATGATTATTGCTGCTGTAAGAAATCATATTAATATAGATATGGTTGGTTTAAGATATCTGTATCGTAGTTAACATAGCAAAGAATGTTTTAGTGGTTACAATAAACTATAAACATAGTCAATGGTATAAACAATGAATTCGAGGATGTAAATCCTATAAAAACATTATTTACTCATGAAGATTTGTTGGCATGAAGTTAAAGAGTTGTGACTTATTAAGTTAAAATATTTATTCGTAAATTGGTTTATTACTTCCAGATCAATTAATATGGATTTAAACTTGTGTGATTTTAATGCAATAGGACACATCCAAGATAACAACTGTTTGTTTAAGTGCTTATACATATGTGGGTGATACGTATACTGTTTTAAAAGCTGGTTCATTAACTGATCAGATATATAATTGGTAATACGCATGCAGTTATAATAGCTGGTTCTTTAACACATCATATATATATATATATATATATATATATATATATATATATATATATATATATATATATATATATGATCTGTTAAAGAACCAGCTATTATATATATATATATATATATATATATATATATATATATATATATATATATATGTATATGTGTGTGTGTGTGTGCTGGTCATACGCGTAATGTTTTAACTTCTTGAACTTGTCTCAAATGTTATTAAAATACAAAGTATTTTGACTTTTCACATTAAGAGACTTTTTCTTTTAATTATACTATTGAATCCACCGAATAGAAACAAGCGTGGTTTATCTGGCAAAAAAGTTTTTCAAGTAGTCTTAAGATGAACATGCTTGAGAATAGGATTTGGGACCTCATGAGGTCAAGAAATTGGATTCTCTAATTAATTATTGGCCTTCTTCAATGCTAAAAATGCACTCACTATATATGCACATTATTATCTTATATACGACCTACGAACATATATATATATATATATATGGACATGTATATGTATATATCTACGTATGTGGACATGTATATGGAAGTGTAAGCAAGTAAAGCTTAAAAGTATTCGACCCCACCAAGAAGACCTTAAAAATCTATAGTCAGATTTTACGAAGTAGGTTGAACCGAAAAGTTTTTAGAACCTACTTGTGTGTGTATATATATATATATATATATATATATATATATATATATATATATATATATATATATATATAGTATTGTACCGCTATTCAAACTTGATATGTTTCAATTATGCGTAAAAAAACGCGTGCTAATATATATATATATATATATATATATATATATATATATAGAGAGAGAGAGAGAGAGACATCCCTACTCAAGCACGTGTACCCACTACATAAAATGTTTGAAGTAGTGGGACATATATATATATATATATATATATATATATATATATATATATATATATATATATATATATATATATAATCTGTTGGTATATAATCCAAGTGAATCCTAATAATATGAAATATTAAAACTGGTCCACAAAGAGAGCTCAATGTATATATTCAACAGAACATTGATAGAAGAAGAAGAAGAATGACGTGTATAACTTATTTGAAAAACAAGAAAAGAGAAAGAAAATAGAATCATAGTAGAAAATAGGTGGCAAGAGACAAAGAAAGGCAAAATAATATAGAGCGGGAAAACTGAGACGAAGAGGTTGGGAAAGGATAATAGAAACATGGAGTGGATATTAAAAATGAATTGGCAGAGGCAAAGGAAAAGTGTATGGGCATGTGTCTCTGCATGTGTGTGTGTGCGCGCGCATATGTATGTATGTATACGTTTTGTGTCAGTGTATATGAGAGAGAGATAGACAGAGTAACTACTGTGAAATGTAATATTACACCCATTTACCTTCTACATATTTATATGCAGGACATACACGTGTATCTATTGCAGAAAAGAATGATTCAAAAGTAAGTTCAAAACTTGACAAATGTTACACTTCCCAGCATGCTTTTCTTTTAAAATTCTCATCTTCCCATCACCCCATCATCTCTTTCTCTCTGCCCCACGCATTTTTATCTCTCTCATCTCTCTTTCCATTCTACTTCTTTTTTTCATTCGTTCTTTCTTTTCTTATTTCTTTCCACCCTACAACATTTTCCACATCTTTCGCTCTTGTTTTTAACTCCCTAAAGTTTTTCTTCTTTTTTATACTCTATACAATCTTCTCATCTTTCTTTTCCATTCTAAATTATCCTTATACCTTCCAATCTGTATTTCTCTTCTTACAGGTTTGCGGCTTTAATGAAAACACCGGTTCTCGAACGATAACCGAAGTTAAGTAAAGTTGAGCCTGGTCACTACCTAGATGGGTGAACGCTTGGGATTTACCAGTTGCTGTAAGCTCGGATGTGCGGGTGGTGTAGTGGATAACGGCTCGGAATTGGTTATCGAAGAGCTGAGTTTCTATTCTAGTTGGGTTCGTTATATTCATTTACATGCAAGTACCCTTGGAAAAGGTATGAATCCACCTCTTCTCCCCACAGCTATGGATTAATTAGTAAGATTTGTATCAATAAATCTCCAAAATCTCTTACAATGTAAAAATAGTTTCTGACTTTAAATAACATGCAGAAGTTAGATAAACAGCGACTACATGAATTTAAGCGTACTAATAGTACGGTAACTAGCTCTTACCGTTTTACTTTTGAACTAAATGGATGAAGCCGACATTTCTATTTGAACAGTTTCTTTTCTCGTACTTTTTTTCCCGATGTCTGGCTTCCGTGTCACCTACAATCTTTAAAAATTTAAATGCGACCTCAGTCGGCATCATCTTCCTTTATTGTCCTTTCTTCACTGCTCCTATCTTCTCATTCTCTTTCACTCCCTGTATCCACTTGCGTCATAGTGGCATTGTCGCCTTGCTTGGGGTGAAACGATAAAAAATCAAGTTCTTCCAGTTTTCCTTCTTTCACGTGCACTCTCCTTTTTAAAACTATCTCTAATTTCAATATTCTTAAATAAACTTTCACCTTCTTCTTCTTCTACTTCTTCTTCTTTTTTTAGTCTTTATATTTTCCTACACTCTTTCCTATGTCTTTCTCTTCTATTCCCCTTTTTTTTCTTGTCTTCTACATGTCTATTCATTTATCTTCTTCCTTTCTATCACGTTCTTCGAAATACATCGATAACTTCTTCTATATGCGATGTTACTTCAGGACGTTGTCGATTATGGCTCTCCACAATCTCCTGCTCCTTGTAGCTCTTAATAACTTTGATCTTTTTACCATCTCTTCCATACTCTGCTCTGCCATCCATTCACTCAAGCTTGCCAGTTTTCAGTTCCCATTGCTTAACTAGTAACCCATTCGGTAAAATATATTAAGTTTTCATTGTTTCCATTTGTAGCTCTTATTTAGCACCATTCATGCTGGTCATGGCGAAATTCGTGCCCCCACCAATCGCACCACACCCAATCCGTACACACTTTCATTGCAAATGAATATATCCAGTGGCGATTCTACGGAGAGTGGGGGTGCAAAAAGGGTCAATGTTAAGTTTTGTAGATGAGAAAATCAAAGCAGACAAATTACAATTCTGCTAGTATTATTAACCCTTTGATTTTGTTTTAAAGTTAACCTCTCTTGTGGTCCAACAGCTTGGGAGTGGAAAAGAGGACAAAATAGATTAGAACTCCACTAGTATGAATGAAAAGTTATTCCGTTTAACTTAGTGAAGTAACATACTTATACTAAAACTCATTCCTAAGTTGTGTATACGATAGTGGTGTAGTATGAAAATAAAGACGCTGCTTGAATTTGCTCCCCTACTCCTCCACAGAAAAATATCGGCCCCCAAATTCCTCCCCTCCACCATTTTCAGAGTTCCAGAATCGCCACTGAATATATCTAACAATCAGTCTATTCAGATTATCATCCAAGATGTTTTCCGCGTCTCTATTAAATATGAATGAAAATCTCTGACAAATCAAAAGCTTTTTGGACGTTCAAATGGAGGTAACTGAAAGAGTTTATAACATTCAATTTACTTATTAAAATATATCATACTTATTCTATAATATAAATCACAATGTGACCGTATCGATCACACAGCCTGATCTCCTTTAACCGTATGCGGCATTAATTGACTTAAAAATCTTCTTCCCAAGAGACGCTATTTTGTGGAACAGACACCCGCGTCGATGCTCCCCGGAACACTACAATCTTAGCCTCTTCAAGTTTAGGGTAAATCGTTATTTGTTCTTCATATCATCGTAATCTACACTTCCTACCATTATATTACACACGTCATTCAGTAACCCTCTACTTTGAGTATCTCTTGGTCCTTCTATTGGATGAACTAATGAATTCATGAGTTTACCACAGAAAGAAAAATCTTATAATTAAGTAGGGTAGATAAGGTTGTTGATAGGTTTTATATATTTTGATAGCTTTTTTTAGATAGTTATACTTTGATTTATAAAGCAGATTTTTTTTACATGTGACAGTAAAGTTATTAGGGTGGTGCAAAAATAATGACGTAATAATGTCGTTTTTTGACGTATTTTTAACGTAAAAAAACGACATTATTACGTCATTATTTTTGCACCAACCTAATATTTACAATACGTTTGCTTTCCCTCCCCACACTTCCTTACATTTACGTAACATTTGCTTTTCTTCTTTTTTTGTCTACATTTACGATGCACTTGCTTTCCTCTTCTTTTCTTTTATTCTGGTCACCCTTGTCCTTCTTTTCCTTCTTCTTCTTCCTTCACCATAACGCCTCTTTTCTATTAGGTTGGTGCAAAAATAATGACGTAATAATGTCGTTTTTTGACGTATTAACGTCAAAAAAACGACATTATTACGTCATTATTTTTGCACCAACCTAATAATTGCATAGATGAAAATCCTTGATTATTCATCCAAAAATATAAACAACACAATTTCAAAAATACTTGTAAAGGCACTTTCCTCTCCAGCCATCTGCGAACATCTTTGTTCTCGGTAACTTTAATGCTCCCTATGACACGTGACTGAAACATTCTAAACGTACTGATGCTACCGGTATACAAACATTCAATTTTTCTATTGCCCAATCCCTTACTCAAATTGTGGACCTCCCTACTCGTTTCCCTAACCAAACCGAGCAACAGGCTTTTCTAAGGGATCTATTTCTTACCTCTTCTCCTCGCTCTTACCGAGCTTCGCAACACTGCCCTTTTGATAACTCTATGGTAGCTATTGATATTTCATTACAAGCATCTATTAAACAGAAACACTCTTTCCACATTGGCTTCTTTCCGTTACCAGAATGCTAATTGGGACTCATACTGGGATTTTCTTTGTGACGCCACATGGCCTGATATGTACAACATTCCAATTAAAAATTGCGCCACTGAGGTTTCTTCTTAGATCAAAGCCGGCATGGATGCTTCCATCCCTTTGGAAAATACCTTGGAAATATTAAGTGTGACCACAGTCCTCTCCGTGGTTCCCACCAGCATGCTCGGCTGCCATAGCACACAGGAAACACTATTTTCGACTATACCAGCATGTCAGCTCTCGTCATATCAGGTCCCTATTCGATACTGCTCGTAATAAATGTAAGCGAGTTCTCGAAGGAACTAAGTCCATTTGCCGAGAAAATGTGGGCTCGCATAACCGCTTATAACTTTGGCTCTTGTGATTACTGGCGGTTCTATAATAGGGTACTAAATAAATGCAAAGTCTCTACATCCCACCCCGCTCTTCAATCAATTTGAGGTGTTATCCTCTGCTGATAAAGCTGAATGCTTTGCCCGTATTTTTTCATCAAACTTTACTCTTGACTCATCTTGAATATCACTGCCTACTTCCCAATTAGCACCGAAACTCTGTTGAGTGATAAACATGTAACCCATTCCATGGTTTCTGCTATCATCTCTAACCTAGATCCCCACGAAGCATGTGGACCTGATGTTATCCTTGTAAATGTCATTAAAATGTGTGCTCCCGAACTGACTCCTGTTCTCTCTAAACTGTATAAGAAATGCCTCACTGCCTCCTGCTTTCCTGCCTGATGGAAGTCATCGTCTGTAGTTCCAGTTTTTAAGAACTGTGGTGAACAATCTGACTTACCCAACTATCGGTCTGTTAGCCTTCTACCACTTTTTGGGAAATTCCTAGAGGGCTTATTCAATACTGAATTAGTTCATCATCTCTCATCGAATGACCTTTACTCAGACAAATAATACGTCTTTCGTTTCTCCAGCTCAACTGCTGATGTACGGAATGAGTCTATTATGCTCTAGATAAAGCGGTGAAGCCCGGGATCTAGCACTGGATATTTCGAAAGCCATTTACAGTTTCTAGCATTTAGGTCTTCCCGCAAGCTGAAAAGTTATCTCCGAGCATATTTTTAACTGATCCAGGCTTTCCTGTCAAATCCTGAAATTAAATATCCTAAACAGCCACTCGTCTAGATCCTTTCGCACAAACGCAGGTGTCCCCCAGGGCTCCATTTTGGGCCTACCCTGTTTTTAATGTTCATTAACGACCTTCCTGACATCAGCTCTCAACTTGGCATTTACTCTTGCCTCAATATTAAGACTGATCAGTCCGACAAGGTCAAAATGGCAGCTGATGTACAAAATGATCCCAAGACCGTCGTTAACTGGGGCAAAAGATGGCTCCAAAATTAAACTTCTCTCCATTAATCCTCTGCCTTCCATCAGCATGGCTGATGCTTACCCCCAGGAAAGTGACTCGTTGCGTCTTCTCGGGTTAACATTCTCAGCTGTCATGAAGTGGAAAGACTATATTGAATCCATTGCTTTCCGGTCCTATGCTTTCCAGCCAACTTTAATCTGCAAAAATTTAAATGCAATGTCAATCGCTATCTACTGTCCTCCTCTTTTCTCTTTCTACCCATTACTAATGTGTCCGTTCCTAATTCCACTACACACTATAGTCCTTTGCGTCTTAGTTGCTGTACTGCCTTTCTTTGGATGATACCAATTTTTGACGATAACATTAGAGGGTAATAGAAGTATATACTACCTTCTATCGCCCGGTTCACACTGCTGCTTCATTGTTATCTGTTTAGGATTTGGTTTCCGGTTCCTTCTAAAGTATTCTCATTCTTTTTCATTCCAAGTAAGACTCAAGGATTTTGCTTCTCAGTGGCATTATCACCTTGCTTGGTGTGAATTGATTTAAAAAAAAAAAAGATATAAGAAATCCGAGAAAACTTTAATAAATTTCCACAATAATCGTAAAACTAATAATCATCTTAACTTCTGAATACGACTTTAGCCATCGAAGAATGGTATGATCGTAAATCAAAAGTTATTCTACAAAGTGTGAATCTGCAGTCGAACCATACCTTCCAACCATGAAAGCGAATTATACTACTTGTCAAAGAAAACTCAATTTGCCAAATGTCATGTGTACAAATAATGGCAAACAACAGACAGAGCTTAAAAAAGAAAAAAAAAAGAAACATGTACAAATCAACAAATTAATAAATTTACGTAATTACTGGAAATCGTGTGCGAAAATATTGAAACAAAGTGAACGGGAATAGGAAAATTTATACTGTAGATCAATTCAAAAACTCAAGATATAAGAAAATAAATATTAAAATAGAGCTGAGATTTTTTTTAAATAAATATTCAGTGAATGAACAACGAATATGAATACATTTAAATTGGTTACAATTTTAAAAAGAGCAAGGATATTTTGATATTTAAGAAATGCTAAGATAATAACAACAAAAAATAAGACAAAAGGTATTGAAAAATGAGCTTAAACAATAAAAAGAAGGTAATATATTTTATTTACATTGTACAAATCGTTGTCTTCGTCTTTATTGCCATATTCACGACGTTTACTGTCGTTTTACGATCCTGCCTTCTTCAGGTGATTGAAATTTCGAACTGAACTCTTTATTTCTGCCATCAGTGTAAATTGTTCTAGTTTCACACCTCTTCCGGATGTCTCAGTCATCTTCATTTTAACTCAACTCTCCACTGCAGTTAGCTAGGTATTGAACTCACAACTCCTTGGGTCAAGTCACTGGATTCAACCAACGCTTTTATCCACTGGACCAATACAATACCTGGAAAAAAGATCAAAGTTATTGAAAAAGAGTTAAGATATTTTTTTAAAGCTGAGATGTTTTCAAGAAATAAGATATAAAAATAGCTAAGATACTTTTAAAAGTAGCTATGTTAAAATATAAGATATATTTTTAAAGAATTAAAATACTTTTATAAAGGTGCTAAAATACTTTACGAATGAGCTGAGAAACCTTTAAAATAAGCTAAGATATTAAAAAAACGATGATCTTTAAAAACAAATATGGCAATAAAAAAAAAAACAACTAAGATATTAAAAACGAATAAAAAAACGTCTTAAGATATTAAAAAGCAGTTCATTTAAAAAAACAAATAAAGAGGTAAGATATTTAAAAATAAATAAGAAATAAATGATCATGACTTTGAAGAAATATGAAACATCGTTAATAACAATTTTCCATTAAGCTCTCAGTGTAATTGTGCGCATGTTTTCTCGCATATCTCCGTGAGCCTCTGCCTTAACAATCTCATAAACTTATTTTCTCATTTTTTCCTTTGTTTACAAGGATTATTCCATGAGTTTCAAACACGCACACAGATTTGTTCATTAAACACATAATTAATCCCCTGCGCAGAAACTGTACACGCCATAGATTTGCGCAAAATGGAGAGTTTTGCAAACATTACAAATATAAGAACGGTTTTTAAAAAATCACTCAAATATTACAATTGAAGAATTTAGGAATAATTTGGAAGCCACTGACATGACAGTAACTCCAATTAACAACTCTGTAGAGAGAAGACCTACATTTATGACGATTTGCACTTCAAATCGGCATGCATGTAGCTAACAGCTAACAAGCTTGTCTTTCTGGATTAATTATGAATGAATAGTGAGTTCGATCCTCACTGAGTGCTCCATACTTTAGGCCTTGTACCACATCTAAGCTACGCTTGTAAATCGCCGCATGCATGACTGTTTGAACGTCGACGTGGTGAAATAGTTAACAAGCTTTTCTTGCTAAATCAATTACGACTGAGTAGCGAGTTCGATCCTTACTGGGTGCTCCATACTTTCAGCCTTCTTCTGTTGGGAAAGTTGAAAATAATATTAGCTCCCGCCCCAGGATGGGTACATCTCTTCGGTCAGTACCTCTGCTTTGGTGCGCTGGGGTATTTACCCGGCGTCTGACTAAGCGATAATCATGTTCGCTATCGATTACTTCAACAATCAGATCACTAATTAGGACACACATATTTGTTAATCTATTTGTAAGAAAAATAGGGAAAGGTTGGGGAGGGGGAATAGTTTTGTTCATTGGCTTTCTTCCGACCTTCCTTGTCAGAATCGAAAAATATTGATTCGTTGTCGATTTAGATCGGAGGGGGTTCTTATTTATAACATCGATACAGTGTCAAACCGATTCCTGACTTTTACAGATTTATCGAGCTTAGGCTAAGTCACTTCACAGTGATTTACAAATGTCAAGTTTGAAACTGTCCTAACATTATTGATATTTATATTTTTTTCTTATTTCTTTCTAAAATTATTCTGTAATCATTTTATAAAAGAAAAAAAAACTTTTTTTCTTGTATAGAATTTTTTTCGAAAGCACATGCACAAACATTTGGAGTTAATAACTGTTTATCTTATATGAAGATTAAACAGATACATAATTATAATTTTATTAATTTATATAAATTAATAGGAGTAGATAGGTTTGCCTATCTTCCGGTTCACAATCCTCCCCGATCTTTTGAACAGGAGTAGAGGTTGACCCCTTGTTTCCTGTTCAGAATTAGGTTCCGGTTACTCCTAAAATCTGATTCCACATTATTCTCGACTGAACTTTGAAATGCTATTCACTAATTAAATCTTGTCAATTTCAAGAGTTCTTGCCTTTCCTTACGCAAATACAACAACATACAGTAACCCTCTACCTTGAGTGACTCTTGGGGCTTGTATTGGATGAACATTAGTGAAATGTCCATTGCAAATAAAAAAACAGGAATAGTCGGTGCAAAGAGAATAAAAATTAATAAAAGAAAAAAAAACGACAGAAAGGGAGATTAAGAAAAAAAAAAGGGAACATTTTCTCCCTCTCTCTTTCTGTGTGTGTGTGTGTGTGTGTGTATGTGTGTATGTGTATGCATGCATATACATTCTCCTCCTTATGAACGCGAGGTGTATTCCCCCACAAAACAAAAAATGCATGAAACTGTGGATCGTACCAAACTTATACATACAGATATAATTATAATACCGTTTAATTTACAAATTTAAAACAATAAACCATTTACTAACAATAAAATAGGACACTTATAACAATATCATATACAACAATGAACAGTGCAATCTTTTCTGATTGTTTCGCAGTAAGCATTTGAAACCTGATTTCACTATTCAGGCAATAATAAAGCAATCTACTGTTCTGAAAACACGAGGCATGCTCGACATCGCTTGAAATGAGTGCTGTAATGATCATAACAACAAATTTTAAACAATAATTTCAATATACACAGTCATACTATATATATATATATATATATATATATATATATATATATATATATATATATAGAGAGAGAGAGAGAGAGAGACAATGACAAATCAGGTCAGGTTTATATTTATTAGATTATACTAATATGTCAGTTACTTAACCTTTACAGTGAAGCGATTCTGAGAGAATTAGAAGTCCTGCAGGATCATTTTCATTATTGGCGGCAAAACAATCGTACTAATATATGATATGCAGATAATTCAGTACTGATAGAAGACGCGGAAAGTTGACTACAAGGATTTCTACAGAAGGTAGTAAATACGAGTGAGAAAAAAGGACTAATCATAGTTTTAATTGTAATAAGAGAGAATGTACAGTGGGCAGCAAAATGAACAACCCAATACGCGAACTATGAATTGGAGGCACCCAAATCAAGCAAGTAGAAAAAATTTAAATATCTGGGAAGTGTTCAAAAAGAAGATGGAAAATACGAGACCGAAACTTGAATAGGGTAACATGTCTTCCAAAAGTTAAGCAAAGTATTAAGAAACAGGAAAAATTCGTTCGAAACTAAGAAAATAGTACTGGACTGTTATGCAATATTAGTCCTCCTATATGACAGTGAATGCTGGAAAATCTCTTCACAGATGAAGAAGAAAATTGCAGCAACAGAAATGTTATTCTACAGAAGGATGCTGAGAATACCATGGACTTAAGATTTTGATAATCAAGTTTAAGAGAAAATGGAAATAAAATGTACTTTTATACTTAGAATCAGAAAAAGACAATTGAAGTTTCTAGGGTACATAACGATGAAAAAAAGCTTGGAGAATTTGATACTCACAGGACATGATGAAAGCAAGAGAGAAAGAGGAAAACGGCGAATAACCCCTGACCAACAAGCGTGTCCAAATGGTTGGCAGAACAGGAATTAGGAGAGCTAGCATAATGACAAATATTGCTAAGAGCTAAAAAGGACAGGAAGTTGTGGAGAGCCATAATCACGCGATTTCTGAAGAGATACCACACATAGAGGAAGAATATGTCAGTATTTGTAAATATGTGATTTACTTACTGATCTAAAAATGATACAGAAATATAGAAATTTTTGACGGGTTGTAACAAGTATTATAATAAATGCTGAGCGATGAGTAGATAATTCGTTCTTATTGTACATCATAGGAGCTTTAGTGGATGTTTTTTGTTTCCTAATTAAGTTAATAACTTGCTTCTTTTCACTGAAAGGAAGCAGCTTGCTCTGATTTAATGTGATTGATTCGTTTTTTTACGGCTTATCAACCCTTTTCAGATTATTTAAATCTAGAAAATATTTTTAGATTTTTTAGATGATAATAATTTAGTGATACAAGTATAACTAATTAACCCATAGCTGGGGGGTGGAGAGAAGAGGAAGATTCACACCTTTCCTAGGAGTATTTGCGCGTAAGTGAATATAACGAATCCAACGGGAATTCGAACTCGGCTCTCCGATTAAAAATTCCGAGTCATTATTCATTGCACCACCTGCACATCCAAGCTTACTGCACCCAATATACCCAAGCAGTCACCCATCTAGGTTCTGCCCAGGCTCGACATTGCTTTGGTGATCGTACGGGAACCGATGTCTCAACGCAATATGGCCTCAAACGGAAGCGGCTTTTCTTTGGCTAATACGATTGCGTTTTAGGATCATTATCAAATAAAAAGTTATGAATTTTATTTTTATTTTTATTTTTTTTATTTTTTTCCTGGAGTTGACAGAAATCTTGTAACGCGAAATCGCGGATAAGGAAGAACTCGTTTTTATTTTTCACAGCCTCCACCGAATATAACAGTCCGTCATTTCCTTTCAAAGCTGCCAATATCTATACATTTCCAATGTCTCATCTTTGCTATCAATATTTTACACGTGCAAACAAATAATGAAATTTTGTAAGTTTTGAAAACTGAAATACGATTGAGTTTTGACCGATCATCTTAGCAAAGACCAAAAATAGAATCACTCACTGTAACGACAATAAAAATATCGAAACAAAAGAAGCTTTCAAGGGGAAGATATACCAATTTTTCGGCTGTACATTTTAATAAGCTGATTAAAAAATAATAAAGACCTTTCCCTTCAAAACCAAATAAAGGTTAAGACAGTCGTCATAGTTTCCCTCTAGAAAATATAAAACCATATTGATCTTTACTATTACTGCAACAAGTTAATGCTAAACTATTAGGTTGGTGCAAAAATAATGTCGTAATAATGTCGTTTTTTGACGTATTTTTTAACGTCAAAAAACGACATTATTACGTCATTATTTTTGCACCAACCTAATAATTACGAATTTATTACTACTTCTCTATTGATATGAAAAGTACCATTGAAAGAAAATAATGCTTACGGCCACATCATGTTGAAACGCCGTATTCCCGTATGTTTCACCGAAGGTAAGCAACACTGAACCTGATCAGTAAGTAGCGAGAAGGGTGACTACTTGGGAATATCAGGTGTTGTACGCTTGGATGTGCAGGTGGTGTGATGGATAATGATTCGGAGAGCTGAGTTCCAATTCCCGTTTGGTTTGTTATATTCACTTTCTTGCAACTAGCATTGGGAAAGGTATGAATCCACCTCTTCTCCCCAACCCCAGCTATGGGTTAATTAGTAAGATTTTTATCACTAAATAATTATTATCCCCTATCCAATTCTTACAATGTAAAATATTTTTCTAACTTTCAAAGGGTTGATAAGTCGTAAAAAACGGATCAATCAATCAATAAAATAAGAAAATAATGAAATTCACAGAAACCAAGGTGAACTATATTTGTTAGAATTACCATTTCCAACTTTATCTTCTTTAACTGCAGTCTGAGACGGTAAGAATTGCGAATATTTTAGCAGGAGCTTTTCTTTCAGTTTTCATTAAAAAAAAAAAATCAATATTTTCTTTAAATTTTACTTTTTTTTTTTTTTCTCGCATTAATCATATATAAGTTCATAAAGCCCCTGACTGAAATTCGATATTGAGTTTCTTGGCCATTTAAAATAAACGATTTTTAGCACAGCGTATTTCCCGACATATAACGCACATTGTTGTATAATAAGAACTTATAATTTACCAAGCTATATTAAAGAAAAAGAAAAACAAAGAACATTCAACAATAGAGGCCGGTAGATATAATTCACTTTGTTTAAAAACAATTAGGACGTCTACGTCTACCAAACAAGTGTATCCACTAAAATATAACGTTTAAAATAATAATAAATAATGTCTGATTTAAAAAAATGAAATCCACTAATTCCTTATATATATATATATATATATATATATATATATATATATATATATATATATATATATATATATATATATATATATATATATATATTCAGAAAAGGTCATATTTTGTTTTTTGCTCATTTATTATGGTACCTGGCATGTCTATTAAGATGACTTTTAAGTCCTGAGGAAGATTTCATATACTTTGACAGATAGAAGTTAAGCAACTTTGTGTCTGTTTAGTACCTAGATAGTTGACACATTTGGAATACCAGGTGCTGTAATCTTGTATGTGCGCGTGGTGTAATGGATAATTGTTAATCGGAGAACCGAGTTCCAATTCCACTTGGATTCGTTATTTTCACTTACATACAAATGTCCTTGTGAAAGGTATGAATTCACTTCTTCTCCCCTAGCTATGAGTTAATTAACATGTAGCACTAAAATCATTGTTATCTCAATCTTAAACAAACTGCGTGCAAATTATTTAGATTTCGGACTAAAATAATCCATGGAGGTGTTGGTATGCCGCTAAACGAAAACAAGAAACTGGAAAATTTCACAGGCGAGAAGTTCGAAAGAAGAAAATTTTAGCAAAGAACTTATGATTGCATCTAGCCATTTCAGGTGTAAAACAATGAGACCTTGCCGCCAATCTAGTGCTGCATTTAAATTCATAAAGTCTACGTACTAAAAAGAAAAGCTCATCAGAACAATTAGCATGAAAATATTTATAGAAAAATGTACAGGGAAGCTACGTAATATCAGTGGGAAAATGACTGAAGCCGCGATATCAGATCAGAACCAATAACATTGCAGATTCTTCTTTGTATATTATCAAGAATCTCTAAATACGTAACAGGAGCACCAGACATGTGACAGTATTATTCAATAAAAAACGATACAAAAAAAAGATTTAAGCGTTGGAGCAATATTGGATATATTGTTTCTTTAAATGGTTATTTTGGACTGGAACCAATGAACATGTTTGCAGATACCGATCAAGATTATGCAAACGTTCGTAACGAGTCCTTAATTATCTGTCTATATTTCAACCACCCGAAGAAGGCCGAAACGTTGTGATAAATATGAGGACAATAGTCCGAATAATGTAAATAGTGAGTTCTTCTGTGAAGTTATCGTAATATCACTGCCTCCTCCAGTGACTTTTAAACCGTGCGATGGTCTGCACCAGAATTAAATAATCAAATCGAATCACTAAAAGTAAATAACATTATCATATGACTTACTTAAAATCGGAAATACTCGTGACAGCCTTGGTCTCAAGACTACGTTGTCGTCGTTACGGTTGTAAATCGTAATTTCTTTCAAAGTCGACGGTTCCCTTCCTGTTGGCTGAGTTCTCGTGTGGTCTGTTAGACTAACACGAGAACAGTACACATTTCGGTAAGTAGGTACCGAAAAGATCTTGGATGATAGCAGATAAAGGATTCTGTGTATGGCATCTTCAACAACCTTCCTTTGTTTTGCTGAGCCAACGTTACTTCTATGTTTTAAACAGTGTCTATGCAAACAAATCACTCTAACAAATAAACAACCCTAACTTTTCTAATTGGTTACATATCTAGATACAAGGTGGATACATACCTTCTCCAATGTTAGTTGCACGAAAATGAATATAAGGAACCCAACTGGAATTGGAACTCGGCTCTCCGATTAACAATTCGAAGCCATTATCCATTACACTACTCGCACATCCAATCTTACAGCACCTGGTATATCCAAGTGGTCTAGGTACTAACCAGGCTCGACATTGCTTAACTATGGCGATCACACTTATGGCATCTTCGTCAACCTTCCTCTATTTTTTATTCTGTTTTGAACAGTGTCCATGCAGACAAGTTACTAAACAAATCCAAACTTTTCTAATTTGTTACATATCTTCAAAGTGGCCCAAATGTCGTCTCTGTATCGCTTGCACTGAACACCGATAGGACTTTCGTCTAAATTCAATTCAAGGAAGAAAGCAGTCGCTTCTCAGGCATACGGATGACGTGGCCAAACTAACATAGCTGCCGATCGCCAGGCATAACTTCGATGGCCGTTGATTGTAAACAGTTCCGAATTTCAACATGCGATATCTTATCCTACTCAAGTAACCTGAGGATTCTTTATAGGTAGGGCACGTGGTATCGTTCAAGAATTCACAGATGGCGACGGGAAGGGGGCCAGGATTCGCAGCTATACAACAGTGCTGAAATACATACTGCCTTTCTAACTTATAGACCGCGACCTTGCTTTTACTGGTGAGATTCCTCTTGAGGAAGACAGGTTTGGAAAGCTGTAGAGGTTCAAATACAATTGACCTGTACACATACACACAAAGAGAAAAAAGCTTAGTTTTTAGATTATCACATTGCCGACCATATAAATTACACTTCTATAAAAAATTAAAAAAATGGGTAAAATAAAATTAAAAGCTATAAATAGAAAAGAAAATGATATAAAACACAACTTCATATTCTTTTAAAAAGTATTAGCTTAATGGCGAAAATTATTTTCATTAATCTTGTTCTTAAGAAATAAAAGACGTGGAGATTTTTCGATAGCGAGAAAGAAACTTCGCATCAAATTAGCTTGAAGACTTAAGAAACTCATTCATGTCAGATCTCCGAGAATATATTTGGTTGCATTTTCATTCAAGTTCCTAAATTTGTACTGTTAGGTGCCTAATGCAAAAAGATGGACACTTAATAAGAATGTGGTTGCAATGTTTCTCAATATGCAGTAAATGGGGGATCTTAATAAAACGTAGATCGGAAAATCATTTAAAAGGACAAAAAGTGTGAAATTAATAAACTAATTTGTCTTAATAAGTCGGTATATTTCTTCAAAATAGATAAACATCCACCTACCCTGTTTATTAGGCACCTATGTATTAGTAATGATAGGAGCAGTATAGAACCAAATACATTAATCTGTTGTAATAAAAGAAATGTCAATGTTCTTTTCTGCTTGGTTCCATGTCATTTCTCAAGATTATTTGAAAATAGTTTAATGACTTTGTAACACCCATAATCATAAATAGTGCCCAAATCCTAATCCTAATCCTAATGCAGTCGATGAACATAAAATAATACAGTGATTATTACGAGGATAAATCAGAAAGTAAAGTTAATTTTGAAATTACGCGGAAAAATCAACAGGGATACGCTGACGTACGACACCAGAAGTGGGTATGAGAGGATGGGTAGCTAGATTCACGCAGCATTCCCTCATTCAATTGAGTAGCAGAGAGCAACGAGGTCAGACGTATGGATGCTCCACTTAGTGACTGTACTATTCAGGAACAACTCGCCGTTGTGCACTTTCTGTGGGAAGACCGAGTAAAACCTACTGAAATCCATTACCGGGTGTTGGCGCAGTATGAAGCCCGCACTGTGAATCAACAAACTGTATGAATGGGTAGAAGGCTTTAAAGCAGGAAGAACGGACCAAAGCTGATCTGGTCGCCTTTCGAAATCGGCACGAAAGAACATATCCGGCGGGTGGACGCCTTAATTAGGAAATACAGACAAATCACGTTAGTACATGTGGGTGGTAACTGTGGGTATCAGCTATGTTCACAAGCCATAATTCAGAATGACTTGGGGTACAGTAAATTCTGTGCGCGTTGTGTGCCCAAAAAAGCAAGTAGGACAGACGTATCTTTCTGAATAACCGAAAAGCTTCTTTTTTTTTCCGGAAGAGATAAAGAAGCTCGTTGAATGATGCTAGACGTGCATCGCCTTGCAGGAGGACAATGTCGAAAAATCACATATGCATTTGTTTTTCATCAGTGGAAATAAAGGCGTTGCATGTGAATTACCTTTATTTTTTTGATTTACACTCGTAAAATATCCTATATCCACGACATCATTTTGTAATGATTATATCTAATATTTTGCTTTTTTAAAAATAATCTGATATTTATTATCTAAGGATAGTATAACGGTTATCAGAACGGAAAATGGAATCACCGAAACGAGTTCGAATTTCAATCGATTCTGTTTCATTCACTTTGCGTGAATGCTCTTGGAAAAGGCATAAATCCATCTTCCTCTAGATATCGGTTAAATAGAAGAGCAAACTGGGACCTTTCAGGGGAAAGATAGCTCTGAAAAGTCAGCTTATCTACACCCTAGATTTACCCACCGCTGCAGCGATGTGTGGTGCTCATACAATCTGGATGAGCTGTGGAATACGTGATCATGAATATGTATTACTGAAGAAAGTATTCAAAAAGCTGTTCATGAATTGGTCATGTGTTCCGTTAGTTGGTCAGCTGACATGAATCTGTAAAGATTCATTTTCGAGAGAGAATCACAAAATAAAAACATTAGAAGTTAAATCTCGTAAAAGAAACAGGGCAGTTTCCAATAAACATGTTCTCGAATTGTCATTGGTATTTTAGTAAGATGCCAGAATATGAAACAGTATGAAATATCGAATTGTGAAGATTATGAAGATAAATATCAATTACTATTAGTAAAAAGATGTCTTAAACTTCGAGAAGACTTATTAACGTTAATGTTCAAAGAATGTTTTGGCTGAGCAACTCCGTAGCCTCTTTCACGTGTATACAATGCATAAAACTTTTGAAAAAAATATAAAATAAATAAAACTAAATGATTAATTTAAAAAAGTGTAGGTCAATAAAAAAAAATAGTCAAGGTCTGTCCTTTACACTTACTTTTAGAAGTATATTTAAAAGAGAACCGGATGGTTAATACAAAATAAATTTGATGATATACATTTGTCTGTTAAAGTTTCTAAATATAGAACTGGCTAAGAAATGACCGCCGAAAGTTTATTCAGTCAAGGCGGTCTGTTTGTGATTTCTTTTTCAAATTTGAAAAATATATACACTTTGTATTTTTGTCCAATGAAAAAGGTGGTTTCCACCCATGTAATTTTAAAAAGCTGAAACCCATCTTTTGGGGAGATAGAAGAAGGTGTAATAATTTTCGACCGGAAGGTAACGAAAATTTCGAAGTTAGAAAACGAATAGGCATGCAAGATTTTGACCCGAAGTCACAAAGGTTCCAGAAAAAAATCTATTTTTTGGCTGTCACCTGTGAATGAGGTGTGCTGTTTCTTACAGAAGAAGCAAACTAGAAAAAAAGAAGTGTACCTAAGTGACACCTATGAATAGAACTGTATTCTAAAAAGAAAAATTGTTAAAAGTTCTAATAATGCAAGTGAATTTACCAGAGCCGGTCTGGTTTTTTTTTTTGGTTTTTTTTCTGTCTTTCAGTTCAATTTATTTTATATTTAACTTTATTTAAAGTTTTTATATTACCTTCTCGGTGTTTTTTTTTTATTTTTTATTACTGAACTTTGTATTGTAAATTAGTTTAATAGCTTGTAATTTCTTTATATGTTCTATTATATGTCCTTTATTAAAAAGGCACACAAAAAGAATATTTTGTGCAAGCTTTTTTTGTAAAAATTGCATGTTGTTCATTGTTTTTTATATATCTAAATAATAAACGTTTGTTCCTTTCAAATTCACATCGTAGTTTTGAGTCTTTTTTTTTTTTTTTTTTTTTTCTATGCAATTTTTCTATAATCTGCATAAGAGATGTGACATTTTATTTCTCCTCTCAGGGAAAAGAATCATTTTATTCTCTTTTGTTAACAATAATATTAACAAATTTCTATTCGTTAGTTATTTTATTTATAAATTACTTTATTTCTTGCTGTTATATAAATATGTTAAAGTGTCGACCTATATGAAGGACACATTAACCCAGGAGTCGACAAACGGGGTCCAAGCGACTCCCTAAGTGTCGGTGAGGAGTTCTAAAGTGTCGATGATATTCATGGGGTCGAATGGGATTCGGTGTGCGAATGACATTGAGCTAAATTTTAGTTCGAGTACCTGTATGTTGTATTCTTCTTTAGAGATGAAAGAAAGGCGTTGAGCTCTACGATCATCAGAATTAAAAGTCTTACTTACATCAATCCAAGTAGCTTTGAACTTTTGGGGATGAGACTTATTTAATGCTACACTGAGTATTGTTTGCACTTTTTTAATTGTCTTTTTTTTTGGGGGGAGAGGGTATTCTGAACCTGACTGCGTTGGGGAGGGGGAATTTTGAACCTGGTTCATTTATTTTAAACTTTTCAGACTTTTAATCAACACTTTAATTGCCAACATCACTTCGATTTTTAAGGTCCAAAGACATTTTAAACGGAGGTCGCTGGGGTGGTAAGATAAACAAAAGGGGGTCTCTAACCGAAGACGTTTGACGACCCCTTCATTAAACCATTGAGTTACCTTAATGAAAGATTAAACAATCGACCTACAGGAATTGAACATTAAACCATCGATGTACATGATGAGACACTAAACCGTCAACATACTTTGATCACACATTAAACCAGTGATTTTCAGACGGTTTTCCGCGTCACACTTGGAATGCCGGGAGAAGATTTTAGGTGTGTCGTGAAATTTTTTAAAGGTCGTTAAATTATTTTCGAAAGAAGTCCACTATAAATGTGCGAACCAAGCTTTTATGCAGTAAACAATATTAAATCAAAAATCGATCACAACTAGAATCTTTGGAAAAAGATTTAAGAGTATGCCTGTCCAAAGTTCGATCCCACAAAGAAGATATTCTAAAAGTAAAACAAAAAACTCAAGCTCCGCTATCTTATTGAATGTTAAATTATAATAAAGAGAAAAATATATTTTTTTTAGGAATTTGAATTATTATCTTTTTATTACAAATTATAATAAATTGTTTTCTTTGTGTTAATAATTGAATCATAAAAAAGTTAGACATCATAATTTATAAGTGTGGCCGAAGTTTACATTCAAATGTGCCGTGCGATTAAAAAAGGCTGAAAAATGTTTCATTAGAATAGACCATTGGGCTAAATTAATAATTAATTACTCGCCTGACTTAGATTAAAGAAACATTAGACTGTCGCTCTACATTAATGACTCAGTTTATCTTCGACTTAATTAATGACAGCTTAGACCTCTAACTTACATAAATGAAACATTAGACCGTCGCCGAATATTAATGACATATAAAACCGTTGACTTATATTGATGACACATTAGACAGTCTGCTGACATTAATAACACATTATATCGTCGACCTGTATTAGTTACACATTAGACTATCGATATACATTAATGCTACATCAGACCATCATGCAGCAACAAATATATTACTGTTATCAGCTGTCTTTTTCTACCCTTTTACAGCTAGTAAATGTTAGAGGTGTGTTTTAAATCTAACGCTCTTATAACATTATCAACACTATCACCCGACGAGAAAATTGTTTTTAATCTATGTTCTTTGTATATTAGTCATTTATCTTTGATCTGACGCGAGAAAATGTTCTGTTGCCCTGTTCTGTCAAATCTGTCTCTATCCCTTGTCTCTCACAAACTGTCTACTGATTAAAAAAATAAAAATAAACAATATCGGATTAAGCGAAAAATAAATTTTTGACCTTTTATGTTCGGTGTCTTGTCATTGAAAAATAAGAAAAAAAAATATTATATGAGAAATGACTTTTATTAATTAACAACAAGTGTTTTTTTTTTGTTGTTTTTTTCGAGATTGTTTATTTTTTTTTTTTTTTGCAGTTCTTTTATTCTTCGACAGACAAAAATTGTTTACATAATCTATTTTAAAATGGTGGAGTTTTTAGTAGTTTGAAGTTTAACGACAAGGAAAATAAAATCAGGGAGCCACGTTCAAATTCTAATTGAGGCGCTTTGTGCTCACTTCGTGCTAATACTGTTGTAAAAGATATGAATGCATCTTTTCCCCACTAGCTATGACTTAAACGGGAGGGTTCTCTTGCCTTCGTTGGCAACCAGTCTAGAAAAAGAACAACTCTGAATTCAAAACCGTGCAGAACGTAACAGGAAAGTAAGCCACGATATTTCCAAAGTACAGTCGTGACAATGTGCCGTTTACGGATATTAAAGAAAAGGAAGATGTGGAGAACTATGATCGTTTACATCCTGAATGGATATAGCGCTTAAAGAAGTAAATTTTAAGCTGACAGAGGTTTTAGAAAAACAAGGTCTCTTACTCTCAAAAAAAAAAAATCCAAAAGCCAAGCAATGTATTAAGAAACGGGAAAATTTCGTTCGGAACAAAGAAGAGACCAAATTTCTAGGGCACATAATGAGGAAAGAAGGCTTGGAAAATTTGATACACACAGGATAGATTGGAGGCATGATGGGCAGATGAAAAAAACGCATAACTAACTCAGGGAGCTTGAGTAAATGAAGGGCGGGACTATAATTTAGTAAGAGCTACAAAGAACAGGAAATTTGGAGAGCCATGATATCCAACGTCCTAAAGTTATACGGCAAGAAGAAGAAACTGATCGATAATATTTTTCTCGGACAGACCTTAAAGTGTATTATCTGTTGTCTGTATACTTTTAGGAAATGCATTTACTGATAATTATGAAAATGGATATGTGAATTTAGAAAACAGAGATATTCACTGTACTGTCATTTTCACTGTGATAAGTAGTAGTTTGGTTTTTGTCTGCTTGAAATATTGAGAATAAAAAATTTGAAACATAATCAAAAGTTTCACTTTTCTGATAAAGATTATATTCCATTCATTTATTTTAAAACGCATTTATTTTAATGCATCCAATATATTTTAAGCCTGATCCAAGCAACTCTCTAATGTCTAAACATTGATTCTAACGCATATATTATCGTATAGTGATAACTGGGGTGAGGGGGAAGCCGAAAGAATAATACCAGCATGCTGGGAGCAAAATTACGTCCCGAATTCGGAGCATGTTTCGTGTGTGTGCGATTGAGACAGTGTAAAAGGTGTCAACTGGTTTATAGTAAGCCGAACACACGCACACAGTCGCGCTCACGCGTTTAAGAAACAGCTTCGCGTTATAATCAAGACTATGTTTATTTATGTATTTATTTTTTAAAAAAGGATTTTATAAAAAAAAACTCTCTCCTCGTTACAAGAACACACACACACACACACGCACACACACACACACACGCACACACATTTATACGAGTTTGAATCCATATATATTTCTGTCTTACTCAACACATACATGTATAAAATTAGTTATCCGTTTAAATTTCTCTAGCTCAATACATATATATATATATATATATATATATATATATATATATATATATATATATTAAGCATTACGCCCCGAGCAAGGCGTGAAGCCACTAGGATGCAGGGGGTTGCAGAAGATTTGGAGCGAGAGCAGATAGGAGTGATAGAAGAAAGGATGAGTAGAAGGATAGTGGATAGATCAAGGTAACTGGAGATGTCGATAGACATTACATTTGAATAGTTGGAGATTATAGCTCTCAGGGAAACAGTAATTGGGAAGGGTGTTCCACAGGCGAGAGGTGCGAGGTATGAAGCTATTGGAGTAGAAGAGACGACTACATTTAGTAGTTTCGACAGTGGAAGGGTGAGTGGATGCCAGCCTCATAGGGCGCTTGAATTCATGGAGTCTGGGAACCAGTGAAAGCAGCTCAGCGGAGCAATTACCATGAAAGTATTTGTAGAAAAGACAGAGAGAGGCGACGGCGCGTCTGTGAGAGAGTGACTGTAGACGAGATGCCAGATCAGGACCAATTATATTACATATCCCTCTCTGGATCTTGTCAAGAGCTCCGAGGTAAACAGAAGGTGCCCCATATATATATATATATATATATATATATATATATATATATATATATATGTGTGTGTGTGTGTGTGTGTGTGTGTGTGTGTCCAACCCTTAGCTTAGTATTGACAAATTTATAAGTGTACGCGCGTATAAACAACTTTTCTTTTCTTTTCATGTGCCGTGTCCTTTCAGGACGTAGGCGATCATGGCTCTCCACTTTCCGCTATCCTTTGTAGCTCTCAATAAGTTTCGTCCCTCTGCCACTTGTACTAAAAATTACGGAAATACAGTATGGCTTCTTTAATCCGGCACCATTGAGACCAGGCCACTGCCGGACTACAGAAATCACGGCTGACAGAAATCACTTCTAAAAATACTATAGCCTTACCAACTCACTCCGCGTATATATTGATCTGTTTTCGAAGGTCGAACAAAGCTTAAGACAGGAAATAAAACAATCATTAATGCTTCTAACCACAAGGTAATTTTTTTTTATTGTTTAATGCAACACAAAGGCTAAACAAAACCGAAAAGCAAAATATAATATATACTTAGAATATATATATATATATATACTGAATGCAGCTATATATAATAAATGAGCAAGACCGCCTCACCAAAACACTCTGTTGCTGTCGGCTCCTGCGGAAAGTTGTGAACAAAATTTCGATCAACGGACTAATGGCGGTTTATAAAACCAATACCGAAACCATGAGTGTCGTCGGAACATGGGTGCTGAATTAAAGAGGTCGGACTCTACTGAATTAATTTTATAATTACAATATATATTTAACGAGTAATGTAAGATTTTTATCTACCCTATTAACTCTATTTTCAAATATTAAATCTTTCTTTTTATGACAAATTTAAATATATAATAATAATACTGCCGAAATCGCCAATTTAAAGGTAATTTTTTTTATAGTTTGTGAGTACATATCAATCTAGAAAGGATCAAAACCTTACACATTATTATAACATATCTGTATGCGCGTTGATACCCACGTATAAAATGTACAAAAATATATGTGTATTTAAATGTAATGATATAGAAAGAGATGTATGTCGCTATAGGGTTCAGTAGACTGAAAAAAGTCAAAGGCAAGCAGGTCTCATGATACAAGGTTACACACATGCATATTTTGTTTTCAGTTAGAGTCCTTAAAAAGGGTACGATTGTGAGCTGGGTGGTCGTTTTGGAGATTTGCCGCACATGTTGGTTATGACATGTCGGTGGTGTTTCAATGTCGGCAAGCCCCTGGACTGTGTAGCTATCCAAGTTCTGGATAGACTCATTATCCAGAAGAACATCAACATTGACGCATTGCAAAGACAAAAGCGACAGACAGCAAAGCATCATCAGCGCAGAACAAGTGTAACGCCAAGAGTGTGAACAGAGACCGTTAAGAATCATTTACTACGGACACACGTGTTTCTATCTAAACTTTCAATTCTGTTAAGGCACCCATGTGAACTTCTATCATGGTATGGCGAGAAGGTTATACCAGAATTTGAATGGGGCTCTGTAACAGTGAAAAGAACTGTTTCTACAATGGTTGACTGTTTCCGTGTACGACATTGACATTTCAAAGCCTATTCACCTACGACCGACAGGTATAAATTTCCACGGTGTGTTTAGTTCCAACCTGTATCTGTCTATATTTCTGAGATGAGGTATTATGTATACTATTTACATTATTCGGACTATTATCCTCATCCTTGTCGCCATATTTATTACAACGTTTCGGCTGTTGTACGCTCCTGCCTTCTTCAAGTGGTTTGAATGAGGAACTGAACTCTTTATTTCGCTCACTGGGGTAGACTGTTCTAGTACCATGTGCCATGCCTATTGAGTTCAATACCTGGTTAAGGCGGTGGAGAACTTGGAGTGGGGAATTGACAAGAGATAACTGATAACTGGCATCCATTAGACAAAGGTTCACTTCGACATTCAAACGACCTGAAGAAGGCCGAAGCGTACAATGGCCGAAACGTTGTAATAAATATGGCGACAGGGATGAAGACAATAGTCTGAATAATGTAAATAGTAGTTTCCAACCTATATTGGAATTATTGCAAAATACTTATCCCTCCCCAATTTATGGGCAGAAGAACACAAATGCATGCTGGGATTTCTTCCTAACCAATAAAATAGACTATTTATCGGTGTTATCTTACTCGGTCCCCATCTGTCTTGAAGTTCGTTTATCCGAATTCGCTATTATGCGTCAACCCCAATTCTTAGTTTGTGAACTTTTTCACATATTACTGTTAAATTCCCTTGCAAATATTGTTTGCTTGCTTTTAGTTTTGCCGTGTTTTTTATTTTCTTTTTATCGTTATTATTTGTCTATATTTTCGAGATTAGGTATTGTAACTATTTACATGATTTACATTCTTCAGACTTCCAACGTATATCACCTGAAGAAAGCCGGCGAGTACAACGCCGAAACGTCGCGAATATAACAATAAAGATGAGAACAACAGTCCAACAATGTAAACAATACTGAACAACGTCATGTACGTTTAGAATATTTTCAAACAGGATTATTACTGGAACAAAAAGGTAATGTACAGTTCGAGCAAAATAATACACAGCCACATTATACCCTAACTGTATTTAACATACTCTGATTAATACGATCAGCAGACACGTTCCCTATTCAATATATATGGGACAGGATGGGGACGACACTTGACGTGTATATTTGCGTCAAAAGTTGCAAAAAACATGAAATAATGGTGATTTTCTAAGCGTAGCTTAGATGTGGCACAAGGCCGAAAGTGTGGGGCACCCAGTGAAGATCGAACGCACAACTCAGATTTAATTCATCTAGCAAGACAATCTTGAATAACCATTACACTGCGTCGAAGTGCCCAAATGATTCTGCAAACGTAGCTTACATGTGGCACAAGGCCGAATGTATGGAGCACCCAGTAAGACTCGAACTCACTAACTCTTTATCGATCTAGTGAGACAAGCTTGCTAAATATTACACTACGTCGAAATGCCCAAATGATTTTCTAAGCGTAACTTAGATGTGGCACAACGACGTAAGTTTGGGGTACCCAGTGTGGATCGAACTCATTACTCGGTTGTAATTGTTCTAACGAGAGAAGCTTGCTAAATATTATACCACGTCGAAGTAACTAAGGCCTGAAATAATGTATCGCAAAATGATATTGGCTATTCAGTTGCCCATATGCTTGCGATAGTAAAGGCCTTTATTAATAATCAAGGAGGATATACGGTTCATGAAATTAGGGTCTAAATATTTTTTTTATATATGTTTTATTTTTTAACCTGTGAAAATATTGATTTGTATATGTAATTTACTGTAACCCAACCATATTACTTGTACATTTCATCTTGAGTGAGTTGAAACATATTCAGATTATTCTAGATAAAGCATTAGCAACCATGTCAGAATTAAGGTCTTTTCCTTCAGGTACTTGATAACACCACGATGCCAAATTTCATCCATTTTCAGAAGTCGCCACCAGTTACTTTTGAAAATCTTCTTTGAACGGCCAGGTGTCAGTTTACCTGGAAAGAGACAATGCAATTATTAATGAGTTGAAATGAACGCATGCAAGATTTCACAACTCTACCATCATTATTTCATAGTCAGACTATCAAATAATGATGCTAGAGTTGTGAAATCATGTATGCGTCACTTCAACTCATTAATAACTGCATTGTTTCTTCCGAGGTATATATATATATATATATATATATATATATATATATATATATATATAGGGTGGGAGAAACTACGTATTGAACATTACTTATAACTTAACTAATTTAATAATGTCACACCATTTGCGTGAAACAAAGTATATTGGGATCCCTAAAGTATTAGAATTTTGTTGCTAATTTGTGTTTTTGTCTTAGAGTAATAAGCGTAAACCGGAATGGCACAAGGCCTAACACTGCATGAGCGTGATCAACTTGCATCCCGTTACAAAGTGTGGTAGCCCGTGGCAGAAATGATGGCGCAGTGTTCATGAACCACGTGCTTCGATATTGTCAAAAGCATCAGTAATTATCATTCCAAGGTGATGAATACAGAATATGTGGTAGAAACTCACGGAAGCGACCTTTCTTCAGTATCCAGACTGGAAGAAAATATGCAAAAGGTAGAATTTTAACGCTGTACTCTACTTCTACCATTATACTGTTAAAAATAAAATGTTTCATGTTTTTAACAATTGTAAATAGGAAGTTTCTTTCGGTTCACTTTGTATCTCTGACTGTCTGTTTCTCTCTCTCTATATATATATATTTCGACGTATGAGGGTCAAGCAAATCAGTTCCAAGAAATCGACAGCCAGACTCCTGCACAATTCATTTTATTATAGGAGGTGAAGGCTTGTGCAGAACCAACCACAGTTTTTGGAAGAACAGAATACAGAGAAATGCTGTAAAATATGTCACAAGGTCCGCAAACAATCCTCCACAGGTTTTTAATTCAGAGTTGTCCTTCACATAGACCGGTTACCCAAGGCTACAGAATCCAGTTTGTCCTGCTATTTACCCATATATATATATATATATATATATATATATATATGAATAAAGACAAATGAAAAACTTAGCCGAAGCATTTCGAAAAGCTTGAAAGAATTACAGCAATTTCATAAGGTTGCACAACACAAATAGAATTTAGAATAAATGGATAAAAGATACTTACAAAGTTGTTGAAGATGAGAAATCACACATATCTGAAGTGTGCCTTCACGTCGAAACAGCTTTCGTGACGATGATAATGCTCATTGAGAAGAAAACGTCAACAAGAAAATATTTAAACATCCAACGAGTTTTCCCGCATTTCTTACATGCCTCGTTCTGATGTGTGTTTCATTTATCAAAAGGGACTCGGTTTATTAATTAACCATATACATTATTTTCGGTCATAGGACATAGATTGAAGAAAAGATGTCCATTTCAAAAAACAAAATAAACCCCCCCCCAAAAAAAAAAACAGAAAAATGAGAGCCATGAACGCTCATATCCTGGAGATTTATTAGTCTTTTAGATGTCCTCTGTTAATTTACTATTGAGATTCGATGTATCATGGGAAACACAATAAACCGTTGAATGCAGTTTTTGTGCAAATTCTTTAACAGTAACTTTATTATTACTATCAGGCTTACACACATCAACAACTATCAGGCCACAACACATTGGTTTCGTTATATTCCCATTCGTTTAGTTATATACACTTACGTGCAAATATCCTTAGGAAAGATACTAATCCGCCACTTGCCCACAGCTATGAGTTAATTAGAAAGACTCTATCACTAAATCATTATTATAAAAAAACAGTTCTTATAATCTAAGAATATTTTTATTCTGGTTTTAAATTACCTGTAAAGGGTTGACAAGCAGTAAAAACCAAATCCATCGAAATTAATATTTCTATCGATATTACATCATTTACAGTCCTCATCTTTGTTGTTATTATCACATTATTATCACAAGGTCATCTTGAGTGTGTGTCTGGTCAATATTTTAGAGGAAAGAAACGCTAAAGCATACATATATTACAATTTGAGTAAAACGTATAATTACCAGCTGAATTGCATTCATTGTTGAAACATCCTTGTAGTTTCCAAGCCTTCAATAGCGACAACTATTTCCTATTTGCGTGCTGTGTACTGCTGATTATGTTAACAATACAAAGCCGGCACATTTTAAAGTGTGAAATGCCTGAGATGTTAATGAAATTTGAGAATATCTCTGATTAATATATATCTTAATAGGATTGGCGATGTCATCCGCATGAAGCAACGTGCATTCCCAGGTACCTGCAGTACAGAGATCTGCATCTATGTACAAAGACGGAAACAAAACTAACCTCCACTGGTTCAAGATCATACCGATCGTGTTGGCATGCAATTTTCCACTAAGCATCTGCAAACTTCGAAGAAGTCCGCCGTCAAAAAATCACCATTCAAAAAACAACTCCACGGGGCAACTTTGCCATTGGTCACAGGTTCTGTTGCGCCAGATTCTGTTTACCTAGAGGCCACTGTTGAATTGCAAGCCAAGGTCTTCCTCACCCAAAGAACGACCATTATGTATATATGTGTGTGTGTGTATGACGAGTTCGGTGGGGAGGGGCGTATTCAACAAACAAATCGAAAATTGTTTTTTTCACTGCAAATTATTCATATCCAAGTATTTTACAAAAAATTGGACCCAATTACACAATATTTCAAGCTTAATTTAGGTTTATAGTTCATAACCATGCAATGAGATAAGTAGATTTGTCTGTGGAATATTGTTATATTATTGTTACATAATTATATTGAAATCATTAAGGTTTTTTGTCAAAAGCATTTTATTTTGGGGCGTATATTAATTTAAAATATTCCTTTCTACAGGCTTTATTTTTGAAAATGAAAAGATCATTCTAAATTTCAGAATTTCAAAATTGTCCATCAAAATGACTGGAAGAAAGCAATCTAAAAACAACAATGGAAAAAGAGGGGTAAGAAAGTGTAAATGAAATAGTTCCAAATTGTTCATCTTAGCATTGCAGCCAAAGTATTCTAAAATGCTGCCAAATAACAAAGGAGAAAATGAAGAATACCTAACAACAAATCGAATATAAAATTCAAAATTTATATTTTTAATTATTCGTTATGTAATTAAATATATAATTGTCAACAATGTTTCCGTAAACTTGATATTTCCTTTAATAAATACTTAATAAATATTATTATTGTTACTATTTTACTTTAGTGTATGGTAGTCCTACATTTACAACTTCTTACGACTAACCATGAAAAGAATTGTTGATCAAAACTGCCTAAAACCTTTAAGCGCGTGTTGCCGCAAAATGATCAAATGTTGAATACGCTTATATATATATATATATATATATAATGAGACATGTTTTTATCTGTTATCTCTTCCTATCAGTTTATTTGATATTAACAAAAAATATAGCCGTTATTTTACTTTTCAATGATACTATGTTTATGGATATACCCTAATTATTAAAGTTGAATAACAGTGTGTTACTTGAAATTGGAAAAGAATGTTTCTCAAGTTTAGATCTGAAATTTAATTGTAAATATACTTTCCTTGAAACATATTTGGACTTACCACACATTAAGCATAGGATTGAACTTGTGTTCTTTCTGTTGTGTCCCTTTAGAACGTGAGCGATCATGGCTCTCCACAACTTCTGTATTTTGTCACTCAACGTAAGTTTTGTCTTATTGCTCTTTCTCCTATCTATGTTCTGTCAACCATTTACACAAGATCGTTAGGTAGGCTATTCACTGCTTTCATCTGTTCCTCTTGCCTTCAATGTGTCCTATGAGTGACACATTTTCCAAGCGCTCTTTCCTCATTATTTTCCAATATATGTGTTTCTATTGATTAATTCGTTGCGATTTGACTTTATCAATATAAAAATTTTAAAAAGATAAGGTTTTTTTATAGCATCACCTTCACCCCCCCCACCACCACCAACAACAACAGCGCTACCATCATCATTTTTTAGCACGTGATTCACGCATGTTCAGTGAGTATTGTAATTGACATCTACTCTCCAAAACACAACTTTACTGTATTTCGTACTATCCGCACCTTTTGCTTATTATTATCTTTGGAGTTTTCCCACCAGTAACAATTGGTAGTTAAAAATAGGCTTTCAGATAATTTCTTTAATACTGAAACAATCTCCAAAACAGTTTTTAATAATGCTATCATCAAGAAGATGGTTTTAATCCTCCCGTGGGTTTCCGTTTCCTTGCATTAGATTTTAAGCATAATTCCCAGTGCTTCAACAACGCAAAGCACTACTGTTATTTTCCTAGTTTCTAAATCGTTCATATAGCAGGCGAGATTCAGGTACTTGGCCAGATTTCATTTTCTTTTAATGCTACTTTATGATTTGCTGAAACAACGAAATCCACTTTCTAACATGTTTTCATCTCCTTATTTATGATAATGAGGTCCGGTCTTCTTACCTGGATTGAGTTATCCGTTTGAATCACAATGTCCGAAAAGAACTTGGGTTTTAGAGAATTATAAACACAAGTACATACACAAACCAGAATCCTATCTTAGATAAATTCTAGTTTCGTTATATACTATTTGTTTATATAGTCAAATCCCAATGTATTGCACAGTTTCCAATGGATCACTCTTCCAGCCCAGTCATATCTATTTCTTGTACTTTTCATGTGTTAACTTGCTGCATTAGATTATTATTATTATTATTATTTAAAAACATGACAATATATATTGATTTTACTCTGGAACAGCGATGTCTACTTTCTGCTACCTTTTATTCTCATAGTTTATGATAATGGGATCCGGTTTCTGGCCTGGATTGAATTACAATGTTTCAAAGAAACTTGTGTTTTTAATGCTCTAATACAGATTCTGTTTATTTATATATCATTGGTGGAATCTCAATTGTTTTGCAGAGTTCCTAGGGGATCACTCTTCCACACCAGTCATGCCTATTTTTGTATTTGTTGCATAAGATTATTATTTAAAAAGATAATGTTTTCTTTTTTTTATTTCAGTTTTATATATCTGATAAAATATTAATCTAGAAGATATAAGTAACTATGAAAGACATTCATATAAGTTTTTCTAATGTCTTGTATATGAGAAAGAATCAATAATATATATCGATTGTTAGGACTAGTATGTTCATCCAGGTTGTTATCAAATTAATTTATACAAGACATCCTTTTGATTGAATAACAGAATGAAAACAATCTGCAACTCATCGTCTCTTAGAAAAAAAATGGATAAATTCCTGGAAGGTTACTAACTGTGACAGACACCGAAAATAGGCTAAAGAGTACATCCGGAAAGTTGTGATGATGACAACCAAGATAACGAGACTACTCCCAGAAAATCAGTGTATAATAATGTTTGTATTTATCAGTGTATAAAAAATTGTATTTATCAATGTATAATAGTATTTGTATTTTTCAGTGTATAATGTTTGTGTTTATGAATATATAAAAATGAATCCTCAAAAATGACTTAGGTAGGTTATGGGCTGTTTTCCTCCGTTCTGTTTACCTTAAGTATGTCCTGTGAGTGTTAAATATTCTAAGCCCTCTTTCATCATCATGTGTCTGAGAAATTTCAACTGTCTCTTTCCGGTGATAAATATAAGTTTCCTTTTTGTTTCAGTTCTTAAACTTATGAATTATCTTTTGAAAGTTTATCAACTTCTTTTGTTGGTATGTTTTGTTTTTCTTCTTCTTTTTAGACGGCACTTAGGTTTTCTTCGCCAATTGCCTTGCATAGTGTGTGTCGGTATGAACGAAGAAACCCATGAGTACTGTAATATTTTCCCCTCCTAGCACTAGTGCTAGTTTCGGTTTATACCATTTCTCTGCACCGGGAAGGTTATAATTGGGTACCACCAAAGATTCGCTAGAAAATGAGCGTACATGAAGAAAAATGCCCCAAACTTAATAAAAATAAAGTTTTAGCGTCAAAATATTTGTTATTATTAAGAGTAAAAACCAAAAGATTTTTGTTCATTTTAGAATTTTCAAAATTATGGTTAATTCTTTCCTGCATCAGACGGAGACCATAAATTAGTACAGAAAATTTTAGAGTCTACTAAAAATTACGTTGATTTTGGAAATTCCTTTAAAAATGAAATAATTGTCAGATTTTGATGAAACTTTGACTTATTCACAAATGAATTAAATTATTTTTTAAATGTTTCTTTTTTAAAAATTCTTAGTAAAAATATTTTCTTTTTTTACATCTGTTACCCCTCCCCCACTCCCCTTATTCAATTTTATGAAATTTGGTGAAATTCATTTTTGTATTACGTAATGTTTATATTAGTTATATATTATATTAGTCCTTGAAGAATTTAAACCATCAATTTTTGTAAAACAGCACCCCCCAGTTTGAGACAATTTGCTCTAAATAGTAAAATAAAAACATGCAACAAAACTAAGATAATATTTAATTATATATTGAATAAGATATATTATAGACACTGTTGTCTTAACAAAATTTTATGATGAATAATGGATTCTGTTTATATTTTTAAAAAATTTAATTAGAATAATTTATGAAGTTTTAAATTTTTTCTATTAATTGGTAGGGGTTAGGTGATATTGTTATTAATTAAAAACTATATTTACTTATTTATGGAAAAGCTTACTTCATTTCAATGATACCAGTATTTAAAAAATAATTTTGATTTGTGTGTGTATATATGTGTGTGTGTATGTATATATATATATATATATATATATATATATATATATATTTGTGTGTGTGTGTATATATATATATATATATTTGTGTGTGTATATATATATATATATATATATATATATTTGTGTGTGTGTGTGTATATATATATATATATATATATATAAAGGTAGTTATTTTTGTAAATATGGACGTCCATACGTTATATTATCATAAAACAAAAGTGTTAAAAATTGCTTTACTGCGATATTTTAAACTAAAAGTAATCGGATTAAACTTTAAATTATCTATTCTTCCTTAAAAAAAACAATTACATTGTACTGGGAAGTTTACAAACCTCTTAGCATAACGTAATTCACTTGTAAAAAAAATGGCTAAAATATTCGATCTTTAGCGATTAAAAAAAATTAATTCCAATTAATTTAAAATCGTTTTGAAATACAGCAAAGTATTTTGCTTATTGGAAATATTACATTTAATCTATTAGCTTAAAATTAAAATAAAATAAAACTTCAATAAAGATTTTTCATATTTTAAAAATCAATTTTAAAACTTAGGTATCACTTTTCTTTTGAAGGTACTAGAATGTTAGTATATCTTCTAAGGCAGATATTTCTCTACTCTATTATGTCTATCTAAATTCATTTGTGATGAAGTATTAGATGATCTTCATTTGTAGCTGGAACAGAGCACCCAGATTATTAATCTTGCCTTTGTTTATTCACACCAAACGTTTGGTAGTCAGCCTTGAAGACTGGGTGACAACAAGTCTCCTAAATTCTCCAGCGCACTCTTTGGTATCCTCGCAAACCCCAGCAACGCCTTGATCTCTAATCTGAAATCTAGTGTTTTTATCAACGATTTCAAGTGCTTTATTATTATATGGTTAATATAACGGTTATGGTTATAGACGGCACAACCATAACCGTCTTATTCCACACATTTCTCATCTCTCGGGCAAGATCCTGGTATTTTTCAATTTCATATTCTCCTTTATATTCGTTGTCATTCACTGGCTCAACTACGCTATCTGACATGCTCTTTTATTTTCCACTTAGTTCAGTCTTGTTTCGATGTGAAAGGCGGTCTGATTGTCAAAGTCCTAGAATATTTTATTACTTTTATTTTTCAATACAGTCTCTAGTACATAGCTGATACTATTTATTACACATGATACGAATTATCCTCTAATTGATACCATTTATTCACCTGGTCGAAACCTATTTTTTGTGACAGTTTGTCATGGTTTTCTCTGTTAGTTTCTTACATTATAGCCTAATCTCTTTGATATTTACTATTTCTCTGGGCTGTGTCGATATTCACCTTATCATTTGTTCTGATTTGCAGGGATTCAGGAAATTGTTGCTCTCTTCAGATATCCTCTGCGTACCCATGTTCATGATTGTTCGTCTACGTTATTTTTTATTTGCTTTCAAAATTCTTTAGAATACTTTCGTGATCGATTAAGTTCTTCACTACTCCATCATTTAAAACATTCGTAAAGTATTTTCCTTTACTGAAAAAATGCTCCCCTTTTTCTTTGATGTCCTTTTCTGTCAAGTCAGAAATGTTAGTATTTCGTTCATATCACACACCTCATTACCTTATTACCATTTTAACAGCAATCCACTACCTTGTGTGACTCTCGGGTCTTGTATATCATACATTCCAATATTAAAAAAAAAAAAAACATTTTCCCATGTGAGTACTTTTTAAAAATAAAGCAGTTGCTTTATTATTAACTTTACTGTCTTTATTTTTATTTTATTCACGACACTATGACTCACAAACAGCATAAAAAGAGAAATTAAAAGAATGGCTTCTGACGAGATTTGAACCCACACAATCGTCTTTCATCGACAGCTCGTTTAACCACCTCGCGCTCGAAAACGCTGACGACTAAGTAACGATCAAAATTATTGTTAATCGGTCAGTACTTCAAGTCGAGTCGGATAGTGAGTAGTGCTTTGCTACCAAGCAATAGGCTGTTTTATTTTTTTTTTTTATTATTATTATTTTAGCTGAATCATTTAACTTTTCCTCCATGTTATTTTTGTTGCTATCACAACATTCTAGAGATCAATAAAGTCTTCAACCGATAGCGCAAACACTGTGAACTCAAAAATTGACAATGTGGCTTTCGTTGAGATTCAAACTTACATACCAGGCTTTAAGAGATATCTATCATGGACGTTGCCTTAACCATCGCAGCCACGAAAACATTCTCGATTTAAAGCAGATCGCAAGTCTGTGCTAATTCTGATTCTCTTTTTTCTGATTCTACATACTATTTTTTATATACGTTTTATAAATAACATTACGCCGAGGTAACGAATTCTTTCACTGATGTACGTATAAATAAATAATATGTGAGCCTTCTCTACTTCGTGTTAAAGGTATTAGTCATGCATGTCATGGTTGAGAACTTTTCTACGAACATGGTCCAGTAACATGGCAAGGAAGTATATTTGAGTTAGAAAGCTAGTCAGTTTAAAAGTAGAAAAACAGTTCACACGTTTATGGGTGTGCTATTTGCCACGTGTATAGGATGTTTAGTGACTTGACATTATGCATATTTCGATAGTTGCATATGAAGAAACAAACCACTTGTAAAAATTTAGGACCTTGAATGTAAATACAACCTGCCCGGTGAGATGTTTTTAATATTCGTTCCGATGTCAGACAAGAAAAAATCTCGGCGTCTTTAAGTCATCAGTTGGTCTACTTAACGAGCAAAATATGCTTACAATATAAGACTAATAGTAAATTATATATATTAAGTAATAAACTAATAGTATATATATTTTTATATATAAATATATAAGCTTAGAATAATTTCCAAGCCTCAAAACGAAACCATTTTCAATTTTTATTATAGATTAAGTTTACTTGTACAATAAAATATTTACAGGAGTCAACACCTTCAGTCTTCAGCTTTAGGGTTGACATAAATAAACGAATACTGGTACCTATATATATATATATATATATATATATATATATATATGAAGGTACCAGTATTCGTTATGTATATATATATATATATATATATATGAAGGTACCAGTATTCGTGATTTATATATATATATATATATATATATATATATATATATATATATATATATATAGGTATCATTAAGTTGCGCTGATATAAGCATTATATATTTGCGTGTGTGTGTGTTTCTGTTTATAAATATATTACCTCTTCAAACAAAAGTCACCTATTACACATACAAATGTAGACGATGTGCTGAAATATTAGATACATATAAATACACACACACACACATACACACACACACACATATATATTGTGCCTTGTCAAGATTGATAATGAGTGCAACAGCTTTTTACTCTGACTACTGCCTGGGCAGTATGGTAGATATAGGAGAGTAGTCTGCACATGTGATCACTCACTCACCATGTCGCTTATTCAATTCTCATGGTATGTCAGCAACAAAACATTTTTGTAATTATATCTGACGATGGGATCAAAAGCTGGGTGAACTGCATTCGTTAATTTCCGAATGATATTCATGCTAAATTAAATACAAACAACCGTATTGCATCCGTTCAAAGTGTACAGTTTAATAAATCAATTTATCTATCTTAGATTTGACACTGAAAAGTTCGCGAACAGACTCACTTGTCAAAATTCGAATCGTCAGAACTTATTTTTAGACACCCTTCTTCTTCGTGAGAGCGAGAATCTTTCAGCACCATGCTGTATATATCTATTTACCACATATGTCATTATATATATATATAATTTCGTTTTTAATCAATTTCTCTATCCTCTACCTATGTGTGTAAAGGCGTGGAGGCATTCACATACACGTTGCCGAATTAAATACACCGTAATAATCAATGCAAACTTCAATATGTAATAAAATTGTAAATCATAGAATAGATACGTATGCAACTGAATGACTTTATATACCACGTGTGCCTATATGTGCCTGTGTTTCTTTGCCCAAGAGTTTATATTTATTGTTTACATATGAACACGCTTATATTTTATGCCAAAATACTAAAGTGCAAGTGTTCTTACGACAGTAGACCGGACCAGAATCGAAAAAGCGGCCGGACGAAAGAAAAAAGGAAGAGGAAAACAAGAAACGAAACGAAACAAAATATTTTGACTGTATTCCATTGTGACTAATTCATTTTTGCTTGATTATTTTAAAGTTATTTATAAAAAGTAATAAATGAGTAGATTTAAATAAATTAATTAAGAAACAACAGAAAACATTAATACTAGAACTAAAAAAGCCTATTGTAATAAATAAAGGACTTTCAGCGATCTCTTAAATTAGTCAAAAAACAAGAAAAGTGCAAGTATTCCCATGGCCATAACAACACCATTTTGGCTAAAATTCCCAGAGTTGCCTGTTTAATAGAAGGCCTTTTAAAAAATAAATAAAGAATTAATTCAAGGAAACACAAGCTTACAAAGTAAAGAAAACGTGTGCCAGCCAACGTTACAAAAAAAAAAAAAAAAAAAAAACATATCTTTCTTTCCTTTTTCAACATCCTAAGCGATGATTCGATTTTGTATTCTCAAAGAGCACGTTAATACAATGGAACAAACACACAATGACAATAATACGTACTTTTTTCTTACGCACACAGCAATGATAAAAATGCTTTCAGCTCTCTCTCTCTCTCTCTCTATATATATATATATATATATATATATTAAAAGGACATGTATGTACATGCATTCAGAACGTATACAATATACATACACAAAAACACGCACGTACACATCTGTGTGTGTGTGTATGAGAGAGAGAGAGAGAGAGAGAGAGAGAGACTGCCTGTTAACTGTCATGCTGCGTGAACTAACCAAGATAACATGTCGGTAGGTTTACCACCGTAAGGTTACTTCTCACAACCACCAACCACAACATGTCAAATATCGGTCACAGAAAGAAAGAAAGAAAGAAAGAAAGAAAGCACAATAGCGCTTGCACTAACCTATACACATGCAACAAATGTACAGAATTGTCCTATTGCAGTGTAGAGAGTACCCAGCAACAGAGCGAAAAAGTAGAAGAGTAGGAGAAACAAACAGAAAGAAGGGGGAAGAGATCGAGTTTGTATTGAAAGTAAAAGAGAGACATAGAAAAGAAAGAGAGAAAGATTAAGGAGAGTGGGAGAGAAGGGGAGAAAATATAAAACGGGAATATATTATTACTGTCGAGTATTCGTTGTGAAATGGGCGGCCGAGAGAAGAAGAACTAATGCTACATTTGGATTGGTCACACTGCGAGTAACACTGATTGGTGTTAAAACAAAAACAAACAAAAAATACTTGAAAAATCATAAATATGAAAACTGAAAAGTCTTTTCATCGATGCAAATTCAAGCAAAAGCAGTCATCGTTAAATGACTGCATGTTTAGAGAACTTTAGTAATCTTAGTCAAGCACACAGCCACAGTGTGAAATCGAAGTCACTATACATTGGTGGTAAATTAATGGTCCACGAGACCAGCTTGCGAACGACTACACACCAAGTCTAAAAACGAATAAAAGAAAACGACAACAGAAAGGTATGCATGGGACACATAGATATATTAGTAAAGTTAGTACAATAAATTAAATACATTTACAACATTGCTGTACTTATTTTATTTACAGTCTGAATTTGAGATTGTCCATTCTCGCAATGATTAAATCCTTAAAATCAATTTTAGTTAGTCCAAAATTATTATATCGTTCTTTTGAGTAAAAAACGATAGTTTTCTTTCTTTTTAAAAACATTTCCGCAGTGAGATCAGCAAATAATTTGTTTGGGAAATCCCTCGCCCACCCAGGTAAATAAAAGACTTGAAGCAACAAATACGTTTCTATGTAGAAGCAGATGCAAAAATAGATCAAAGAAGTTTTTAAAGTTTTCATATACAATAAAGTGAGATATACACAAACAACAAAAGTAGAAGCAAAAACAGGTGCAGTAACAAACAGGTCGCAAAGAATTCTTCAATGTCGACGACTATTATTAAAATTAGTAGCAGCCTTGGTTTGGCAACTATCTGTTATAAATGTAGTACGGTAAAAAAAAAAAAAAAAATGCTACCGTAACTACGAGTGGTGACTACAATACTGGGCTCTTGACCCCAGATGAAGAGGTAAAGAAAAAAAGGGACTTGAGCGCTCATAGAATTAATAAAAGTGGTGAATATAAAAATTAAATTCATAGGAATTTTAAAATAAAAAGAAATAATAATAATAATAATAATAATAATAATAATAATAATAATAAGAAGAAGAAGAAGAAGAAGAAGAAGAAGAAGAAGAAGAAGAAGAAGAAGAAGAAGAGGGAAGGAAGGATGGAAAGAAAAAAAAAAGGGTGTTTTTTGAGTGCGTGGGTGAGCGCGTGCGATCACTGGGAGAGCAATGTTAGCTCAACCGGCACGTGAATGGGCGAGTCACGTGAATTGATATCGATAGAAAGTAACGATAGCTAGCTAGATGCCAATGGGAATCGATGGCATTGAAAAGATAGAAAGTTAATGAGGATAGATAGATAGATAGATAGATAGATAGATAGATAGATGTGAAAAGAATGAGATAGATAGATAGATAGATAGATAGATAGATAGATAGATGTCAGTGTCGGTAGTAAAAGAGCGAATATAAAATTTCGATATGCCCTCGAAGGAAGAATCGAGTGACTGTTGATACAAGAAAGAAAAGGAACAAAACCTTTATTAATTTATAGCCAAGGGTTGATGGGGAAAAACACGAGGTTGAATGTTGAATATATGTGCAATAGCGTCGTTAGTTATGACTCGAAAAAAGATTTAGACGGAAAAGTGAATTATGAATAACTGAGACACACGTGTGTTGAACGAAACATTGCAGACCAAAGGAAAGGTGTGTTTTTTTGCATAGAAAAATACTAAAAACATTGGGGTTTTTTTTAATGAGACTACGAATAAAAACAAAGAAATGAGAAGAAATGATTTCAGTGCAGTGAGATGGATAGATTCATATAGAAAAGAAAAGAAAAACCCCAAAACAATGATCTTTTTACTACAGCATAAACAGTAGAAGTTAGCTAGAAAGACAGACCGATAAAAGCACGCGTGAACCAATAGGCAACAGAACACGTGGTTCGATAGGAGGAGGATTATTACTTGTTGTAAGGATAAATACTGGCGTGTGAAGTACATATGAGTACAATTACATGCGTAAGTTTAAACACACCTTTCGTGTGCGTGCGTTATTGAGCAGATCATTAAAATAAATTGAGATACGACGTGTAATGGAAGAGAATTCTTTTGGATTGTAAAATTTTAACGCACAGACACATACATACATCCACGTTACGAAACTGAAATCATTGAATACAGTAGAGAATTAATTAGATGCTAAACTATTATTAAGAAAGCTTGTGTCAATATGCACACGTATACGTGTGCATGTGTAGGAGATAGGGGATAAAAAGAGTGGAATAAAAAGCGGCCCAGAAGAAAGAATAAAAAAGGACCTCTACTCTGTTGTCAAAAGTAGCTTGATAAGTGATAGAAGATATGTGGCTTACACATTATTGGGTGAAGGGCAGAGGTGTGATCGAATTAAAATATTAATACACCAGAAGTGTGTACATATATATATGTGTGTGTATGTGCCTACATTGTGCTTAGAGCAGTGGTAGTAGTGATTATTAAAAAAGAGGTCGGTGTGAGAAAGTGACAAAGAAAGAAGAAATAAACACGAAGCAGAGTTGTGCGCGTGTCAGTGAGTGAGTGAGTACGAAAAGTATAGCACACAAAGAGAGGAGAGTATAGAGGAAATGAGATCGTTCTATAGTCAGTGTTAAGGGGAGGAGCCCGAAAAGAAAGACAAGTGGGGGAAAAAGAAGACGAAAAAGAGAGAGGAAGACTGAATAAAGTTCAAAAACGAGGTAGGAGGCGTTGAAAGAGTTGCGGTCGTAGGAATTCAGGTGGAAGCCGGTTTATCAAAAATAGACGCAATGTAGGGGGAGAAAAGGGGATAAGAACAGCATGAAGTGATAGAGCGGGGGGGAAAGATAACCTAGATGTTCGATAGAAACAGAAAATAATGACAGAGATTGGGTGAAAAGAAAACGTGTTGGGTGTGATCGAATAGGAAAGATAGACAGAGGGGCGGAGTAAGAGAGATAGTGGTAGTAGTGATAGATATATTAGTAAAGAAGTAGGAGGAGAAAGAACTTGTTTGATAGGTTGATGATTAATAGAGGGGGTGAAGGTTGAATTGATAGAAAGCAAAAGATTTCATAAAGAGAGGATGAGTAGTAGGCAAAGTAGAGGTTTTTGTGAGACGGTAGCTTCAGAAGCAAACACGGCTTAACTTTTACAAGAAGCCTGTATTTCTATAACAACAACGTTTATTTACTATATTGTATCTCGCTCATTTTAGTTCAAGGAGTCTTGATTATAGTCAAATTATGCAAAATTTGTTCTGTTAAAAATATTTCTGACGTAAAAAAGAAATAATAACAAAAGTTTTAAAAAGCAAACTTCATTTTCGAAGATCTTTTACTCAAGTTTTGTGTGAGGAAAAACGAATTGTTTTGGTGTCACGCTGAAGTCACGTTTTCTCATCCGAAAGGAGAAAAGAAAGACTCAGTTCAGAGCTTAGAGATTTAATCATCGAATACCAGTTACTGATATTTTATTTTATTATCCGTAAAAAAGAACAATTTAAAAATTGTTTTCTCTTATTTTTTCTAAAAAAAATTATTTTAATTCTTTTGACGAAAATTAAAAAGAAAGAAATTAACACATTCTTTTTTAAAAGAAATTAACAATCCTAAACAAATTATTAAACTATATTTATGCTCTACAAAAAGAAGAAAGAAAGCTAAGCCCATGCACATTAAAAGAAAACATAATCGATTGCAGTGACAAAAAAAGAACGACCTGTTCTCAGAACACGTCTTTCAATGCAAGCAAAATCTTTAAAATAGAACATTGATTTTTTTTAACTTATTAAACACATTCAGTGATCGTGTACATTTATACCTTAATCTAATTCAATTTCACATATCAAAAGAAAAAAAAAACCTACGTAAATTTCGCCCAATTTCTGTCACGACCACATTTCCACGGCGTGAATGCAAGGTAGTGTTAAAAACGTAACGCTGTTCAAACGAAACCGCACAAAAACGAAACGAAAATATAACAACAATTTTTACGAACGCCTTTTATAACAGAATTAAAATTGACAAGATAGGTAGAGATTTTAAAAAAGAAATTGTTTAAAGTATGTTTAAAATCACTGAAAATGTGTAAAAGTTAGATCTGGAAGCGTGTAAAATACAGATTTGTGCATGGAGACTGAAACTAGAAGGTAAAGTCGGAGTGATAGAAGAAAGAAGGAGTGAGGGGGAGGAACCACGCTGCCTGACTGACGATAATGTCTGTCTGCCTATTTACTTCTACATTTTCCTGCTAGAAAGTTTAGTAGACACAAGCCCCCAGTCTGCAACACGCCTGTCTCGAAAGCAAACCGTAGATCGCTTCATTAAGGATAAATCTAGGTTTTTCCTTGAAAAAGAAATTAGTATATACAAGGAAAACACATATTTAAAAGATAGAAAAAGTTTCAGTTACTTAATAATATTATTAAGTAATGTTATTATGAGCGGAAGGAGGGACGACTTAATGAAAGCTTTTGTATGAAAATACTGGATCCTTTCGGAAAGATTGAGAGAAAGATAAGGATCGACCGAAAAAAAAAGAAGGAGCTGGAGGAGGATCGTTATAATCGTAATATTAAGAACAGAAAGGAGGGAAAGAAAAAGAAGCGGATGAAAGAATAATCATAGCACGTTTTCATTGCTTGTCCAACAACTCATACCAGAGAAACCACGTCGGGGAAAAAGGCTGTTTAGTGTTTTGCTATCTTCTTTCTTCTTTCTCACCTTTTTATTCCCCTGAGGAAATCATATACAAGAGATCGGATATAAATCTCCATTTCTTACTTATCAAGAAAAAAAAAAAGGGATAAAATCATTTTAAAGGAAACCTTCGGAAGAAAAAAAAAAGAAAGAAAGAAAACATCTGTTCTTGGGGATCCTTAAAAAAAAAAAAAAAAAAAAAAAAAAAAGAAGAGAAAAATATTCCTCTTCGAAATATTCTTCAAAACCCCAGGATACCAAAAACATCCCCCTCCCCAAAAAAAACAAAACACACAAAAAAACAACTTATTTTTTGTACAAGCCATTACAGAAAAATTTCCAACAATTTAAAAAAAAAATTCAAATTTAGTGGATAAAATCCAGTGAAAAAGATTATTTTCCCGAAAGATCTAAACTTGATATCAAACCCTCCCTATTATTATTTTTACTATCATTAGGCTTATAGCAATTATAATTATAATTATTATTATTATTATTAGTAATAATAATAATAATAATAATAATCACTTTGTCATCATTCTTACTAAACAATGTGAAAAGAGTCCTGGCAAACTGTCTTTGGAAATTCAGAAGTCTTGCAACTATTCATCCAGGATAAATCCAAAACGACTTCCAATACATAAACTCAAAGCCTTGTCATCACCACATACAACAGATAATTATACATATATACATACACACATTCATGCACACATATATAGATGATTTTCAGCACTTATATATGTATTTAAAGAAAACCTTTGTATATATGTAAATATATATTTAAATCTATCTCCCTTTGTATATACATCTGTGTGAAAGTTTGTATGAATATATATATATATACATATGTATATATACCTATCATAAAATTATATTAAAAGATCTCCTGTCCGCTTTCTGGTTCACTATTAAATATTTTTATGCCTGTATATTTATAAAAGAAAATAAGGAGATTTAAAGAGAAAAAAATTGAGAGGTATATACTTAAAAACAAAAGGATTTACCTTTTATTTGCAAATATATTTTTAACAACAAAAAAAAGGAAATATTTCATCTACGAAGGATTGAGTTTTTCTAAAAAGAGTTTAAAAAAAATATATCCCAATCTTTGGTCTTGTCATCTTCTGGTGTGCGAGATTTACAGTGCAAGAACAAACACAATATAAAACAAAACAAAAAAATAAATAATATATATATATATATCACCCTGCCTCCCCCTCTTTACATATATATATATATATATATACTTATATATATATATATATATATATATATATTTATGTATGTATATAATATATATGAAATATTTTAATATACATTATTCGAGCAATCCTTCCTACAACCAACCCATCATCTCTCGATTAACCCACAGTTCTCTTACACGTGTAAAATAGACAAATATTTACACAAGAAGCTTAAATATACATCTACAGTCTACATACATTTAAATATATACATCTTTCCTTTTATATATATATATATATATATATAATATATATATATATATATATATATATATATATATATATATATACACACATACACACCCATAAATATAATCACAATTATTAAGTAGAAATATAAAAATATATTCATCATGAGCATCGCACAATTATTACAAGCTGCAGAATTCCTGGAAAGGAAAGACCGTGGTACGTATCATTATATTGATTTAATTTTTACATATATTCAATTTATTATTTCGGTTTTTCATTGTTTTAACTCAGAGTGTGTCATCATACGTGTCTGATTTATCGTCGTTGACATGCATATGTAAATAAATATATTATGTTGAAAACTGCGAAAATTTCGTATGTATTGGAAAGATCGAGAATATATGGATATGAAGATAGAAACTTAGAAAAAATAGTTTAAAAAGAAAAAAAAACCCAAAGACCTCTTCATTTTTTTTATTTTATTTTATCTACGATCACAACTTTTCATTTCGATTTTCTCTTTAATCTAAAAATTGTAATGACTAGCTGTGCATCCCATGCTTTTTAAAATTGAACAAACTTGGCACTTTCTTACTTAACTTTGTTTTAAACGTGCTTTTTTTATTTATTCATTCAACTTGTTCCCTTCATTTTTATCATATTTTTATCGATTGTCAGTCTTTCTTTCTTTATTTCTTTTTTGACAGACCGTAAAAATAAAGTCCTCTCCACCGAAAAGACGTAAGCACGTGTTTTACGGGCGTGTATCAGTCAGTCAGTCAAGCAAGAGCTTCATTGACTTTCATGATAGAAACGTCAATAATAAATAAAATAAAAACAATCTCCCCCCCCAATTTCAGTAATAGTATTTATATTACTACGTATTAAAATTATTATATAATATCAAAATAAAAACTCAAAATTTTAAAATATATATATATTCACGTGAAACAAACACGCCCTTAACTGAAAAATTATTTTTTTTAACTAAATCGAAAGTCAGTTCTCTTGATTCCCAATTAAAATAAATGATTTTCAATTGAAAAGTATTTTTTTAAATACTTCAGTACGCGTTTTTATGAGAAAAAACGAAAAAGATCGATGAATGAAATGAAAACGATCATGATTCTCTAAACTCTAAAGGTCTTTCTTTTTACAAATGCATATCTGTTTTATGATGATCTACCTGATTATAGTTCTGAAATAACTTAAACTATCTTTAATTTTGCTTTGGGATGAACCAGCTGACAAGTAAAAAAAAAAGTAAAAGCTACGACATGTCATCAAGCAGGCCATGTTGCCAGCCCAAACGAAGCAAGGCATAAAATAAGGTTTCTGTTTGGAAAAAGAAACTACTTTCACTTAAGAAAACACTTATCAATCCAATAAGCAATAGCCACCAAATAATAATCAGTTCTAAAGCATTAATTCTTCTGTAGCATTTTTTTTTTTTTCAGAAATCTCTTTTTTCTAAAAGTAATAAATAAACTAGGACAAATAGCGCGTTTCATTTAGTCTTCATATTTGTCCTTAATACATGGGGGATCAGTTTTCAATTGAGTTTATATAATGAAGTGATCCCGTACTTTTGGTCCATTTTTTTTTACTGTTTCTATAAAGAAACAATACATCTCATTTCTAAAAGTAAAAAAAAAAAAAATACATTTTATTTTAAATTTCCTGCGCTTGATCTTGACTGAAATATAGATACTATTGATTACTTTAGTTTAAATGAATTGATTTGTTTTTACATTATTTTACTAAATTTACCTGTAGCGAATTACATGTTTTTAATTTGCTTGTGTAAAACACGTCGAACGAATTGACAGATGTATTTAATTTATAAATGTTAAAAAACTGATGGCCAAAAGTCCCACGTATTTTTGTAATTTTTAGAGCAATAAATGGTTGAATAAGTGCGATGAAAAACTTAAAAAAAGGTCGAAGAAATAATAAGCGTTAAAAAAATTTGAAAATATGAAGAGACTAAGTTTATTTATTAAAATGATAAAATGTAAAACAACATGAAGTGCTTTTCTTGTTATTTTACAGTACACGTTGGTATTTTGCAAATTGAATTTCACTTGGTACTTAGACTTCTGGTTGCATTTTTTCTTAGTAACTGCATTTTAGGAGCCTTTGTTGGATTTTGTATTGAGACGAAGATTTAGGGAATTTTGAAATTATGGCCATTTTTTTAAGCTGTGTGAAAATGTGTATTATTGTGGGCTTTGTAGATGTGCTTGCTTGTGTGTGTTCGTGTGCTTGCTTGTGTGTACGTGTGTTTGCTAGTGTACGTGTATTTGCTTATGTGTATGTGTGTGTGTTTGCACGTGTGCTTGCTTGAGTACGAGTGTGTGTGTGTGTGCTTGCTTGCTCGTGTGCGTGTGAGTGAAACCGACATGTCAAGTTTTGACAATTCAACAACAAACAACGTGGCTGACCTGCCTCGCTTCTACTCCCACCTCTCTTCTCGCTGTTATTTTACAGTACAACGAATATAATAACATGTGAATGTGATGGCTGCTGGTTGGTGCATCATGACCAACTGGTAGTTGCAGATTATCTATCTATCTATCTATCTATCTATGTGGTTATAAATTCTATAATAATCTGTCTCCGAGTCTAATCTATCAATCTCTATGGATGTATTGTAAATTCTATAAAATCTATGGACATAAAATCTATGTATCTCTACTTACATGAGAAAGACGGATTAAAAATTATAACAACTTTCAGTTTCTACCGATATCTTATTTTAACTTTGAGTCATCTAATGCAAATAAATACCAATAAATTCGAATAATGACAATGTCAGGTTATGAATTTAAATGCTCTTTATGGAAATGTTGACTTCTTCCATTCACTGTTAATTCTGCTTCGTATGCCGTTTCCTATTGAATTTCTTGTAAAATAGTGTATCGGGTTCTTTTGCACCTCTGATATACCCCCTTATTTCTTTTTCTTTTTCTTACCTACGTTCGTATCTACTGAAGAGGCCGTGACATGTGGAACAAAAAGAGATTCATAGGTAGCAAAGATTGAAAGTGCAGTTGGATTGATGAAAAACTGAAAAAAGGCATTGACTGGGTGTTATATCGAAAGATCAAGATGATAAGTAGGTAGTCCTTGAAAGAGGATGAAGGGAAAAAAATCGAAATAAAAACATTGCATTGTATAAAATACGGGAAAGACAATTTGTTCTTTAAAAAAGCGAGCGAGAGAGAGAGAGAGAGAGAAAGCTCAGTAAATAGATAACGCAAGAAAAGAAATGAAGAATGGGAAAAGGAAAGAAAGCACGAAACAAATATATAAAGATATAAAGAAAGAAGAAAAGAAAGAAAGAAAGAAAGAAATGAGTTGAAAGACTTGAGGAAACCTTGATAGCGATGGCGAATGTCACGAGGAATAAAAATACGAATATGCAAATTGCAGCATGGCTAATGGAAATGTAAATGTTTATTCTCCTTGCCTTTAAAAACTTTATTTTTCTCTTTCCTTTGATTAAGAAATAAAAAGGAAAAAAAAACAAACTTTTTTCTCTGTTTTGTTAAAAAAAATATCAATTCCATGTGACATATTTGGTTGGTTTATATTTTTTACCTTTGCTATTCCATTCAGCCTGGGACGGTTTCCCCGTGGCCTAACCAGTCTTAGATTCTTCATGCAGAGAAGAAATAAGTACAACAAAACATCACATGGCATTGACTTGGTTATTCAGTAGAATTGAGGAGGATGAGTGCTTTAGGCTTTTTCATCTGAAATCATCATCATCAGTAGCATTTGCAATCATAACAATTATTTCTGTAATTTGTAAAAATATTAAAATCTTATGTGTGAAATTTTTACTTTATTAATAAAAAAAAGTGTAAGATTTTCTTTTGCTTTCAAAGTCTCTCGGTTTGTGTTGTTTTACTTCTGAACTGACGGGTCACAGCAATGGGAAAGATTTGCCCAAAGTTTTTTAATTTTTTTTTTATGGATTTTTAAAAAAAGACCAACAGTAACTAGTTGATCACACAGACAAGTAGATTGCAACCAATATAAACTATTAAAAAATGAAGTTGACATTTTAATTTTATGATTTTTGGTGGATATGACTCAACACATTTGGTTTGAATTTATTGCTGTGAAGTTTTTTTGTTTTTTTCTAATATATATTTTTTAAGTTATGCATAAAAATTTATTGCTTCTCATTTCTCATTCTCTGTTTCTATGTATGTATGTATATATATATTTCCTGTTTTTTTTTTCTTTGAAAAACCACCAGAGGCCGAACACGGGTATGCAGCACCTGCAACACATATTCCAGATGATATTACAAAAAGAAGAACAAAATCCAAGAAAACCCAGGGAAATCGGTAAGTTTGGAAATAAAAGAAGACTAAAATGTTTATGTCTTGTCTATGTGTGTCTTCGTGTTTGTCTTTATGTGAGTCTATTTTGGATGTATCTATCATGTGTTTACAGTTTACACGCTCCAGTAATTTCTTATTGTTCCTTCTATTTTACTTAGACTCCACCAAATTATCTAGGTCGGGTGTTTTTTCTTTCTTTCTTTTTTGTGTGTTTGTGTCATTTCACTATCATTAATTCCCTTAAGTATGATTTCTATTTCTATGGTGAAGAAAGAAGAATCAAACGCAAAAATGGAAATATAAAGTTAAAGTATATGGTATTTTATTTAATTTGGTGCTTTTGGTAGTTTGACTTCACACACACACACACACACACACTCTCTCTCTCTCTCTCTCTCTCTCTCTCTCTCTCACACACACCTCCCTCCCATCTCGGTGTGGTGTGTGTGTATTTCTGTGACGTGGTTTGTCTTTTAAGAAGAGTTTAAAAAAGAAATTATGAAATGTATATTTCTGCATTTTCAAATATTTTAGATTTATTTTAATCTTTTAATAATCTTTATTCTTTTAATGATTACGGTTACTTTTCGACGAATTTGTTTTTACTTTTATGCTTCTTACTTTTCTTATCATGAGGTCTGTGGTTGCTTAGTAGTGGGAAATTATCCACTACTAGTCTACGTTTATATCTCACATTATCTGCAAGATAGATGGAATTAACTGTTTGTTTAAATTTTCTTCTAATAGTCAAGTTTTAAGAGAAAAGCTTCGTCATTTCTCGTTTCGATTTTACTTTTTTCTTTGTTTTTTATTAAATAAAAACAACCTACAAAAATGACGTTTCTCTTTTTAAAATTTGACAACTTAAACTCGTTCAATGCCTCCGCTTGAAAAAGTCCCGAACCTCTCGTTTAGAACGATTCCCGTACTACCATGTCAATGATAATGATGATGATGACAATACTGACTATCATCATCAACGTAATAATCGTCATCATCCTTACCAATGTCATGTGATTAGGGATTGGATATCGGAAGAAAGAGAAGCTGTCGCTAATCCGACTCTCAAGCAACAGCTGATTTCATTTGCTGTTTACGATCTCCCACTCTTTTCTTTCATTTCTTTTTATTCTACTCCACCCCTGCGTCATTCATGTCGTACGTGCCTGCAAGACTACATGCACTTACGCGCGTGAGCACACACACACACACACACACACACACACACACACACACACACTTATGACTGTTTTCTCTCAAGTTGTAGAAAAGATCATTTTTGAGTTGGCCCAGTTAATTGTGTGTGTGCTTTGGTTGGGTATGCATGTCTATGAGTTACTCATGACACAATCAACACGTGGGTCGATGCTGCGTACACTGCACACAGAGCACGCGCGCGCGAGAGAGAGAGAGAGCTTCACTCAATCATGCCTTGTGTGGTTTTTACATTGTATGCAGAGTGTATACACCGAATACACTCTTCTCTTACGAGTGTGTGACGTATATCGTGTGTACGTTACACACACACACACACACACACACACACACACACACACACACACAGAGTTTTTTATTAAATAAAAACAACCTACAAAAATGACCTAACATATTGATTAATGAATATCAACGCACACACACTCACGCATTTATCGTGTAGAGAGTAGTACTGTTAGATTCATTCCGCAAAAAAGTGACATGCTCATCGAGGTAGGACTGTCAATATACATTCTTATCGGCAATATAGTGTGTGCACATACATAGTGTAGCCAACTGGGAAACGGTGTGTACTGCGTACTTAATCTATATTCTATATTCTTATATGGATATTTAGTTAAGTGCCTTGTAGGTGTGTGTGATTTAATTTTTGGTCGGTTGTTAATGATGATTTGTATGTAGATACGATTCAAATGATATACTGTGTGAGTGTGTACGTTTATCACTTATACCGCGTACACTCCTTTTTAGACATACACTGAATTTCTGTTACTGTGTAGTGTACCGCTTAAGCTGTCTACACTGCACGTCAATATGGAGTGTACTCCTGTTGCAACATGTGGTTATGTTAATAGTAACACGTGGTTCATTCATCCCCTGTCTCTCTCTCTCTCTCTCTCTCTCTCTCCACCCATTGTAAGTGACATACACTGTATTTATTGTTCATACATGGCATACACAATTCATTTAATACACACTTTACTTTACATGAAAAACTGATTCTTTACTGATAAGATCTGTCAATGGGGACATAGACACATTTGGAATGATGAAAAGAAAACAATATACCCACCCTTAAATACACAGGCTGTGTAAATTGCATTTACGTAGGCGTTCCGTTAGATAACTTTAATTGTTTGTTTTTTTTTTTTTATTAGAAAACTTACTGTCACTTGTCTGATTTTAAAGTTATCTCTTGTTTTTATCTACGACGTTAATCCTCCTGAGGGACCTGGAGGTTTAATTTATGCGCAATGTTACATGTACTTTTTTCTCTTAATAAAAAAAATGTCTGTGCAATATTTATGTATATTTCGTAATATATGCCATTTAATAATGCAGTTGAAAATGCACGCATATTGTAGATGAAATTAAAAAATGCACGGATGCCTACTCTCGTCAATCTTGATTTTCTTGTGTATAATGTACGTCCACATTTTTACAGCAAACGTGTTAGTAGACTTTTTTCTGACTTTAAAAAATAAAAATGTACACACTTTTAAACGTAAATGTACACGTTGCACTGTAATAATTTGTTTTTTAGTCTATTATATTGGCCCATGGCTAGTTTCCACCGAATTGCTCATCACCCGCTTGGATTCTTTAAATGCATATTTTTTTTATTATTTAACAAATCATTATTTATTTTTTATTTTTTAAATAAGACTACCATCAAGTTTCAATATTGTTTGCCGACTTGTTTTTACTTGCGTTTTTCAAGAACGGTCGATTATGACTGAGTGCAAATTAAAGCCACTTTATATATTTGGGGACGTGAAAAATACAAATCTGTAGCTAAAGTTATCGTATATCGATGGGTTGTTAATACATATACATTATTACTAACATCATGCTTTAAAGCTCACATTGATAGAGGTACAACTGCTTTTTACAGTGACACGTTACGGTTTAGAACTGTGTGTTCTGTTAGTTAAACATTAACAATGTCTTTTTGCGAAAACGTGTGTAAACATTTCTTGGGTGCCCTTTACACACTCATCATTTTTCTTTTTTTTATGATACCAGAGTTTAGTGACTTATCGATTAACCCATTTCTATTACACAGGTGGGATTGCGTGTTTGATTCATGCCCCCCTCTCTCTCTCTCTCTCTCTCTCTCTCTCTCTCTCTCTCTCTCCACACACACACACACATCCATACGGCACAGAAATGTATTTTTAATGAATCTACCGTCCTAGTCTTGTTTATTTTGTGTGTGTGTTTTCGTGAGATAACCCATAGTAGACGTATGTATATGTCTCTTTCTGTGCGTGCGTTGTGTAGTCTATCTGATATCTTTATTACTCATTAATTTAAAAACGTTTACTCAAAAAAAAAAAAAAAATTGCATGTTTTGAGGTGGTTGTTTGTGATGATCAGAAATGAATTCATTGAAAAGTACCTTTTTTAATTGTCAGGACTCAGAAATGCACTTTTGACCGCTGTACCTGTGAAAGACCCAATAATTTTAAGACTCGAACCTGGTGAACGTTGCAAATAAAAGAATAACGATTTATGCCATGGTCTTGTAGATTTTTTTAAGGCTAAGCATGGCTCTGTTGGATTTTACTAGTATGTATTTCGAGTGATAGCAGTTAAGGGGCGTCTATCATGCAAAGCGTCTATTTTTAGGGTAAAAAAACATATTGACGATAAAAATACTCTTCTTCTTCTTGTGTCTATCATGAGAATAAAATTGCGGTCTAAATCTCACAAGCCATTGAATGAATATTGAAAATGATAAAGTAATGTCGTCAATATCCCTGTGTCCGTACCCTAAATACTTATTTTGGAACCTGGGAACCATTTGAGTTTAGCAGATTTTAGAAGTACATTAATAGACGTTTACGAGATGATAATTCTTGTCGGCTGTTTTTAAAAACTTGTTAAAAAAAAATGACGTGTCTCCGAGTTGAGCCACGACCAAGTTGGCCGACCAGCCAGCTTGTCTGCCCAGTTCCAAAGCAGCAGTCAGCTAAAAGTCTACATAACGTTGCAGTACATACACAAGTATCATGTACTACACAATGCAGTGTGTAATGTACTGATAAGCAAGAGGATGGCTGATTTTCCTCTTTCTCACTTTTGAGTTTTTTAACCCTGTCTCTTATCCAGGCCAACTTTTTGGGTTGCTCTTGGCTAGCTACATTTTTAGAACCAGCCATTCATTAATATTATTATTACCAATTTTTATTTACTTTTTTACCTATTGCCCTTTGCCAAAAATATTACTTTCTCTACTTTGACTTTTTTTTTTTCTCATTGATGTCTTCCTGATCATTGCTTACTAGTTAGTCTTAGAGGAAAATAGCTTCAGGTGCACGTTTCGATTCACATTATTATTGCCTCTTTGGAAAAAAAAAAAAAAAAAAAGGAAAGCTTTTTATTTCAGTTTCTGGAATGTATAAAAATTACCAACGTTGTCTTTTTGCAGATACATTTCTTTTGTAAATTCACAATCATATACGCTAAAATTTGATTTTTATTCATGAAACCTCTCTCTCTTTCTCTCTCTAATGGGACTATTTCCATGGTGTTGAGTTGCAAGTTCGATTTTCAGTTAAATTGATTTCTTTCTTTTTTGTTTCATTTTGAATCATTTATATTGATTTACAATGATAAATCGAGTTTTAATAAAGTGTTTATCATTCTCTAGGATTATTCGACCTTTTTTGATTTTTGGTTTTATTTTATTTATTTATTTATTTTGCTATTTAAGCTGTATGCAAAAGTTTCCAGGGCCCTCTTTTTCGATACTTGAGACCGAACAGTAAAAATAAGATATGATCGTTAGAAACTTTGCACATGATAGATAGATAGATATATATAGTATTATAGACAGTCTATTTTGGGACATTAAGCGTTTAAAACTAAAATGAATCGAAATGCTTCTTTTGGTTGTTGTAGTTAGATTTATTTTAGTCTCGCACTGCCAAGCGTGTGTGCATAGATACATCGTGTGTGTATGTACTGTGTAATAATGCCGTTTAGTACTAGTGAATGATGGGTGTGAGGAATTGTTTGTGTGTATGAAATATTTTCATTATGCAAAGCAAATAATGTGACCGATGTCAGTCACTTACGCTACTCAACAAAATGATCACGTGTTTTATTTGCTTTTCTCTGTTTGTTGGAGGTAACAACACAAATCTTGTTCCTTTCGCCTTAGGTCTTTGGTACTGTACTGTTTTTTCTATTGATGAAAATTAAATTTAAAATTGTTTAAATTCCTTTAGAGTATTTAAATATTATTAAAATAATTTCGAAATATTTTTTAAGGAAAGCCTTCAACACTCAGTCTCAAACCTCGATCTTATAATTTTAACAATGCATTTTCATTTATTTTTACACCTTTGATGTAAAAATTAATTTGGAGGTACATTGATTGAACTGAATTTTTTTTTTTTTATTAATTATAATTATCTATTTTATTATGAATAAAATTTAATTTAAATTTAATTCTTCCCAAAAAGGATTTTTGAATTTACATAGCAGCAGCAAACAAAATAAATACTACTAGTGTTGGTAATATTCGAAATTTTCAGTAATTCTTTTCCTTTTTATAATAAAAAGGCATAATTTAGTAGTTAGAAAATATACATTTTTATCGCCTAAAACTTGTGTAGTGTGTGTAAGTAACTGTATGAGTTCAAAATTTATGACTTAATAATCAACTTATTCAACTAGTGTTGTTTTTTTAGTGTGTATAGCTTGCTTTCTGAACATTCATTATTGTCACTTATTATTTTGTTTAGTTTTAGTATGCTCAGAGAAATGTTAACAAAGTACTTTTAAAAAATAAATCCCAAAAAAGTAAATATCGGGCGAAATTTTACAATTACAATTCAATGTCATACAGTATTCAAAAATGTAAGATAAAAAATCATCCGTAACTTAACTTCAAGTAATGTCCTTTACGGTTAAATACTCATAAGTCATGACGTATTTGAATTATTTGACAATTGTCATGTTGTGTGACTATGAGAAAAAAATGGAGGGCGTAGATTTCCTAAGTTTTTGTCCGTCCAACGAACACAAGACTTCAAGGCTCCATTCTTTACCCAAGGGTTGGAGTTGCAAAGCGTGGGTCACTTTGAAAAGAAGTATCTATACTTCTAGGACAGTACCTAATGTATTTAAAAATTAAATTAAAACATTCCCTGATGTCCACGGTTATCGTTGAAATGCCCTAAACATCCTCTTCGGACAGTGCACATTAATGAGGCAGCCCAATGTTGTGTAAAGAGAGAGACAATAAATAATTATTTATTTTTTTAATTACACAGGCCAGTTGTCAATGATTTCAACACATTTTCACATTCAGTTCTAAATAATTATTGGATTTTTATTTTTACTTCACGCTTTCGGCTTTTGTTATCGTAACGAATATTAGACTTTCTTTGACAGTATGAGAAATTTTTCTGGTCTTTAAAATGGCAATCTGATACCACTTGACTTGCAAGCTTTATACTTCGTTTCAGATTTTGTTTTTCTTTTCCTAAATAAATTAACTATCACCGATCACGTGCTTAATTTTTACATTGCCACTAGATAGTTTTTTTTTTTTTTTAAATCAAATATAGAATCTGGAAAGAGAGAAAATTTAATAAATAATGGTCACTTAATCAAAAAACCTTGAGTAATTAATAATAACCTTGTACTTGCACTCAGCATTTGTGTAGCTTCTTCTTTACCACTTTCGAAGTATTGGATATTGCATTGTAGAAAGAACCATTTTTCACTGATTTTATTTTATTTTATCAGCAAGTGTTTCTCATGCACTTCATTTAAATATGTTTATGTTTCATTGATCAAGAAGAGAATCAAGGACATCGCATACATCATTTAATTTAACGCGTTATGTTGTTGCGCATAGGAACATATAGTTTGGAAGTGTAAATTAAGATCCTGGATTACTGAGTTTTTTACTTCAACTTAGTCAGTATTTTGTGTTCTCAGCACGAGTAAACGTCGAAACACATTTCATTGCCCAGTAGCCTTGACTTGAAGCACATGTGACAGGTCCTTTTATTCATCATTTTCACCACTTTATTAAACATTTCCCCGCAATTTGGGGTGGTTTTGGGGGAGCGATGCCAGTCAGCCCGTTTTGTTCACCTGACAAGAAAAGACTTCCGTTTTGGTCCTTTTTTTTTTTTTTGTTTCAAAAGACTAAAAAGATTCATGACATTTATTTTCCTAAACGGTAAACCTATGCATGGAATAAACAGTAAAATTGTCGAAATACGATCAGTTTTTTGTTCATCAGTTCTACACAGGAATGTTTTAAATTTTCTTTTAATTTTTTTTTTTTTTTTAGACAAAGAATCCCTTACTTTGTGTATCAATTAACTAAGTTCAATTTCTAATCTTTGGTAAACGAAGCTTGATATTTATTTTAATTAAATAATATTCCAAGAAAGAATGCTTATTTCTCAGCAAGATTATCTGAAAAATAAAAAAATATATAATAAAAACAAAGCAACGACTCAATCTTTGGTTGAGTGACCTGACCGTATTTTTTAAACCTTTTCCAGTCTGCCATACAAACAAAAAGCAATGCATCATCATATAATGAAGCCGAATGAAAAACAACAATAAAACCCTGCTTGCTACTCTTTGAGGATGTTACCTCTGCCCTTTATTTGTACATCTATTATGAGTATTAATTAACTGTCCTTCTGTCATTTTTACGTATATACAACGATCATGTGTATACGTAAAGACGGTTATTAAAATGTTCATCTTCCATTTGGGGCGGATGTGGTTTTGCGCACGCGCAAAGGTGTATATTGCACATGGTACCAACTCAGCTATGTGCATAGATGGAGATGTATTTTTTTTTTCATACTGTGTGTTTATTATGAATGTATGCATGTGCTGAGGTTTTCTTTGTGAAAGATTTTTTTACTAAAAAGCTAAACATGTTGACTGCAACAGAATATCTTTATTGTGCATTATGAACGATTAGTCTATCTGTCTCTTTCTCTTTACACACACGTGTGTATAGTACACGATTCATAATATGCATTGTGAGTGTAAATATGTAAAAAGATTGGCATTATATATATATATATATATATATATATATATATATATATATATATAATGTATGTGTGTGTATTTTCCTATTAAATATTTATGTAGTATATACATTGTGCAATTACACATATATGGCCATACTCAGCAGAGAATGGGTGTTTACTGTTTGTAATTACACAGATCTATATGTACATATTACTCCTAATGTGCCTATATTTATGTATGTAACAATCCATTTCTGTTTGTGCCATCTTTAAGAAGGATTGTGATTTTTGCATTGTTTTGTTTACATGTGAAGATTTATTTCTGTTCATCTCTGAATGTTCATTGGTGAACATATACACTAGCTAAATATATTATCTGTGACTATCATAGCTTTTGCATATGTGTGTGTGTCTCTTTCTCAAGATATATATATATATATATATATATATATATATATATATAACATAATATACATGTATATATAATATATAACACACACACACATATATATATATATATATATATATATATATATATAAGGAACAAATAGGAAACGTTTCTAAATTTAATGGGTTTCACTTTTATTTAAGATCCATCAAAAATTTTCTGAAGCTTAAAAAATGTGAAACGTCAAATTTATAACCATTTTCTATTTATCCTTTATCCTATCATTCTGTCAGATTCTAATAATCAATATCTGATCACAATTCATATATATATATATCTCTTTGTGTGTGTTCATATATTTAAATTTTTCTATATCAATTAAAATATATAAGGTATAAATATTTCTGATTTTTTCCAGTTTTAGAAGAGCTAACAAAAGTATGGTATTATTTATTGACCACCACCTTGTACTACAGTTATCCTCAGTTGCATTTACTGATAACATTAGAGGGTCAGTTGATCTACTGTACTATACAACATATCTCCATTTTTCTTGGAAGACTTTGTAAATACAAAAAGAAAATAATGCAACTGCGCTCAAACAGTCAATATTCATCTGTTTATCTGTCTGTCCATTTATCCATGTGCTTGTATCTTTCTATAAGTATTAATTGTGATGCAGAATTTTATTGAGATGCTCCCACAGGTTAGTGAGTTAATTTTCATTAAGTGCTCCATAAATCAATTTTGGTATCAGAATATTCTAAATATACTCTAAATTCATCTACCATTTCACAAATATGTTGTTTTCTTTAGTCATAAAATTTCAGCTGTCTAATCTCAACCTCCATTCATACAGTCTACTATCGCTTACTACAAATGAAGAAGATTTGATTAAATTACAGTAAAAGTGATGTAGTATATCGTTCATAGTTAAAGTGCACATGATAGCAGTATAATACTAAGTGACTTCTATGTATTCTCTTTTAATTGTGCATTTATTCATTCAGTTTTAATGCTAGTGCTGTTAAAGAGATAAAAATATACAAGTTAAGAATTTTTCCTAATAGAATTGAGGCTGATATCACTGTGGAATAGTTGTTGATGTTAGTGGTAATTTGGAAAAAGGCAGAACAAGCAGTGTGTTGATGGAGTGTCATGTCATCATTGTGCTCACGTGGGCGCACTTCGCCATCATGGTCAACCTACTTCTCTTTACTCTTCTGTGTGTATATGTGTTTTATGCAGTCACCCTCTTACCTTCTCTTATTTTTACTCTTTCTTCCATTTGGATTTCACTTTTCTTAATTCTTACTCATTTACAGTTTGTCTTATTTTTTTCTTTCTTTTTTTAATATTGTTCATTTTCTCTTTTTCTTTCATTTTTTTTTTTTATCTTATTCTTTCCTTTTTAATTTACTCCCTCTTTTACAAACCTTATTTCTTTTTTCTCTGCTTTATCTCTCCCTTGCTTTTTATTAATTGCCTCATTTTCTTCCACCATTTTTCTGTTTTTCTATTTTTTCTTTCACTAAATTATTTCTTTTTTCTTTTATATCTTTCTTGTTTTTCTATTCTTTCTCTTAACTTTCTATAATATTTTTGTTGAATTTCTCTATTTTTCTGTCATATCCTTTTTCTCTTCCATTGTCATAAGTGTCATTTTTATACTTTTCATTGGGTCAAACTGACTTTTAAGTCAGTTTCTTCTGTGATGCATTCACACAAAACACGCCCACCTATAGTATTTATGTGTACACAAATTCATATACATTTCATCCATCAACAGACTCAAACAATTACATATAAAGCTTTAACACAAGTTTATAATAAACATTTATTCATCACACAGCATTCTACACATGTCCCCTCAAATATCCGTTATCTTTGTTTATATCTACTTGCTTAGTTACTATATATATATATATATATATATATATATATATATATGTGAATATGTATAACAATATTTTAAAGTAAGCTTTCTCTTCCACTGCTGCAAAGATGTCACATGTCCCATATGTTCATCTTGCATATTAGCCATGCCTCGTCACTTGCCAAGGACACTTGCTATAAAGCTCATTACAATCACTGTGCACTGCATACATCATGTCTATGATTATATCATTCTGTACAACTATCATGATAGTAATTAGTAGCAATGATGATAATGATGATGACAGTCATAATCATATCTGATATTTCACCTTTGACCCACAATAAACAAAATTTGCCTATATTTATCTCTTTTTTTTTCTTTTCCCCTTTGCCTATCATCTTTGTATTATATATTTTTAAATCATGATATGTTATCTATTATGCATCTGGGGGTGCTGAAAAGTTATCAAAGAAATTACTTCTTGGTTGATACAAGAACTTTTCAGCGCTTAAATAAGAGAACTAGGCAAGTATATAACTACAGTTGCTGTTTTCATAAAACAACTGAAATAGCACTAATGATGCTGATAACTGTATTGAAAGATATCCTGAGATTTGCTTTCTTCTTGTTTACAAATTTATTTGGTTGGAAATGAAAGCAAGAGAGAAAACATAAGGGAGGCAATGTCATTTTAAATAATTATCTCTGCATGTGTGTACATTTATGTGTTTAGATATCAAAATATACATGCCTATATAGAAATATACAGAGTTGGGCTGTGTATCAGCCTACTTAAATGTATAAGTTTGTTTAAAAAAAATAAGTGTGAATTTATAATTTACATGTGTATGTGAGCATAAACAAAGGCGAATTAATAAATCCATAGCCTGATATGGTAATTAGCTGAAGTTTGATTTGAAGTTTTCACTGTATAATATTTGATCTATGTATGTGGTTAATGGAGAAGCATTTGAAAAGTGCATTGACAAGGAAGAATACTGTGTTGAAAAATGAATATCTGTTTTGCAAAATAAATGCTTTTTTTCATTAGACTCGCTTATCAACTTTTATGTGCACTTCAACGTGATCTAATGGTTACCAAGCTTTTCTTGCATCTAGCAAGAACAACTGAATAGTGAGTTTGATCCTCACTGAGTGCTCTATACTTTCGGTCTTGTGCCACATCTAAGCTACACTTAGAAAGTCACACACACACACATATATATATATAGAAAGGGAGAGAGAGATAGGTATATTTGCTTATATATGTTGTGCCCATTTGTATAATTTTGCATATTTGTTTGAAAAATTATAAACAACTCAGTTTAAACATGTGTATATAAGAAATAGCTAATGCCACTGTTTGTAGGACATGGAAATACTTGAAAAATGTTTTCTGAAGGTTCATGATAGGAATTAAAACTTCTCAGGAGAAAGGTAGATTGAAAAAGTGCCTTTTTGCATTGGCTTTTAATTTTCTGAACCTCCTTTTCATCAAACTGGGACATTTCCCCCCGTACTCCTTTTATTTTTCTCTTTCTTTGTATTTCCCTGTTTTGAAAGAGATGTCTTTGTGTACTTACTTGCATTTTATACGGGTGCTCCCCTCTCTCTTAGCCAGACAACCCATGTGTATATGTGTAAGTGCGTATGTGTACGTGAAATACTTTATATCTGTGACCCTCCCGCCTATAAAAACAAGGAACCTTAACCCTGAATTTCAACCCATGCAATTTTTTTTCCTGGACACGTGGTTATAGAGTGTACCCCCTCGCACACACCTTTTTAAAAACTTTCCTTTAAATGCTATTGTTGTCATGCTATTGGCATCATGCACCACTGTTATTATTGTTTTTAGTCGTATTTGAATTTTAAATAATGTTATTTCTGAAGCATTATTATTACTATTTTTGGCCTTTTCCATAACGCTTGTAATTATTTTTCTTTTTTCGAAAACAAAAGAAAACTTCTTTTTTTTTTTTTATTTAAGGCGGATTCACATTGGCCAATTAACCATCCGTGGCCTGTAGTTGTGAGTTCGATCTTTAAGTACTCTGAGTAACTCTATAATTGTGACCTTGTGCCCGACTAAGCTTAGTAAGGATTCACGTTTCATTCTGTCCATTTCTTGGAAGTATTTTAAAATTAAACTTTACACATCTCATCTTTCAATCTCGCTATATGTACTACTACTACTCCTACTCGTGCATTTTTATGTATTTGTTATGCTTGGTTGTGTCTGCTGCTCAGCAGCACACGCTGTGTACAGCAAGATAAACATATCAAAATAAAATGTCTAATTACGATGGCAACTTTAATTATTTTCTTTTTAGAACATCATGTGAAATGAATAAAAAAATTATGAGTTCATAACTGGTCTTGCTTGACTTTTCGTTTATTTTTTTATGTTACTGTTAAATCGATTAATAAATCCCTTTCCATGTGTGTGTGTGTGTGTGTGTGTGTGTGCGTTATTGTGTAAAAAAGTGAATACTGTATCGAAAAAAAATTGTTTTTTTTTTTTATTTGAACATAATTCATTGTTCACACGTAATTAATAATTGTCAAGTCTGCTCTTTCTCATTTTCTCAAAATATGTGAATTTTATTCGTTCTCTGAAATGAATTTCAGTTGTCCATTATTTGTGATCGGCTACTTGAATGTTGTTAATAATGTTTATTGGCTACCCGCTTTTTTTCTTCACACACACGCACACACACGCAATCGATTTGCCTCATCTAACATATCAGCCTCTCTCTCTCTCTTTGTAGTGTATGAAAAAAAGGGGAAAAGCACCTTGACCTAAACTTAACCGCTTTCTTTCTTAAGTGTACACGAGTGTGTATATGTGAGTGCTTAGCTTACGTTTTTTTAGAAAAAAAATAGGTAAAAAAAAAAGAAATTTAACAGTGACCTCATATTATATTCTGGTTACGTCATAAATTATATTTTGTTTGTATGGAAGAACTTTTTTAATACCTTGCCTGATAGTTTTTCTTGTAAAACCTTCCTTTATTTCTTTTACTAGTTGCAATCAGTTAAGGAAAAAAAAATGTATGAAGATAATTAATAATTTTGAAATGAAGAGTACACGTGCTTTTCATGTGCAAAGAAAGCGACTTCAATGACTTCTCGAGCATACTTTGTAAATAATAAATTCATTTTTCTTTAGTCAGGTACACGTGTGGATGGTAAATATTGAAACAAATTATAAATTTTTAAAATATTATTAGAAGACGTTTTACAAGTTTTTTTTTTTGTTTTTTTTAAATCTTTTCTTTGTCTTCAACTCTTCACGTAAAGAAAACTCTTTCCTCTTCATCGAAACATTTGCGGCATTGTCTTGTACAGTAAAAATAAGATCGTTATTTCCCATTCATAACGCGGGATTCTCTCTCTCCTTTATCTTGAACTTTGAGATGTGTGTGTGCGTGTCCACACACACAACAAACATATACACTAAAGAGGAAATCAGTGGTGTTTTAAAATTTTCTTTGACACCATGTCTCCTGTTTCTAACTTTTTTACTTTATTCTAAAATCTACTTTGGTCATTGCAGATAGACCAAAGATTCATTTAGTGTGCATATTGGTACAGTACAGTCTATTTGACTGCTTACACTTTTTGCATGATTCTTCTTACTCCCCCCCCCCCCCACAAACAAAGTACCGATATTGCCACCGTCATCGTCCCATAGCTGATTTTCGTTTTTGACAAAATAACATCAAGGACATTATTCATGGACAGGTGACAAAAAATCTAATAAAATGAAATATTACGAAAGTGTGTAGGAAAAAACGTGATAGGGAAACTATTTTCGAAGAGAAAGAAGAAATTGTAACAAAGCTTTTGAAAAAATAGTTTGTTTTTTTATGATAAATTAAATAAGTGCTTTACTGATGGTAAGTTGCGTAAAATTAAAAATGAAAGGGCCAGGCTATGTACAGTATATATACACAATAGAACACGGTACACAGCGTTGACATGGTGGTACGATTAATTATTATTTAATTTAATAATGCTCTTGAACGCTTTTTTCGCGATAAATCTTAAACCATTCCTTATCAAATTTCAACCATAATTTCTTTCCTATCATCATCCATTATTTCCAAACCTTTTTTAGTTTTTTTTGTCTCATAATTTGTACTGAAACCGACTTTATACACGTGTTCATTTCGATGACAACCAACGTTGTTGGGGTCAGTGTCATGGCTGAAGTGAATGTGTCTGGAGGTGATAATTTATTCTTATACTGTCGTAGTTAGTATATATTAAAAACAAAAAAACAGTGAGTTCGATCCTCATTGGGTGCTCCATGAATATGATTTTGTTTTTGTAACCAAGTTTCATAGTTCAAGTTAGTCGTTTTGATGTTTTGTGTCAGCGTGTGATTATATTTTGTTGTATATTTTCAAATGCCCCATTATTCAATTTTGTTTTTTGTTTAGTTACACTAAACCCACTAGTAACTACAGTCTAATTTTTACCCTCTCCAACTCCATTTTTTTAGTCAATAAACACAACAAACCGACTTTCTTTATTTATTTATTTCTTTATGTATTTATTTATTTTGATGTTTCTATGCCTTGAAGTAAAAAAAAGTTATAGAAATCTATAGCAGAAGTTATTTTATTTATTTTTTGAACAATACTGTTAGTGTTATTGTTTTAAATCTAGCTAGTTACTTAACTTCGCGCATAGAGTCGATTTTACAAGCACAAGTTTTAACCTACTCGGTACTTTGGAACTAAAAGTCGCTAGGTCAGATTTTTCAGCAAAGTGCCATGTGAGAAAATTATTTTGATCGTCTATCTTCACGCTTAAATAATAATAAAAATCATATCTATATTTCTTTTTTACTCAGAAGGTTATTTATGGTAAGGTAGTTTCATTTTAAGTTATATTTATTTTACTATTATTATTATTTTGTTTTTGATTTTCTTACAGTTGGACACTTTGAGAGTTTGTCTTTCTAAAATAAAACAAAATGACAAAGATAGAGTACATACTCAGTACAATTTACTAAATAATCAATACATCATGTTACATGGGTGTGATCCACACAGACCCCCCCAAAAAATACACAAGGTATGCATGTGTAAATATTCTTTTCTTTTATTTTGTTTTTAAAGGATAAAACAAAGTTTATGTTAGTTTTAAATTCAAACTTTTGTAGTATTGTCCTGAAATCTGTAAGTGTCTATTGTTGGTTTTTAGTTATTAGGTTGATGCAAAAATAATGACGTAATGTCATTTTTTGATGTTAAAAATACGTCAAAAAACGACATTATTACGTCATTATTTTTGCACCAACCTAATAGTTACTTTTTAGCTCATTTCATGATACTGAGTATTGAATAGGCCGCACACCAGTGAATGAAAATTTGATAAGTTTTGACATGGAGTATTATATTGAAAAAAAAAAAAAACATGATCCATTAGACCTCCTGTATGTGTGAAAATTATTTCTGATAGGATTTAGGATCAAATTAGTTTGAAAAGTAAGGTCTCTTAATTACAAAATTAAAGCATTTTTAAGAACACACGGAGAATAATTAGTTACGACGACATAACTATCCCAACATGAGTTGGAAAATGTGTCCACAGATGGAAAAGCAAAAGAGATCCTTTGTCTTTTTAGATCAATTTATGTTTTCTTTTAGATTCATTTATCTTATTCAAATAAACTTTTATTATGATTTATAAAAGGAAAGGATGAAAATTTATTATTCTTTAACAATGTTAGAGTAGACCTTTTTATTAAAAAATTTACATCTCTCTTTCTCTCTCACACACACACACATTGGTCCACCTCCAAATTCCATACACGATATTTTTCTTTTATCTTTCTTAAAAAAAATTATTTGTTTTTTTTTTTTTATCCTCTGTCATATAAAAAAATTGTGCTTATTTTTTCGTCAGTAGTATTTTTTTTTTTTTTAATATTTTTTCACAATTCAATGGATATTATTAATTTTCATCTGTTTATAAATATGCACTTACAATAAAAAAATATAAACTAAAAAATCTTCCATCAATTTTGTTCCTTGGATATTCTTTTTTGTTTTTTTTGTGATTTTGTAGGTCCACTCACAACGAATTGGAAAAGAATCGGTAAGTTTATCAGTTATTTTTATACTTAATTCTATTCATCCTAAAACTATCACAGTCATTATTATTAATTTATAATAATTATCATTCTCCAATTTTTAGCTTTTTTTTTTTTTTTTTAATCTGTGCACAGATTTATCACCTAAACAGTTTTTACTTTTTACCGTTGTCTGTTTTTTTTTTGTTTTTTTAGTGAAACTCGTCTCTATTGCTTGCTGAGGGTCTGCCCTCCCCACTTTTTCTTTTTTATTAAAAAGTATTTTCTTTTTTATTTTATCAACTGTGCTATTCTCCTCAGTTTCTGATGTGTACCCTGCTTTCCATACCCTTTGTCTGCGGCCCTCCCCCTCTCAGCCATGTATGTTTATGTTTTCAATATAGTTCCGAAGTTCGTGTCCCAAAACAAAGTGAAGTTCTTTGTCTTTCAGTAAATTAATTCTGCGACCTTCCAGATATGTGTCTGTTCATCAATGCATATTTTAGTCAAAGGTGATCTATGTTTTCAAATTCTTTTAAAAAATATTTCCAGAATAGGTGTTATTTGGTTGAAAATAGGCTCCAGTCTGTGATATGCATTTGCGTTTTTTATGAAACAGTTTTTTTATGCATGACTACAGTTACAGCTTTGTTGAGGACTTAATTTTAGGGCCTAAAGCTTTTTTTCTCCCTCTTGAATTTTGAAATAATTATTTCAGTTCATTGTGTATTGGCAACTGTTTTTTTTTTTTTTTCACCAGCTGTCAATATCTTTCCCACCCTCCCTACCATCTTCAAGTTTTTGTATGAACCTTATGTTCCTCCTTCCATTTTTGTTTCAAGCAAGACCCTTTTTCTACACATCTTTTTTTTTTTTTTTTTTTTTTTTTTTTTTTTTTAAATATCTTTTGTTGTTCGGGCTGTCTTTTAATTTCACTATCTTACATTTCTATTCTACCAGTGTAATGCACACATTGGTCTTTTCTACTGTACAAGTACATACGGCCACAAAGTCACTTATCGTGTTTATACTTCATTCATCAGCCACCGACTACGTTTATCACCGAAATATAGAGGTTCCTCTATCTTTTAACTTTTTCCCCCAAATCATTCAGTGTATGCTTTAATAAATTACTTGTTTTTGTATGTTTCCATAATAAATCACTGTTCTCATTTTGAACGACTTAAGTTACCAAGTGTTCAAAAATATGTCCCTTATATTTTTTAAAGTATAAATTAACTTTCATTTTTGGAACAGCCATTTTGGGACATTAAATAGAAAAACTGACTTTGTGAGAACTGTATTGTTATTTTTTTGACTGCAGTAACAAATTTAATTTCTATTGGAGAAATAAAATTTTAAAAAATATAGATCAAGTGAAAATTTATACTTACATTTTATATCTATAATAAATTGACAATTGCAATGTTTCTGGTTTGTTTGATTGAAATGTTCGATACTAGTGTTAAAAATGTTCTCTTTTTGATTGATTCTATCATTTCTCTCTCTCTCTCTCTCTCTCTCTCTCTCTCTCTCTCTCATCAATAAAATTCACAGTTTCACCACCTACCACACACACAAAAAAAAAAAACAATTCTACGGACTGAAATATATCCTCCTTGTCATTTGTCCTTGATCTTGCTTATTCCTTCCTTTGCTATCTTTCACCACCGTCCTAGCAACTCATTTCTACAGCTGCCACTGTTGTTGTTGTCATTGTAGTTGACATCTTTGTCATCAGGTATTACCTTATTATTCCATTTATCAAAGATATTAAACTAGAAAATGCAATTAATTAGCTTGTCTTATTGCTTTCCAATAGAAATAATTTAAAAGATACAAAAGAACTGTAAAAATATAATTACAATTTTTTTTTTTATTTGAGTTGCAAATTGCAATGTTTTTTTTTTTATGGTAATAGGGATCACTTCTTGATTGCATTGTTATTCAGGTTTGCAATAGAAAACATTTGTAAACATTTTTAATTATCCTTATGCCTACTTGCATATTAACAATCAGAATTTACAAAAATTACATCATCCAGCTTTCTAAGCAGATGTGTAAATGATGACTGACAATTTCATTTGTTATAAACTTGCAGTTTACTAACTTGAATTCTAATAAGAAAAGAATTTGTAATGTTTTAACAATATAAGGTTTTAAAGGATCCTATTTATAGTAGTGTAATTAACTTTGTAATATCATTTATTTGAGAAGCCTATATTACTAAACTGCTAAGGAACTTGTTGAGTTTGAAATCATAACTTTGACCTTGTGATCTAAAAATCAATATTAACTTATAATTGTTTTCATCGAAAAACTATCACAAACAATATGCTTGGGCCAGTTATAAGACTCATATGAAACTGATAATTTGGTTGTATCAGCATGAGAAATATCTATTTTCTTCAAGAAAAAAAATCTTTACTCAGAATGATGGTAATTGATCAGAGAACTAGACAACAATAATGTAATAAGGAACAATATATTTAAATGCAGCAGAATTTTTATATGAGATAATCAACAACAATTTGGGAAAAGTACTTAATTAGGTTATCACAACATTATTCTCTTTATATTTTTATTCCAATATTAATAATAAATAATTAAAATATTAATATTGTGACTATTGCATTGGTGAATAATTTGATAAATTATTTGAGTGGCCATTCACAGCATCATTAATTCAATAAACTACTTTCTCGTTACTCACAGCTGTATAATAAATAATAAACTCACTTTAGTTGACAAGTAAACCTACCATTATAAACCTGAAACTGTAAGCATTGAGAACTGCCAACCTGGTTTTTAACACCCAACCATTCCTTGATTACTGCTACTGTCCTCTGCTCTGCCAACAGACTTACAATGTGCAATGAATATAACATTAATAAATAGAACATAGATCACAGCATTTCCTACCCACTACCACCTCCAATCCAAGTCAGTACTTACAGATTGCCTTGTTAACTATATACCTACATGTTGTCTCAAGCACATTGCCTTACTTGATTTATTTGTATTTGCCCTATGCAAAGGTGTTGGTTACAGCTTAAAAACATCACAGGCTTCTGTGAAACTTTCCACATATGTATGTATCTCTCTCACAATATGTACATGTCCTTTATGGATTTAATCCATTTTTTATAATTTGTACTTCTTTAGATAAATGATCCTTATTTGTTGTACATCTTATAATCTATTCTGAGATTTAAAGCAATACTGATGAAAGCAGATACTCATTTCATAAATTCCATATTTATCAACATTTTAATTATTTCAAAATCTATTTAGAAATGATCAAATATTAGGTCGGTGCAAAAATAATGTCGTTTTCTCACATATGTTACTATATGACAAAACGACATTATTTTTGCACCAACCTAAAAACTATTCTTTAATTATTAATAGTACACACACATTCATGCATACTGAATTGTTAAACAAGTATGTGCCTCAGAGTCCAGTATGCAAAACTAAAAAAGTTTATACGACATATGGAAACAATATAGGTGCTCAAGTTTGCTTAAGTTCAGTTTATGTACTCATTTTTTCCTACTTTGTTTCTGTGTCTTTTCTCTCTTTTTTTCTAATATGTCCCATCTTACTACTGTTGTTTGTTCTTAAGCAGCTGCAACAGTATAACCAATACACCAACCTGTTCAGCCACTACTTCAGTTGGCTACCAACCAACAGTGGCACATAATACCAAACACTTTTTCACACCCACACACATGCACATTATTAAACATTCCCTCTTTTTTTGCATGCATATGCATGTACACACATGCCCCCCTCCACACACACAATAGAACGTGAAGAGCAAATGCCACCTCTGCTTTCTCTACTTCTCTAAGAAATATAATATATAAACATAACAAATCTAACATAGAAACAGGGTTGCATGCTTGCTTGATTTAGACTGCAGCATCAGGCTATGTAAGAACCACTACCAGCAGCAGTAGTAGTCATAATAACATTAGTAAGAGTAGCAGTAAGATTTTATATGGACCCAACCCATGATGTTGTTCAGAGCATCATATAGGTCTATCTCATTAGTTTCAGCTTTCTTTCTTTTTAATTCTTCTTATATTCATGCTTCAAAGCATCAGATTATACCCTCTCAGAAATTGCTGAATGTTGCCGATCTACTTGAATACTTCTGTGATCTTTGCTTGTCATTATATATTTCCTTCTCTTTTTGAAAAAGTATTAGTTTGATATTAGTCTGTAGTATCTCATCTAAAACAACATTAGACAGAATAAAGCACCTGTGGATTTTTCTTTAATGCTTAAGATAAATGATTTTAGGTTATGTCCTAGGTTTCAGCTTAATCATTTTTCTTGCACACTGTAGAGAAGAAAAACTGCTGTCTAACTGAAAGAGAATGTTGTTTCCTTTTTTATGGTCAGTTTTACATGATTTGTGGTACTCGGTGTATAATAAGGAATTTGCAAAAAATTATTTACTCATGCTTTAATTCTTTTAAAGTCCATCATATTGTTTATCTAGAACTAATGAATATCAATTTGGGTAAACTATATTTTTTAAATCACAAGATAAAAATTTTCTCTTAGAATCATTTTATTCTTTGAAAACACCTGATATTCAACTAAAATAAAATCTGTATTACCACTGAGTAATCTCTTAATCATTTTGTTTCTAAAGCCACATGTATTATAATGGTAAAAGAGTGTTGAAATGTTAGTGACACATTAGCTATTCTCTAATTATTCTAATTATCTCTTCTACTTCCATGTTTTATGACATGGAAATTAAAGTCATAAAAAAGTACAACTACTCCGATGGAAATTAATGTACGTTCTTAAGCCTGAACTGATGGTTTCTCTCTCATTAAGTTAATAGCAACAGGCAAAATAGGACCTTCAGATTGAAGATTATCATCTTCAGTCAATCTTATCAGCTGACAGCCTTACTATGCATGCATTATTCCTGTTCTCAGGAAACAGATTCTTTCACTATAATCATTTTTTGATGGGCAAAATACAGACGACTTTTATCCATACTTCATACAAAATATATTTGTGTATGTTTTGCATCAAACAGCTTGAAGTAATTCTACAGAATATGGCTGACACATAAAAAAATAAACTTTGGAAATGATTATTTTATTCCTTCTATATGTTAAATTTTGGGTTTCATTTTGCCAGTCATGATACAAAAACAGGAAAATGTTTTACCATAAAAATTTTAAGCATTTTGATAATATATGAAGATAAAACTGGTTGTTATTGGCTATAGATATTTTTTTTTTTTTTTGTGAGCATTAATTATGATATGCTTACTCCAAATGAATGAAAAAACAAACAAAAAACACATTAGTTTAGTGGCTGAACAAGACAATTTGACATTACATCAGCAACATAACTGAGACAAACAAATTTACCTTCTCAATTTGTTTACTTTTGTATATATTTCTGAAAAACTGCAGTTTCTAAGTGATTTGTTAGGCACTTAGGCTTGAAAAATATGACAGAGTGACAGAAAGATTTAGCTAATTTGAGTAGAAAACTTAACCTGTTCAGCTTAGGGAAAATTTTAAAATATAAAAATAAAAACTGAGAAGTATTTTTTTTTTACTGATATTATTGTTGCATTCAACACAGACAAATACCCGTCACTAGTATATTCTTTATGCGAAAGTGCTATAGTACAAATTATGCCTATAAGATTATCAACAGCCAACTTCACTTATTTGTAATATAAAGAACTGAAATCATTGCCACATACATTCATATCATGTGTGTATGCCTGTATGTTCTTTCTCAGGCTGTATACACATATTGTACTTGATGAAAAGAGTGTGAGAAGAGGAAATTATTGTGTGAGTTAGCCATGTGCTTGCTATCACTACCTCCATTACCTATTCTTAGCTGACTGCCAGAGGCACTGCTTGTCTACTACTAAACTCTTTCTGCTGCTTGCTTGTGCACTAATAGCAAACTTGTATGATGACTGCTGCTAGCTCAGCTCCTGCTACATTTGACCCCAAAATTATATATATATATATATATATATATATATATATATATATATATATATATATTAGTGTGTGATTTAGTAGTTGAGTGGACTGAGAAGAAAGAGAACCCTCATAAAAGTATGCAGGTGTTGTGGGTATTTCTCTAGATATGTAATGGTTGGAGAAAAAGAGAAGAATTAATCTTAATATAAGTATCCTTCCTGGCTTTACTTTTCTTATATATATGTTTTTTCTTTAGCTATGAGCATCAGCTCCTGTATTGGTTGCTAAGTTGTCTTTTTTACATCCTTAATTGAATCTTTTCCTACCATCCTTCCTTTTATTCCAGCTGGTAATCTGTGGATTGATATAAGCTTATAACTCCTTTTATACATTCCTCTTAGAACTCTCTCTATGTTGAACCCGTTGTCCTATTCTCTCTATATGTATACACCACATCATATAACATTATGTTGTTTTATAGTTTGTTAATTCACTCAAACAGCATTGTCCTATATCACCATGTCTTCTGTGTATGCTGTGTGTACTATAGATGTTTGAAGAATGGGTCCCTTTCATCAACTAGTTGACAGCATTCAAAAATACTAAGGATAGGATTTAGTTTTCATTTCATTTTGCAACATTAGAATGAGAATTACCTCCTCTTGCAAACTTGTATAGTCTGAGTTTTTGAAATCAGCACTTATTTATTGTTGTTAAACTTGTTTGCTAGGATAAATATTTCTTTTTCTCTTGTTGCTTGATTCTCATTTTCTTTTTTTCTTTCTCTTCATTGTTTGAACATTAATGATGATTTGGTAATCTTTGGAGTTGATCTGCAGCTTTCTTAGGCATGCCAGTAGGCAGCAAGGCAAACAAACATGCAAACAAAATCTCATTTCATACCTTTTCTAATTACTCCAAAAAAATGAATAAATGTATGTTTAACAGACAAATTACTATAATTACATACAAAAATATTTGTATGCTTTGTGTGTACTTCTTAAGAAATGTGCATTTGAGAAGAAAAACACATGTAGATGTGTTCCTATATGCATATGCGTGTATGTGTTTTTATATTTAAAAAAATATGCTTATGTACACGTATAGACCTGTATAGATAAAGCTATATGTTTATATGCATAAGAAAACAAGTTCATCTGGAGACATATATTTTTGGAGGTCTATCTCTGTTTGTATGTCTGTCAGTTTCTCTCTCTCTACATATTATGCATATTATTTTACATCTGTCTATCTGTCTCTTCCTTTCTCTACACACATGCACAAACATACATACATTATTTCAAATGTTACTTTTAGTGGATACCTGTGTTTGAAATAGAGTCTCTGTTTTATTTTAAAGTGTCTATTAAGTCTGTTGGCTCTGCACAAAAAATCTTAATAAAGAAAATAGAAATTTGCTTAGCTGTGAGGCTCTCTGTAGCTAGGTGGTATAAAACATGCTAGATTGGATCAAATGGTGGTTTCTCCTACAAAGGGGATGTAGGTTCAAACAAAGCCAGAGAGCACATTTTCTTTATTATGATTTCTTGTGTGCAGAATACACACTGTTTGAAATAAAAAAATAAGGCATCTATTTCAAACACTAAAAATAACATTTGGATTCATAAAAATGTCTGATTAAAAATAAATTCATTAATTCTTATATATATAATTGCTATCTGCATTTTCTTTAAATTGTCCTTTTTTTCACTTCTATTCATCAATTTGCCTAAATCAAATTCTTAGGGCTATAATCATAAAAACTGAAATAAATCAGAATAAATTAATATACTTCAAAGTCATTGTAAACAAACAAGACAAGTTTCATCTGTCTCAATTTATATTTACTTCTTCCTTTTCTCTATCTTTGCTTCCCCAACATAAAACAAAATGAATTTCTACTAATCCCTCTGTTGGTAATATCTTATTTTCTCATCTTTGTTAGATCCCATAAAACATTCACCATCCCAGCATCATAGCTAGCTGTGGGCCATTTTTAAATTGGTATTGTCAGTCCTGACTTTTTTCTATCTGTTTTTTTTTTAAACAAGATTTGATGACGATTGCTTCCTTGATGTTACAAACCCAGATATTTAAAACATTTTAATTAGATGGCAAACAAATTAACCATGTTAGGTCAAAATATTAGTTTTAAACTCAGCCCACTTTACAAATTGTTATCTCAACTTGATAATATCTGGCTTCCTTCAAATATAAATGATATCAGAATTCAGTTATTTATAAACTCTTGAAAATATATTTTTTATTTTGGATTGATTAATCTCATAAAAAAAAGATTCTTCTCATTTACTATGCATTGACTTTCTGTTTACAAAATCTCAGTATTCAGTACTACACAGATTCATAAATATACAAATATATTAATGCAAGTCATTAGGTTAATAATTTTGACTTTCCTAAGACATTATATTTAAAAAGTTTTCTGATTCTTTTGCTTGCTACTGTTGGAGTTTATAGGTTGTGCAACAATAAAACAGTCTCTGATTCTATTGAAACTGTGTTACAATCGTTTCTACATTTTTTACTTTGTCAACAGCCAAATTTTTGTATTGTATAGCACATTATTTCTCATATAGATTACTTATGCCAGTCACTATCAACAACTGTACTCTTTTATTTTTAATTGGTTTATACTTTAAGAAAATTTAAAAATATACTTCTATTTTTAAGTACATAACAATGAGTTCAATTAGTACTCATCTTGGAAAAACAAAACTGATTTGACCTTAGGGGTTAGAAGAAAGCCTCTTATACTTGGCAATTATGAGAAATCCAGAATAATTTATGCAAATACTGCACTGGATAAGGTCTCAAAACACCAAACAGATTTTGACTATTGATGTATAAATCTACTTATAACTGATTTGTATCTTAATCTTACAATATAGTCTTATCAAGGTAGCTGGTTAGTTGGTGGTGTGTTTATATCAGTTGCACATTCAAGTTAAAGTTCATTGTTTCAAATGGCAGTTTACCAAATATCATCAGATGAAAGTACTTTGAAGCTTGCCAAAAATTCATGAGCACTTTAGATCATTGATTGTATGGACATTGTGCAATGAGTTTATTATGCAGCATGCCTGCTTATAGACTAACTCATTGGAAATAGTACTCATTACATCCCTTGATGCTCACCAGTATTGAGTAGTATTAGCAACTGTATGAAAATTCCTAGGTATTGGAAATTAAATCTTATTTTCATTAGGGAAATTGTTTCGCATTAAACCATATAAACAAATGGGTCTGGTGTTTTTATTTTATTTTACAATTCACCCATATTGCATTATTAATTTAGATATCACTTTTATTTCTGTTGTTTCATGAAAAAGTATTCTTTCAGTTTTTTTTTTGTTTTTTTTCTAGTTTTTTTTTTAAAGAATTTCCATGAAGTTTCTCTTTCAAAAAATATTTAACATAAATTCATTTAAAATCCCATGGTCAACTACAGCAAACTGCTACATGTTTATTTAGTCTAAGACTTAATATTTATTACATGTAGATAAATGTGATAAACACACACGCTGTTTGTTGAGTGACAATTTTAGCAATTCTTCAACTTGTTAATGTCAACTGAAAGGGCATTTTAGAATAACAGTACAATAAATGAGAAATACAGGTTTCCAACTTCTTTCTTCTTCAGACATCTTTATTACCTCACTAAAAGATAATTACAGAAAAAAGTAAAATTTTCAAAAATATATCTACAGTTATTTTTTTTTTTATAATATAGTAGTATATAAAGTTACATATTTTGTTGTTCAGAAAAATAATGAAAAACTTGCAATTATTTTAAAAATATTAATATTTAAAAAAGAAAATTAAGTTTTTGCATCAGCATAATATAAACAATTCTCAAATGAATAACAATTTTGCAAGAGCAAATATTGGCACTAGATCCATTTAGATGTATGATGCTATCAATTTAAATGTCATTTTTCTCACTATCTACCTTTAGAACAGATAAAATGAGAAACAGATAAAAATTTACCTGCAAAGGAGGTTATGAATCTTATCTTAATAGTTGTAGTCCTGAAAAAATAAAGTTACTAATTATGAATTAAAAAACGATCAATGATAAGTTAACTGAAACTAATAAAAAAAATAAACCCAAAACAACATTTTCAATAGCAAAGTTATTTTTGTCAATCCAAGCATCAAACTATTTAGTTGCTAGGTTCCTTCCTCAGTCGACAGCTGTCATTATTATGAAAAAGGCTAAATATCTGTTACTCTATACCAGTTCTTTTCATTCTCTTCCCATTTATTAGTCTTGCCTACAACCACTCCTCTAACTCATCTTCTCAACTCCTCTCTTCCTGCCCTTATTATGCTAGAGGGCTGTATCAGCTGCAACAGAGATGCTCTTCTACCAGTTCTGGTGTTTTCACGCATGCATGGATCTTCCATTTTCTAGTGCAGATTACCACAGCATGAAAATTCTTACACAACTGCTTTTTTCTCCTCTTCTCCTTTTCATCTCCTCACTAAATCATTCCCTCCCTCTCCAAATTTTACCCCTGCTTATAAACTCTTCTGCACCATCTCAAGTAATAATTCCAGTTTTTATCACTGATAACCACTACAGCTGCAACTTCAGTTCCTTGTGTAGTTGTAATTTCATTTGGGTTATTTAGGTTACTCACCTGAGGTCATGATTCTCTCTCTCTCTCTCTCTCTCTCTCTGTTGCTTACTGTGCAATATCTGTTTGCACTTGTTAAGAGAATTGTTGACGTGTTTTGTGCATGAAGAACCACAGCCATGTGCTCAGCTTGGTTGAATGACACACACTACTGTGCAGAAAGATGATCAGTGGTATTACTTGCAATCAATGTGCTTTTGCTATGTGAATAAGAAAGCACTTCTCTTTAGATTAACCTATCAAAAATGTTAAATGATAATTTGTTGCTATTTATGAAATACAAATAAAAAGTAACTCATAGATAATTCTTATTACTATTTCTTACAGCTGAAGTAGTTATGCATAAGTTTATTTGATTGCTTTCCTAAGTTTATATATATGAGTATATATAGACAAGAATTTTTGTTGAATTTACCATTGTATGACAGGAGGAATGAGATCTCATATTCTGACAACCTCTGGTATAGAAGAGGTATTTTAATTAAATTGCATTGTTTCAATAATACACAAAAGCAGACTAAAATATATTTTACATTTTATAATGATTTTAGCAATTATATATATATATATATATATATATATATATATATAAAGAAAGTCATGAATAATGTACTGTCACAGTTTATTATTGTATCTGTTTTATTAGTCTTGCTATATATGTAGGGAGATATCTAGTTGATTTTAATTGTCATTTAAATTATGTCAGATCAAAGATAAATTTTGTAATTATATATGATTATAAACTGATGATTTGAAAATTCATCTGTTAATTTGGATGTAATTCTGCAGTAGTTCAGATTTGCTTTTTGTAATTCTCAACATCTACATTATAAATAAAACACTTTATTCTTATTCTGCATTTATTTTTTACCCTTTTCATCCTTTTTTCTTCCTAGTTAAAATTCTCATTATCCTCTCCACACAACAGGTTCATGTTTTTCTCTTATTCTTCCTACATTTTTCAGGGCTTTCTTAATAGATATAACTCTATAGTATTATTGAACATTTTGCACAGCAGAGCCAGAACCTGACAATTCAGTTGACGTGATATTCAAATGGAATCTGCCCTACCCACCTGTCATTTGCAATATCCTTTTTTCCCTTTTCTTCAATTCACCTACTTGACACTCCTCTTCACACCACAATCCAATTCCCATCAGAATTTCACCATACTTTATTCTGCTACTTATTGATATATTTTACCATGCTACAGTTGTGGGGAAAAATTTATATGTATAAGTCAATTAAATACATTGATGAGCATGTTCATTTTAATTAAAACATCAAAATTTTGGTTTTCATACAGTGAGTGTGTGTGTGTGTGTGTGTGTGTGTATAAGTATAGGATTGGTGTAGATGGAAGAAAATTCCAATAAACAAAAACACTATTCTTAAACAGAGAAGAGCAAATCACTTGAGAAAACACCAGAAGGAACAAAATGGCTATTTTTATTGTGATTTTATAACATGTTTATTGTTTATATTATAATTTTTGAATAATTATATATATATATATATATATATATATATATACTAGCATCACTCATATTTGAATTCAGACTGCATCAGTGAAACTGAAAGGTTTCAGTATTATATGCATGTACACGTATCAATGTGCTTAAAAAGTTATTAACTTATTTTTAATCTTTATTGAATTTATTCCTATATATTTCCTTTTCTGTCTTTATATTTTTAAGAAAAAGTACTAAAAACCAAACAAAAATTCTATGTCAAATCTGGTACAAACCTGTCTGACAGGGATTCTTCTCAGTCCTAATGTTTTAAGGCAGATGAATACACTAGTCAACTCTGTCTCTGATAAGTTAACACATATTTGTTTCTTATATTTATTTTTTCATTGTTTTTTTAACCCAGTTAAAAAGAGGAAAAACACTAAGTCTTTTTTTTTTTTTTCCGCAAAAAAAATTGTTTACCATCAATAAATTTAAATTAGCTCTTGTGGACTGAATTCTTCAAAGAACGTATACTCGGATAATAATATTCATAATAACCAACAGAATTATTTACGAATAATTAACACAACAATTATCTTAACTCCTTTACCTTTTAGTAAGAAGAGAGATGTAAAACTAAAATTTAGTTTTATGTCTCTCTCTTCTTCTCTGTGAAAAAGTATGCTTCGTGGCTCTGGGGCGTATCGGTGCGTTTTTCTTTTCAATGAACCAAAGCTACCTCTATTTACGAATTAGTACTGACTTTTTCTTTTTTTTTTTTTAATATCGAATATTATTTGTTACGATGTAAATTCCACTTGTATTTTTATAAGGCGTCGGTCGTCAACTCTTTAAAAAGCTATTGATTTCAGTTTGGGCAGTGTGGGTTGTCTCCCCTTTTTTACAGTTCTTGCCTTACTTGTCTCCCTGTATCCATAAATTGTCCTTTTAGTTATTGAGAACATAAACAACGAATTCATGTTTATAATACAGTATAAATAAAGTATTTTAAGGGAATTTTAAAAGTTCTTAAACGTATAATATTATTCTGTAGAAAATTAAATTTGTGCATGTATTTATATTTGTATAGATATATATGCGCATATGCCACATTTTTAGTATGGTAAAATAAAATAATTGAATTATAAAGCAAGTTGAATAAACGTTCAAATAATTTCATCACTTGGATCTCTCTCTCTCTCTCTCTCTCTCTCTCTCGAACACACATACACACACACACATGTCAAATGTCAAAACAGCTGATCAGAAGCCATAAAATAGTTTCTGTATATCTTCCAACCCTATCTTAATGACTGACATGCTATTTCTCCCAAGACAATTGACTTAAAACCATTCAATTTAGTTAATTTGTTAATCAAGCTTCTAATCTTTATTGTGATGTTAACAAAAATGACTTTGGTAATTGAAATATTTTCAGTCTGTCACATTCTCCCACCCACTGTCAATACAAAGAGACCAAATATTTAAAGTATTAAAAATCCCTAATGAGAATTTTTCATGTAAGAACATTAATTATTGTATGTATATTTGTAATTTTGACATTTTAATGCAAAAAACAAATACATTACACCACCAAAATTCTTTACTCAACCAATGATATAATCCCAAACCTAAAATAAGAACAGAAAAAAAAATGAAGACTAAAACTAAAGATTTTTTTACAGCAGCTCTGAAGTTGATAGAAAAAAAATATCAGATAATATTTTCTGATCTACTTATTCTGGCTTTTTTTCCCCCATTTCCTTTTAGGCTTTACATTTCTTTATTATTTTAAATACTTAAAAAATGAGAAACAATTTTATACACATGTTCATTGGACCCTTATCTAATGTTCTGAACTCTTTTCTAGTAGTTCTTAATTGACAATTTGGTAATATTATTTGTTAATATCTCTTACTTATAAGCATGTCCACTGTGTGTGTGTGTGTACATGCATGTGCATACATGTACACTCAGCTGTACCATTATCTCTAATCTATAAAATAAATTTTACTTTTTGACACTTATTTTTTAGATAAGCTATGTCAAAAATGTCCAAATCAACAAATAATTGGTTTTGCTTTAGATATAAATTTAAATTTATAAGAAAATTCTAGTTTTCTATTTTAAATGATGATCATTCTGTTAGTTTCCATTTACTTTTTCAAACTGTTATCTATAAAATTTATTATCCAGTTGTTTCTAAATTTGGCCATCACAATTATTCATACAGGTCTCTTTATAATGAGATATATTATTATACACGTATTACATTATTTCTGTCTCTTTTAGAAGCCCCAGAGAAAACTTTCAAATGATTAATTTCATATATTATTAAATTACCATGCCAAACTTCATGTATAAAATTTACAAGCTTTGAATGAAGCAGTTGAAATTTTATTAATGAAGAAATCATTACTTAGCTCCTTTTTCAGACACATCTTGACATCACCCTTTCCTTTATATTTTTAAGGAAAATTCACTACTACTCAAAAGAAACCTGCTGTGAATTGCTTTTATCTATTTTTATACAGAGCTATTTATAAGTAGATTTTCATGTTATCAAACATGTATATTGTGTAGGCAGTAGTTCATTTTTTACTTTTACTAGAAATATAACTATTTTCATTTCATATTCTCTGCTCTCAGTCTAAAAAGAAAACTGCTCACCTTTATATAATATTTCTAAAATAAATCTCTACTTCAAAAATGAATTGTTAGAATATAAGCTTCTGCAACAATTGTTAGTATAGTTTATTTTTTTTATAGTCCTAAAATTTTCATTTACTTTTTATCTTAAAAAAGCTTGGATTCATTCTCTTCTTTGTATTCAATCTGATATAATGAATATGCATACACCTGGGTTCCCCCTCACAGTAATATGATTGGCTGGTGTCAGCCATAAATACAGACTGATGTGGACGACACCTATTGTCTTTGCTTTTTGCCCATGCCTATTGCCTACCACTACAACGAGGACCAGTCCATTACGGTTACCTGCTAGATTGTTCTACTCGGTTACAGTAGTCCAAAACCACTTTGCTACTTTGAACAAGTACGCTAACTTTTTGTGTAGAAACCAAATTAGAATGAGATGCAATGACTGTTTTTATACTGTCATCTAATTTTTCTTATATTCTCCTCTTGTCTGTTATTGCTTTCGATTTCAATGTTAATGATGATTGACTCTAAGCAGATGGTGTGCACCTGTAACCAATTGCTTGTAGACACTGATTCTATTGGCATAGTCTTCATAAAGTATATGACACCACTTAAATGAATATTGTAAACTTACTTTAAACTGAAGTCAAGTCAATGAAAAGCAAATAAGAAAATATAAAACTAAAAATAGAAGTTTGATTGACTTTAGCATTTTAGTATTGAACTTTGAACAAGCAGAAAAATATAAGGTGAGCACAATATCTAGTCATATAGATGAATTGGACTCAGTAGCCACAGATGGTGTAGATAAGTATTTATTTAGGCCACATAGAGGCTTGGAAGTTTGAGAGCATTGCCTTGAACAAGAATTTTTATGTTGGTTTCAGAAGAGGAGTGTGCAGAAAAGAAAAATAATAAAATAAGTAAATAAAAAGAGGAAAAAAATCAATTGAAACTAGTTTCTTAAACCTATTCATTGTTAATTTTTGTTTAAATGATTAATTATCATATATTTGTATGAAATTGATGTTTAATATTTTTAATGCACATGTGGGAATAAAAATAAAATTGAATACTTCAGATTACCTTTATCCACCATGAAAAACATGAGTAATTTGCCAATTCCAAATAATAAACAGCAGGGCTGGTAAATAAGGTTTGTTACTCAAAAATGGTTATAAACTAGAAGTTAGACTGCTGGCTTCTTGTTCTGATATACAAATTATTAACCTGGGTTGATAAGTTTTGTTATTTTGAAACAGAAAAAATAAAATTAGGGCATAGTATTTGAAAAAATGTCTTCCAATCAGTTCCTCATATAAAGCTGGGTTAGGATGGCTACATTACAGAATGAAAAATTCTATTGTCAGGTTGTGTTCTCATTTTACAATTAATTATGTTCTTGTAGAATTTTTAATATAATATTTATTTGAAGTACAATAACGAATTTTTCTAGAACTCCCAATAGGCATTTGTCATTTTTCTTTTATTCATAATTCTAATATCTTCATGATGGAATTCATTCTGGTAGCAGAATTGAAAAAACAAACAAAAAAATAAGAAAAAAGTTAAAAAAAATAATTGATATATATTTATGTTTTCATTTTCTATGTATAATCTTTATTCTGTTAAAAATGAATCTAATAAAACAAGATTATCTCATAAATTTTAATAATAATACAAAATGTAACAACTTTAATAGTTACAGTTTAGATAAAATAAAAATTTTCTTTTCCTACCCGCCTCAAAGAATATTTCTATCAGGGTTGAAAAACATTTCTTTTTTCATTTACTATATTTGTCTATTATTTCTTATAGTTTTCATAACATTATTTTGATCAGTGCATTATAATTCAGTGCCAAAAAAAAAAAAAAAATTAACAAGTAAAAAAAAAAATTCTTGTGGAAATTGTGCTTAGTTTTTTTCCTTGGTTACTTGCATTACTTTTGACTAGTCTACTTAAACCTGTAGGTAGATACAATAACTACAAAATACTTATTCGTGTGTGTGTGTGTGTGTGTGTGTGTGTGTAAGGGGTCATGAAACTGGTCAGTGATCATATTTAAAGAGTCTCAGTTCATTTACCAAGATGAAGTCACAACTACATTGCTTCACACTAACTTTTGCCTACAACCCACCATTGCCTCTGCATCAGAAACCTAATCCTTTTCTTTTCCATTTTTTATCCTATAATCTTTTTTTTAATCAATGCAATGGAAATTAGGTGACCTCTCTTGTCAGTGTCAAGGTTAGTTCATAGCAGAAATACAATATGTGCTTGCTCAAATGCATGTATGCACATCTGCCTATTTACTTTGTGATTTACAACCTGATCCATTGATTATTCTTCATTTATTTCTTCCTAGATCCATATATTTACTTATATAATTAGTATTTTTATGCTATATGTTTTGTATCTCTATAATTACTTAGCATTGTTAACCTGATGAATGGACTGAGTGAAATATTGAAAAACTGCAAATTTTACAAATGTGCAAATGTATTGAAATCTTCCAAAATTCAGATAAAAATCTTTTAAACATCTACTAACACAGATGTAGTATTATAATTATAACAGTAAATATTCATTTTGCTGATGTTACTATAGACTTGAACATTATCATTTATATTCATATATTTTGAAAACCCTGTCTTATTAATAGTGTAGAAAAAATTGCACATTTATGTAGAGATTTTCTAAGATGTAATTACAAGATTTCAAAAATGATTAAAACAATAAAATATGTACTTGCTTCTAAAATAGAGATATATGGATTTTATGAAAACATTATTGTAGTCCCTCAAATGTAAAGGAATTTCCTCTATTCAAATTTTGCTGTAAGTAACTGGATTTTGTAGGAAAATAGAGAGTAACAGAAAGGTAGTTCTCTGCATATGTTGATCCAGATTAATATGACTGTAAAGTGTCAAAAAGGCAATCAGGTCAAGATATATTATGATCTTTTCTTCTTTATTCTCTTGTGAAAACAAAATACATTTGGTCTTTGTTTTACTGATAGTTTGCCACATACATGCTGACAGTCAAAGAGGAAACAAAACATTTCAAAGTTTATTTAAAAAGAAAATGGTTTTACTTGAACCTTTTCAGACTACAGTTTCAATTACATTGTCAAGCTGAAGCCATAGAGTCTATAAATATCATGAATGATGGCCATTTTTGTTACAACTTTTTTTGTAGTTTTTTAATAGCATAACTTCAACTATTTATTTTTATTTTTCTAACTCTAAAAGTACAATTTATTACTATTATAATGTGTATAAATTGTGACTATAATTCTTTTCATAACTACTAAAACTATTTTGTTGTTAGCTAACTAGTTATTACTGTTATATTCATAATTATTACTCTTATATTGCCATTCTGTTTTTATATAGTATAACAATAAAGAATATTATTAGGCTAATGTAAAAAATATAAGCACTGGTTGAGTTGATGTATTAGGTTTTTTGCAAAAATAATGACGTAATAGTGTCGTTTTTTGACGTATTTTTAACGTCAAAAAATGACATTATTACGTCATTATTTTTGCACCAACCTAATAATTGCTTCTTTCTAATTAGGATCTTTTACTTTTATTCCCTTTAGCAGAGGTAGTCAAGCTCAGGTAAAAACCAAAACAAAAAAAATCAGTATTTTGAATGGTGATTCTCAAGCTAGGCAGACTATCTTCGTTTAGTTGGTTGCAATATCTACATTTATAGCTATTGTTAATTTTGATTATTATACTACTATAAAAGTATTTATGTCTTTATTTACATACAATGTTCCAGTATGAATGATTATTATACCTGTACACCATATACACAAAATATGAATATGTAGGCAAAGATTCAATATTTAGATTTTGTCTAAATTACATGTAATGCAGATGTGTCAATTAGATGATATACTGTTGAGCTGTTTTGTAAACCTCTTATTTGATCTATATACATATTGACAGATTACTCAAGATCTAAATCAAATCAGTGTTCATAACTTTGATTTTGAGGCAATCACTGCATCATAATTGTTACAAGAGGGGCACAATTCTTTTCTATATAATATTATAGACACAATATATTAAACATTTGTTTAATCCTATATGTAGAAAAAATAACATTGTCAAATTTCAACACATTTTAACTTTTTCTGCTCAATGAATTACTTGCCAAGATTTACTACCTTTTCATTCACATGAAATTAATTTCTTTGATTTCACTGTGCTGAACTTGTAAAACTTATTTTAAGTTTTATGAGAAGATAAACCCATTCCTTTCTCAGTTTACCATCTGCTACATCAAGTGATTTTTTTTTCAATTCTATCAACTACTAATTGCCTTCTGACAAGTTTTTACGCATAAAGGGAGGTAACTCTTCTTTTAAATATTGATTTTGCTCAGAGGCCATAAAATCAACCAGAAGTGTGAATCTTTTGATATAAAAGCAATGATGTGTAAAGATGGTCTAAAGTTGACTGGTCACTAAAACTTAAAAGAGTGTATAACATTAAAATGCACCCAGAAAATATGCACTCTAATTAATTTAAATAAATATTTACTTAGTATATATAAGTGAAAAATATTTGTATATTGTATGGGTTAAATAATAATACTCTTGAAAACTAGTTCACTAAATATCACTCTGCTACATACAATCAGCATTCTAATTTCAGTGTGTAACATTAAATGGAAGCATGTTGTTAAAGCAGTGTTTTATATGAGATTTAATGGTATTATAAAGATGCTTCTATATGATATTCCTTCAAAAGTTAATAACTAAGTTGATATGATAGCATCATCTGTATCATTATTGTATTTCCTTATTAGGAAAGATTAGATGGAAAACCATTGTGTGTATAAGTGTTACTAATATAACATCTTTAACTTCATGTAATCAAATAGTAAATTTGCCATGCTTTTCAAATTTACTCTTCCCTTTTATTTTCTCTAAATATAAAGGTTTACTAAGACTATCATTTTCAGAAATAACAAGAAAATAATTCTAAAAAAAATAGCATCACTTTATTTTTCATTACTTCTCAATCTATCAACTTCAATTAGCATTTATTTATATAAATGTTTTCTTTAACTTCTTTGAAACTTGATGAATCAGTGAAAAAAATGAACCCAATACAATTGAAAAAAATAACTTGCTAAAAATAATGAACTTACTTCTTGATGTGCTTATTTCCATTACTTGTCTTCATATTGCTTAAATCTGTCATGACATTTTTATTCCCTTCTCACCAATATTTGTTATGTTGACTCTGAATATTATACAGAATATAGTTTTGTGTAATATATCATGTATTGACATAATCTTATTCTCACACCACATTTTCTGATCTACTTCACCAGTTTGCTTAGTGTAAATAAGTATTGCTTTACTTTCTGTACTTCCCCTCTCCCATTTTATCCTGTGTAACTATTTCTGTTTGGTCAGTACTGTTGTTACCAACGTACTAGCTCAGTCTTTACCAGTTTGTATTAGCACAACAAGTAACACACCAACAAGTAACAAGAAGAGAAACCAGAAAATCATGTGACATTTCATTCCATTCAACAATATTTTTGTAAATCCTTCTCATCATGTTCTTTCTACTTAACTAGCTTTGTAAAGTTGTAACTTTTCCCTCTAAAACACTAGCCTCTCTCTGCCCAATAATATCAATTACTCATGTATAGACATTTCACATGAAACTGACTGACTTTTTCTACTTCCACACATGCATCAAATCTGAATCTATTCTAAAATGGATGCTAGTTATTTCATGTTTTATTAACTTTGTATCATTTCCTAAATGAATTCCTCATCCACTTCTCTAGCACTCTTTCAACATGCACACACACACACACACACACACACACACACACACACACACACACACACACACATTTATTAACTTCTGTTGTTCTCAGTTTGCAAACTGCTGAACAATCTGATTGTTTTCAGGAAATACAATTTTCTCATGTATGCCTGGCTACCCTAACACTACCATACAAACAGACCAACCTGCTGATTATCAACTATTTTAAACAGTCAGCTAAGTTGTCTGTTGTTAAGAAGAAAATAAATAATACACTAAAACCTAACTAAAATCATTCATCCCACTGATTATTTTGGAAAACAGCAACCAATGCTTTTTGTATCAACAGCATGTTTTTTAATCTCCTGCATGCAGAAAAGTTACAATGTTGGTAAACCACTCACCAAAATCACTTACTTCTTTTGTATTTTGATGGTAGCTAAACAAATCTTGGAGAGATGAGGGGAAGAACTTTGTTAAATTCCCCACCCCTTAAATTACTAAGTATTTTAGAACATTGTTTTTGTTTTCAGTTTTTTACTTTTTGAACATATTTTATGTGGTCTTGTGTGATTTATAATTAATAGCTTACCTCCACAACATGCAAAGCTAAAATTAAGTGATTTATAATACTCACAGTAATTTGTTTTTGACTTTACACAATTAAGTCACTTGTTAACACATAAATGTATAAGGCTCTACACAAGAAACATACTCCTTTATGAAGGGAAGATATATGTAATAATGATATTTATGTGGGGCACATATATGTAAGTATTATAAATATTTGCAATGATCAAGATATCTACACATGACAATGTTCTCTCACACACACACACACACACATATATATATATATAGATAGATAGATAGATATAGATATACATACATACACACTTAACACCTGCACAATGACTGCACATTGTCTAGTCCTGATATAAGCACCACTAAAGCAGCTCAGGTAGTTCTTTGAAAACAGGTGATTAATGAAAGTTTGAATCAGAGTGATGCTTTAGCATCTTGCATTTCCCTTTGAAACTTTCTCAAAAGAGTTGGCTGTGGATGTTTGTTACATTAATATGTCAACCTGTCTACTTAGTCAATGGCACACAGTGCTGATGGCTGACTTGATTCAATCATGTTGACTATGAAAGCTGTCACTTGTTTGGAAAGGAATGTTAAAAACAAACGACAAAACTTTTCAAACTTTTTTCTCTGTTTTTTCTCCTGATTTATATTTTTGCTTTATTCACTTAAATGGATGTGTATAAGCTCTCCCCTTCTTTCTCTCTCCTGTGCACTTGTACACACACACACACTGTATGTATATGTCTGTAGATATGTTTATATATACACATGCATTTCTTATATAATGCATGCACACAGAGAATTTTATCCTACATTATATACCTGTAACTTTTATGTGTACAAATTTTACTATTTCTGCATGTATAAAATATAGTGTATGTTTGTGAGTAGAAAGTGTTTTTTAATGAAATAAAAAGAAAACCAAAACCATGGTGATATAAATATTTTTGTTTTTAACCCATTTTCTTTTGTTCTTGTTTGGGCCTTAATCTTCATGTAAAGATTGAAATGCCATCATTATTGTGTGATTCTGTAGAAAAATAACATTTTTTATAACATTCTTTTTCTTTTCTTTTTTTTTATTCCATCAGAAAGAATGAAAGGCTGAGTAATGATTTGGGATATAAGAGCTAACACTAAGGTATCATTATTTTATTGCATGGGCTTTAATTAAGAACCAGGGATGTGCCTACCTGCTTCCAGGTCCAACCAATTTCTACTAATCAGTGTGCTGAGACTTGTGTACTTTTTTCTCACTTAAAAAATAGACCTTGCAGTGTTGTTATGTCGGTGCTATACATTTTTTTCAGAAACAAAGATTTTATTACTTATCTATTTGAATAGAATTTGTTTATTAGGCACTAATCTCATCAGGTTAATGTAATATTGGTAAATGGGTAGCATTTTGATCAGTATCACTATCGATTATTGTTAATTATACTTAATAGATATTGTGAGCTTTTAAAAATCTAAATTTTCTCTTTTGAAGAAATTGCTATTTCAACCTGGAAATGTTTTGAAGACCATCATTTTATCATTTTACATTCTGTTTGCAAGTAAAATTGATTAAACTTATAAGTGAGAGTAGTTTAACATGTGTAAGTTTGTGACTTAAATAGTAAGCAAAATGTTTAAGAAAAATTATCTAATATCAATGTTTCAATAATCCAATTCATAGCCAAGAAATGTATAAAATGAAGAATAATTATTTAGCAACAGCTTCTGTAAAAATATTAATTCACTCCTCCAATATCAAAAGTGTATGGCCTCGGTTAATTCCAGATAAATGAACCTATTCTTGTATCTAGGATAGACCTTGTTAAAAAATCATAAGCTTCATATCACACCACCTTGTATTGATTGGGAAAGATTCTAATGAAAATGTCACTTATGAAGGATGTGTTTACAGTCCTGCTAAACTGAATCTTGATAATATTCTCAAACTACTCATCCCATAATTACTGGAGATCTGCTTATAGTGACCTCAACATTGTTATTTGTAGATTTCTTCATAAGCTCTCTTTCTCACAAATCCACATTTTTATCATCTTAAGTCAATATTTAATGAATTAGTAAAATTTTATATCATTTTACCTGTCTGTCTGCAACTTTAAAAGCTCAGAATGTTTTTTTTTTTAATGAAATTTGACAATTTGTTTATGAAGAAATCTTTTTAGAATCAGCTAAATTCTTCCTTCATTGATATTTTTTAATTTTAAAATTGTGATTAAGGTTTTTTGCATATTTTTCATTGACCCAATCAAAGTAGACATGTTTTGATGTTTGTAATCAACCTGAATGAAGAAATATTGCTTGATGTGTGACAGAACCAAATAAGTTACTCCATTTTCATTTTATTTTAATTAACATGCTAATATGATCATTGAATTTCTTACTTTTGTTAACATCAAATAATGAAATGAATCTTCTCAATTTCCATATTTTAATTTCTGCATTATTTTCATGATTTTTTCCTTTGCTTATTTAGATAGCTATTTCTAAGCAAGAATGAATATAAATGTTAGATACCCTTATCAGTTTTCATATTTACTATGTTTATACCTTCATACTTGATACCATTTTGTATTCAATGCTGCTACACTTTCTTAATTGATACCCTCAATAAACCTACATTAATTTTATTTATTGAAACCTTTCTGCTCTTGACATATATCTAAATATAAATCTATTCTTAGACATTAAATCTGTTTTCATTCTATAGAACATGCTGCTAAAGTATGGTTTTAAGGTAACTGCTGCCTTACATCAATTGCTGCTACTTAATTATTCGCCAGTGAAATTTGAACTGCAGACTAGCGTAGCACCTGTATCTAAGGTCATTGTCTTTTAATCATATTCTATTTCTTAAGTTTGAGTTTACTATCCTCAAAATTCACATTTCAAATCCACTGCATATAAGGAGCTTTATAGTCTCTAGTAATGTAAGCATACTTTCATTATTTGTGTCAGTTTGTTGCTGCTTTGAGCACTACAGAATTTGGAAGCACATGATTGCACTTGAGAACATCTACTAAAAAGCTGCATGTGTAATTGAACCTGAATTGTGGTTTAAAATATGTCAAATGTTTACTGTTATATACTCTTTAGATTCACTCAGTTCAGGTCACAAAGAAGAGAGATGTACTATGTGCAGTAAAATATTCTCAGCTCCACCTATTTTCCAAAGTCTGACAAAATGACTAGAACATCAGAATTTTGGTAATCCCTTCTGAGTTGAGCTGAGTACTTGTGTACTAAAACATGAGAAATAATTTAGCTAATAAATTAATGTGTTTTACATTAAATTGTCTATATTCTATATTTATGCCTAACACTTTAAATTAAAATGTCTATATTTACTGATTGTCTCTGTGGAATTTTTTAATCTAAACTTTTATTTTTATGGACAACTAGATTTTAACCCTTACCTCTCCTGTCAATTTCATTTTATTTTTATCTTCATGGTATCATGAAAACATGTGTTGTAGAAATTGCATATTACTAAAACTAGAATCAGTTACAGCTTTTGAGAGAGCTGGGCCATATATTGCTATTCTTATTTCTCATCCATAATTCTACTTTAGTAATCTCAACTGTGTATAATTATTATGTAGTCATGTGCTCATCTTGAAAAGAATCAGTCATTTTATTAAAGACTTTTAGGAATTAAAGCTTAAGTTATGATGAAAGGTTGTTTGCAGTGATATTAATATCCTATTCCTTAATTCTTTACAAAAACAAAAGAAAAAAATACAAAAGACTTTTTAATGACTGTTCTTTTAAAAAATATTAATGTCCTTGTTGATTTTTAATGTAGCTGGGTATTCCATTAAATAATCTCTGTTCATTTGGCAAATTAGTCAATAAAATTATTTTTATTTTACAGATTGGTTGATATAATAAAGCTTCTTCCTTCTTTTCATTATCTTGCTTCTTGTTAACATCTTCATCTGATTTTTTTAGATTTATATGTAAAATACATGGAAAATATTGGCTATTTTTTCTACTGGTTTCTATTTTTTTTCTTTTGAAATTTCTTTGTCATTTATAGTTTCTTTCATTCTCATTCAGATTCTTTTGTACCATTTCTCTCTCTCTCTCTCCCCGCCTCTCTCTCCTTTTTTACTCCATTCTTTTCTTTCTCAAAGTCACCTTCTTGCTCCTTCTTTCCATGAAATGATACACTCATGTTTATTGATTTAATTTTTCTTTTAGAAATTGATATTGCATTCTGAAGTAGGTTTGCTTTGAACTGATACAGGTTTGTATTAGTAAAAATTAATAACAAAAACATGACAGATCCAACACAAAATGCATTAAAATAAAGTTAATAACTCAACACCCACACTACACTAGCACACACATATATTCATAGCCATGTTAAAAAAATCTCTCATTTTTTACTAATTTGATCCTTTAAGAATTATGTTCCCAATATCAAAATACCTGGCAGCAAGTAATCTGCCAAAAAGCGAAGCTCAAATGGAGACTTAGTCATTTACTCTAACAGTGTTTATTCATTTATTTGCCTCTGTTTTAACATTTTGAATCTGATAATCTCATATGATTTCATTGGGTGATATGTTGCTTATAATTGTTGTTGTTTTTGTTGTTGTCATTAAAAAATATCCTGCAGACATTTTTGCTTCTTAGGTTTGGGGAATTTTGTATTATTGTTTGCTTAAGGAAAGATTTGTTCTAATTTCATTCTCTGGTAAGTCTCACCTACAGTACTAGTCATTTTATTTTTAATTATTATCCAGTGTAGTAAACTTACCTGACAAAATAGGCTAATATTTTTGCTACTGATATATTATGTATTTTACCTGTATAAGATAGTGTAGAGGGTGAAGCACATTAAAAAAATCTCCTTTGGCATTAGTTTATATTTCAATAACATTTTATTTAACATCTCTGGAAATTGAAATGCAAATTATCCGTTTTTCAGTCTGATACCTGATAAAGCATCTAGGATATGAAAATAAGTTACTTCAATTTGGCCAGAATTAGGTAATGTGTCACTCGAAAGCTATTTTGTTTCAATAGCTTGTTTTGTGCAAATTGAATATTTTGTAGTCTGAATCTATGAGAAAATCTGTCTTGTATTTATAGCTTTCTGTAGCACAACTATATCCATAATTACTAATCATTTGGTAATCATATTTTGATATTATTGTCTTCTGCTAGCTTTGTACATTAACCTTTCAGTGTCCTTTTTCTTATTTATGTGGAATCCTCCTTAAACTGTGCATTTACTTTGATGGGATAGAGCTTACTTTTAAACTAAATTTGACAGGTTTTATTAATCTTGAACAATTGAATCACTTATGCTGTTCATTTTTGATTCTTGATCTGTGTGTGTATATATATATATATATATATATTTAATTATAAATTAAGAAAACAGCTTAAAAATCCATATTGGTTATAATTTATTTCATGAATATTGTTATATTCATCTCTTCAGATCAAATATTTTATATATATCTAAGTACATAATATAATGTTTTTGTCAGGCATGGGAAGTAATAGGCCTTGGCAGGGAGATTGGATTCAAAGTTATACTGCTCTGGGACTGGCTGCCCTCCCAAGACTAAATAGCCCTGCTATTTAACCTATAGCTGGGGGTGGGAGAAGAAATTGATTCATACCTTTTCAAGATAACTAGTGTGAAATGAATGCAATAACTCCATCTTAGACTCATAACTGCTATCCCACCAATATATATATATATATATATATATGCAAATCATCAACATTCTTATCTTGTCTCTGTAATAAAAAAAAAATCCTTTCCATGTACCTTGTGACTCCTCCATCATAGTTCTCATTGTTATGTCTGTTTTTGTATTATCATTGCCCTAATTCAACATATCATATGTTGATGTATTAATACTATTTCCATATATTTTACCCTCAGCAGTTGTGTTCACCAGAATTTAACCTTGGACATGTTTTTACAAGAATCCATTATTCAAGCTCTTGTCAAAGGATTGTTGGTCATTGTGGGCTGGTTTGTTCTACTTTTATAATGATTGGAAATTGTTCTTAAAAAAAAATTCTGATTGAAAAAGTTAGAACTTTAGAGATTTTATTTTATTTGAGCCAAAGATTTTTTTACAGAAATTGCTTTAAAAAGTATTGCTTTGGGGTTTTATTAAAATAATTTTTGTATGGAAGGTTTCTTCATGCTTGCATATTTTTTTTAAACAGAATCCTTTGGAAATCAGTTAAATTCTAAATTTACAGCAATCATTTATCTATTTGTAAATATCTATTTGTCATTCTATGAAACTAATAGATTTTACTGTGTCCACATAGGATGTGTGGTTAGTGTAATGGACAGAGCTAAATTCGAATCTCAGTTGAGATATGTTACATTCACTTTCATGTAAATGCTCTTGGGAAGGTATGGATCTAGCTCTTACAGAATTCTTTAATTTCAATTAACTGGAAGACATGTAGAGCAGTTCTTTGCTTGGAAAGATAAAACTCCTGGGAGAGAATAGAATTATAAAGTTGTCTCATTTTATTTCATTTTCTGGTGCCACCAGAAAATGAAACAAAATGGTAAAAATATGTTGATTGATAAAGTTAATACAGAAAATATTTAAAAAAATAAAAATAAAAAATGGTTAATTTATTATTTTTTTTATTACTTAATTATTATTTTTTTTTTTTTTTTAGATATGGAAATATCTTTAAGAACCTTTAATATTCAGTTAATTTTTTACTAATTCCAAACAACTATTGAACCAAAAGTTTGCTACTGCCTGCACCAAAATTGAATTTCAAAAAATACATTCTGTAAATTGCCTTGTAAAAATAAAAAAAATAAAAATTGATGGAAAAGGAATAAAAGTTAAAGCTAGTCTAAAGGTTAAAAACTATGCTTACAAATATGAAATTGCTGTCTGGGATTTTTTTTTTTTTTTTTCATTCTTACTCTCTCTCTTCTCTTTATTGCTTTCTACTTCCTCTTTCCACCATTGTTGTTGTTCTGGTGAAACCCACAAAGGTTGAATTCCATTGTCATTATCATCCGATTGAGATGCACAAACAAATAGCATGACATGAGGCATGAGATACTTGTCTCAGATTGTGACAGCTTTCGGGGATGTAGTTGGCTACTGTTAGCTAATTGTCAGCCCCCACTTTCTCTCTCTCTCTCTCTCTCTCTCTCTCTCTCTCACACACACACACACACACACACACACACACACACACACACAAACAAAATCTTCTCTAATCCATTTCCTTTTCCTCCTCCATGTTGCAGTTTGTCACATTGTCTCATTGCTATTGTGTCCTCAACTATCTATCCCTACTCCACATCATATCTCTGACTTTTTTATGTATCTTTTTTTTTTTCTACCCTCTTTCTGATCACAATTTTTTTATTTTGTTGTTTTCCTCAGTGTATTTAGATGTTCATATTCGCCTATCATTTAATCTAGATTCTCTACTCACTAATTCATTTTCGTAAACCTTTTTTACGTTTTTGTTTGTTTAATCAGTCCTTCCTTTCTCTGCGTAAGAATCTCTTAAATTTGTTCTCTTTCTTTACTCTCTTCTTGTTCTCTCTCTGCTCTCTTCACCTTCTTTCTCCCTTCTCTTTTCCATATATTAGCTCAATCTCCCTCTCCCTCTCTCTCTCTCTCTCTCTCTCACTCACACACACACACACACACATAACTCATTACTCTTCTTTTTAAAACCAAGAACCAAATCCTTTCATTCCATTTTTCACTCGTTTTTTTCTTCAGATTCCCTTCCATTCTCCCTTCTTTTTTTCTTTTTTTTATCAGGATACACCCTTTACCCTACTCCCACTTCATTTCCTACTCTTTTTCTTTAGTTTATATTCTGCTATTCCAATTGAAACTGCTTCCAGCAACTATGTTTTTTTTTTATTCTTTCTTTTCTTTTCTTTCTTTATTTCTTTCTTGTGTGAGCGTGCGTGTGTGTGTGTGTGCATCAACAATTCGATTGTATTTGCCAATACACTTCTGTTGAAAGGCTTCTTTCATTGCGTAGCGCTTCAGATTTAAAGGGAGATAACTGGTGTGGGACAGATCAACAGAAAAATATCACAAAGGTGTCTACCTCTACTTCACAGTGTTTGATTCTGATAACCAATGTGTACATTTTATACATATGTATAATTAGGCTCACCATATCTTCTAAACTTTAAACAGATGGGTTAAAATTTTTGTTATAGGTTTAGTTTTCTTGTATAATAAAGTGTTTTCATGACCCAACAATTTTTTATCATCAGGGCTAACAAAAACAAAATATTGATAGCTCATATATCATTGGGACAGACCCCTCAAACTGGGACAGTCTGGTAAGCCTATGTGTAGATTTAAACTACTGTAATTTCTCGAAAATAATCTGCACTCCAATAAATGATCCCAAAATTAAGAAATATATCTATCCCTATGTATAATACTCATCTATAAATTGTCAAAATAATTAAAAAAAAAAACAATTACGTATACATTTTGTTGACTTTGACATTAAGAATAAAAGTGAAACTAAGCAGCTAAAATAATATTGAAAATTACCATGCGGTTTTCCTGATAAATATAACATTTTATTTTACCGCCCAAAATGTGCAAGTTATAGTGCAAATTTTAAACAAAAAGTAATAGAATTAGCAGAAAGAATAGGAAACAGGGCCACAGCTAGATAATATGGGTTGAATGAGGCTAGACATTTATGGAGAAAGAATAAAAATGAAGTAAAAAAAAAATGTAAATCAAGTGCCAAAGCTATAGGTAGAGGAAGATATTGATTCTATAATAGAAAGTGGTGATGATGATGAAAATTAAAATTTCAATAAATTGTCAACTTGATATCCCCTTTTCTTCAAAATTAGCCTTTTTATAGATTTTTTATTTTTTTCACCAAATAAAAAATGCAGTTACTGATAAATTTATTGACAAAAAAAATGTTACAGTCATTATTGTTGGATTTAAAATGAATTATTTTAGAACAAGTAGTACGTATTTATTATTATAAAATCAGTAACAAAAAATATTTTTGTTTCAATGTATTTATAATATGCTCCTTTAATTTACAGTAAAAAAAATGTGTATTATTTTCAAGAAATTACAGTATTACAATATTTTCTTATCTTCTAAATCTAATGATTCTTGGGGTTAGAAATAATAGTAGATTTGATTGAGTGTCTCCTTACCAAACATCACTGTAGTCTGTTATCTGAAGCTATTTGCTCCTCCATCACATCATGATGGTATGTTTAATGCAAGGTTACAATTAATATGGAGCCTACATGTACAAACATATGCTGCTAGAAATTATCCATTTCCTTTGGTACTTTCCTTTTAAGATGCTTCAGGCAGCAGCTATTGACACTGATCCTCAATCTTTAATGGAGAAAAATGCATCCAGGGACAATCCCATGCCTTTTGAACTTGGCTTTGGTTAATTTTCACTCTAGATCTCAAATAGGGGGGTGATTAGTGAATGGTTTTTGCTGAGGTCACTACAATATGTTTACTTTATGTTTGTAAAGAAAAGTCTATACCTGTTGGGGCTCTTGACAAGGAAAAAATAGAAATGAACTGAAAAATTGCTACAACCAGTCATTCTGTTTCAGTGAAGAGAAAAAGAAAGCATATCAAAGCTGCTTCTGAAATCACAGGCTATTTTGGTTTTGTTCTTCTCTGAAGGCACTAACACAATGCTTTAACTTCAGGCTGAATTCAGTCACCAATTCTAATATTCCCCAGTGCCTCATTGACAATGATTAAATCTTCCTTGCAGTACCCTTTGTTTGGAGCGTCTATAGACTTTTTTTGCAAACCCTAACCAGTATGCAATTTTCTTTACAATGTTGCAGTTTTATATATATATATATATATATATATATATATATATATTAGAAAATACTCTGTAATACTTACACTAAAGTAGGTTATAAAAAAATATGGAAATTAGCTGAAATTTCTTGACAAAGCATTTTAGGTGGACTTGAAATGTCATGATTTAAGCTGCTTAATTGCCAAAAGAATAACATTATGCCATAAGTCTCCTTAAGTTCCTTATTCAGTTCACCATTTGTTTTTTGACCCATAAAATATACTTTCTTTATTTGGCCTATTTACCCAAAAAGTGCAATGACCTATTTCATCTTTTTCTGTCTTCCTTTATCATCAATAGTAATAGTCACCTTTATAAACTTAAATGCTTGCAGCATATTGTCAAATGTCTTTTCTGTTGTTATTTCCAAAATGTGGCTGTGATTTGTAGAGAGTGGTGCTATACATCAGCCTTGCTAACTGGCAAGCTAATATTGAAATTTATATGAAATAGTAAAATAAAATATTTGTGGGACTAATTTGTTATTTACATTATATACACCATATTTTATATTTTTAAATAATACTATCTTTTTACAAGAAAATATTTGGATGACACTGTATTAGAAAACACATTGTATAATGTTTAATAATTGATATTGTAATATATATAATTTTAAGTTACATTTCCTATATTTATTTATTCAGTTTTTATAGAAATACATAGAAAATAATTTCCAGTCAGTATTGGTCTATTGTTATAATTTCAAAGATATGCAAAAATACTTATAAACATTTAATCTTGTTTCATAGAATTAGTACATTCTCATAATCCTTTCTTTTTTACATGGTTGCATAAAATGATATCAACATGTATGAAAAACTAATTTTCTAAAGCTTAAATCATTTTTAATTGAGTGTAAAGGAAAATAGCATTAGAAAAGCCAGTTTTGATGGTGTGGTCAGTAAATGTTTTAACTTATTTGCATGTGTTGTATGCATTCCACTCAACTTTAGTCTTTCCATTGCTACCTGCAGAAAGCTTGAATTGCTAGTGTTGGCCACTGTGTGTAAATATCTTCTTTCTCCACTAGTTTAGTAACAAGTCTAATTAAAGGATTGTGAAACTTCTCCAAAGTGCCCATCAGTCTGAAACTATTACAACAATCACACTAGTGCCACTTATTAGCTTAAATACTTATTTAACAGCTTGACACTTGTTCTCCATCTACAGTCTCCTCCTTTCTTAACTTCTATCTTTTTTTTACCTAACACCATACCATTTTACCCCCACCCCTCAAAAGCATATTTCACTATTCTTTTAATCCATTTTATCTATGACTATTGTGATTCTTATTAATGTCATTGGTATTTTTCTTATTATGCTAACTAAAATAACCACTGTTACTAAAAGTGTTACTACAATCTGCTTAACTTATTAGTAGGTGTTCAGTACACCAGGCCACAAGCTGACATTTGTATTATACTAGAAACAATTTTAGTATAAAAAATGTAGGAATAACTTAAGTTTAAAATTTGATATCAACTATTTGGATTTATTGAAGGCATATTTTTAAATTTCCATTTGTTATTTAAAGACTGTCTCAAAAAAAGAAAGAAATTTTACAATTTTATTGTTAAGCACATAAATATGTTCAAATTTTGAATTCATTTTACTGAATTATTTATTTATTTTTTTGCTTTCTTTTTTCAAAGTTTCGAAGTATTTTTGACTTGCAATTATAAAAGTTATAGCACTATGTTGGATTAAAAATGAATATTCCTATAATAATATGAATATAGCTCAACTTTGAAATGTGCAATTTTTGTTAAGACATTGTATGTGTCAATAGATTGATACAGAGAGAGAGAGAGAGAGAGAGAGAGAGAGAGAGAGAGAGAGAGAGAGAGATTCTATTATCATCATTATTGCTATAAGTATTACTGCTATCAATTATTACCAGAGTTCTTTCTTAGTCTTCTTATTCTGCTATTTTTTATTTCCAATAATGTTATTACCATTAATACAATCATTACTATTATTATTGGCCTCAGCACCAGTTTTTATATAATGTTAGGGAAATCTTAGAAGTGTCTTACTTATACAATCAATCAACTGTCATATATTGTTTAAGTCTTTGGAAAAAAATCACTTATCCAGTAACTAGGAATTTATAGAAAATGAACATTGGTCAGGTGTAAACACTTATTTTTCTCTTTTTGGCTAATACAGGAAGAAGTGATTTGGCGAGAAAATAGACATTGGAAATGAAAAGTATATTTAATTGTAGAATATAAAAAATTTATGGCTTGATCCAAAAATGCCTTCAACTTCTCAACTTAAATGAAATCTACTGGAAAAAAGATTTCCTCTGCTTGCTGTTATTCTAAAGTAATTTATTATGAATTTGTGGAACTATTACTGCGCAGTGTTATGGTAAGTAGTTGGCTCATTTGAATGATGTACTATAAGAGAAATTACCTTTTTATAGGCAAGCAATTTGACTACATGACAACATTGTTTTGCAGTATAATGCTAACTTGATACTAACCATTTTTTTTTTTTGTTTTTTAAATGTGCTTGAATTTTCTTTTCTTTGTCCTATGTTCAATGCATCATTCTTACCCAATATCTGTTGTCAATAAAATAATAGTAAAAATCTTTGCTTTTGATTTAAAGTAATTTCATTTTTCTTGATGTGGGAGAGCTGAAATACTGAGGAAAGGTTCATTGGTTGTGTGGTGGACTAAACTTCAGATCATTAGAATTACATAAATAAAAGCAATTATGGAGTATTTATTGTCTTGGAAATGGTTCTGAAAGTCTGGTAGGGTGAATAACATTAAAAGAGATAAAGTTGTGTGCCTGCAGGCATTCTAAAAACAGGACAGTGGTGTGACAATGCGATAATCTATTTGACATAATCAGCCTGCCTGTTACCAACTTTTCCTTCAAGCTATCTAATTTATATCTGTAAATTGAAATTGCAGTGCTGTCAAGTCTGTTCTCCTGATTCTCTTGGCTGAAATCCATTTCTTTCTCTTTGAACAAAGAAGTTTGTTTGTCCATTGTTTCATTCTTGACTGCTTGGCAGCATTGGTAACTTGGCATCATGTATGCTGGGGGAAAATTTACTCACAAAATTCCTACCTCCCCTCTCTCTATTTCAATTCATTTACTTATTTTGCTCTGCTGAATAATTTGTCATTGTTCACCATTTCCTATGCCTGCTATTGTGTTAAATATTCGGCTATTTGCTTTTTAGTATTATTTGAAATAAAATAAATTACAGTCACTAGAGTAGATATTGAGATTTAAATCATTGTTCTCATGTTTTCATTTAAAGCTAAAACAATTTTTAATCTATCATAAACTATCTCTACTGTTAACTGCTAAATAGCTAGCAAAAGTATTGCTTAATTCTATTTTTTAAAGTTGAATTAGTATAATATGTAATCATTTTCACATGTCATTAAGTAGTGATAAGCTAGCATCAATTTCGAGTACCTTCAAAACTCTGCACACAATGTATATTAAGCTATTAACCCATTAATTGAAGATGACAGCAATTTCCATAATTGCAATCCTGTGACTATATTGTGAATGATGGAAATTTCTGCTCAAGTTAGTGGGTTAAATAACATAATAATATCTACAAAAATAGCACCTCTTGAATTATTTGGGTAACTTTCATGTGCACTGAATATTTACGGTGAAATATTTTAAGTATTTTAAGAATTGGCTTATTGAAAGATTGTTTCTGTTAATATTAATATTTTAATGTAAGTTTGTTACTGCCTGTTACCCAATAATTATATTTCTATTCATCTCAGAATTTGAAATCAGGATTAGTTCCTCTCAACCAGGAATTGCTGTGATTTAATATGCTTAGCTTAGTTATGGCTGAAGGCCACAAGTATAGAGCAGCTAGTGAGAATCAAACTCACTACTAAAGGTCTACAAAACCAAATTTTCTAATTATTACAGTATAACTAGTTAATTGTTATGCCATTGTAGAGTGGAGGAAGGGTAAGTTGATAGGCATAATGCAAAGTTTTTCTCAAATATTCTATAATTTTGAAATGTCTCTTTCCTTGTTCATATAATTATTTATAAGGTGATTGACTTAAATAGAACTTGCTGTGTTCACTCAGGGTGTCATGACACTCTGATTGAAAAGCTACTCTAACCCAATAAGTGTCAGTAATTACATTCATCTGTAGATTAATCATTAATTTGAAAAGAAGAATCTTCAGGTAAATCTTGGTTATTAATAAACCTCATCTATATGAAGAGGATTGAACCATTTAGTCTTTCCAGGTACAGCCTTCAACCATTAATTATTTCATTATGATGTTGATGATATGTAATTGAAAATTCCCAAAGATTTTCTTAATAACTCACATTGAAGAGTAGAAAATGAAATAAAGGTATAGGGCTGAGCATTTAAATTTGGGATTGGCTGTGATATCTCTACTTAATCTTTTCTCTTCAATTTTATTCATATTATTTAAGCATTTAAAAATAATTAAATTTAAAAATTAAATATATTTCCTCTTTCTTTTCATCTGTCTTACATCATGGATGCTGTGAGTGCAAGAAATGTATCATTTTTTTCAGCTCTTTTTTTTTCCTTCCTTTCAATTTAGTGACTATATTTTTGTCTTTTTCTAAATATTAAATTCATATAAACTACAAATTCTACTGCAACTCTAAACAAAAGATAATAGCAATAAAATAATAGTACTATTTGTGTTTTACTTGGTTTTATATAGTGAACATTGGCCTTTTGCTTGATGATAGAAAATCCGAGAAGTATCATGTCCAAATTTTCTAATAAATAAATAAATAATCACAAAATTTTCATTAAAAAGTTAATTCAGTTCATTTTCATCATGTGATACAAAAATGAAATATTCTTAAACAACAAAATTATAAGAGGCACAAATAAATTCTTTCTTAGACAAAATTATTTTTAAAAGTTATTTTCTGCTATTACTATTATTTTTCAAGTTAGTCTCTATATATATTTTGCTGAAAGTTTAAAAAATAAAAACATTATAGCTACAACTTAAGGCAGGGTAAAAAATTAACCTATTTATAAATACTCTGTGTGGATTATATCTATAAATATGCATACTCATTCAGCTGCCACCAGTAGAGCTTTGTCTTGATGAAATATAAGCACAGTTATACTTAGCACTGAATATTTAACAGTGACTCAAAGCAAATAACTGGTTTAAGGTTTGAGGTATAAATAATGTGTATAAAATATATGTTTATATGCCTGGTTAGTCATTGTTTTCCTATCATCAACAAAGAATCAGTATTTAGTAGAATACAAAGCTGTTTTTGCTTTGTATAATGTTATTAAATTCTTGCTGAAGAAATAGGATATATAAAAAAAATATATATTAGTATACACATATTAACTTGGTATAATGTAATTATTAAGCACTAAGTAAATTACTTGTTAAAATATCTTTCTTCTAATTTGAAATTATTTTTAATACTTATTAAGCCATTCAAGTCCAACAGTGGTAACTGAATTATATTCCTTATGACCTTATATCCAATACATAAACCACTGAACTATTCAATCTTCTTTAAAACACTTGATATCTGAATTTTGAGTTGTTCTACATTTCTATAAGCAAATTTAACTATCTTTTCTATGTATCATAATTATTTGTACTGATATTGAACTAAGAAATAGCTGCCTCCAATGAGTCAAGCTCTTTTTGCCTTTTAAAAAGTTCGTGGAATAGTTTTTATTTCATTCAATCATACTTATAAAAATCATCTATACACATGCATATATACATCTGCATACACTTGTACACACAGAATAATATATTGTTCATACATTTCCAATGCAAGTTCTTCATTTGGATTGATTTTCTTTCTTTCCATTTCCTTTAAAAACCACAAACTTTTAAAATGCTATCTTTGTTTTCTTTCTCTCATCTTAAAAGGTTTTTCTGTTTTTGAGAAGAAAAGAAAAACACTGGTAGGTTGATATTTGCTGAATAGAGTCAATTACTTCTAGATACCAACCATGTCTGACTCAGTTAAATGTGGCTAGATAAAAGTTATCCAGAAAAAGTACCTCAGCAGTGAAACAGATTGAAAGAGATAGCTGAGCTGTATAACAAATCAAAAGAAGGGAGGAATAAACAACACAATTCAACATGTTCTGTCTACTTGTTCACCAACATTTAATTTCCTCATGTATTCATCTTTTCATTCTCTTTACATGTTTGTACTCACTGATACTCATGTAGAAGTCTTTGTGTAAGGTTGACCCATGATTTTTGAACAAGAAATCAATAATTCACAATGTTGTTTGACTCCAGTTTTTGAAGACAGTAGTTCAGCAAAATAGTATAACAAAACCCTATACATTTGGCTGCTTTGGACTTAGGTGTCCTTACATCAGTACCACTAGTGAACACCTGAAATACATTGTTTAGAAGTGTAAATTATAATCATATATTAGATAAGTGTGAAAATATTGAAAGAGTTATAATTATTTTCACACACCTGTAGATGCTGTGATATAATTATATAAACTGTACCAAGGACTTTGATATAAACTACTAAAAGAACAATGTATGAATGTTAGTCTACTATAAATTAATGAATGTTATTTGCTGAAGACATTGCACAGATTTTTATTATGCATTGGTATATATTTTATGTTTTCTCTGTTTGCTGATAGTAACAGGTGAATATTTTTCATGTTTGAAGTTAACAGTTGCTTCTAGCTCTTTTTCATGTGTATATAGATTTCAACCTAATGACATTATTACCCTTACTTTTTTTAACTGAAACTAAACTCATTCCATCTAGTATATCTGGTATCTTAAATTATCCCATTGCTACAAGAATGCCAAAAACTTTCTATCTTTTTTTTACTAGTTACAAACTCCTCTACATCTGGGATTAAATTTAAATTGAGTAGAACCCAATTATTACCGATATGATTTCAGATTATTCTCTTTCCTTTCTTCATCCATCAAGAAGAATCCCCTACTCTCAGCCCTGACAAAAAATGATTATATTTATGTTAGCTTTTTCAAAATTGTTACTTACTCTTAGAAGGAAGTTAACAACACTTTCAGCCCAAACAACTGTAAATGTAAAGTACTTAGTAATAGATTTATATACATTCATTCATATATCTATATATAATGGTGCCTTCACATGTTTTCTAATTTTTCTATATTTTTTTAATAAGTGCTTGAAACTAATTATCATTGTCTCACTTCTTAAAGTTATGTTTCTTAACAGATATTTATATAATTTACAGAGAAAAAAAATAATTCAAAGCAGCTTGCTGCTCTAAAGCATTTGAATTTGATTAATAACAGTTGGCTTCCTTGATAATAACTTTGAATGTAAAAAGTCTCTCATCTTTCTACAAACAAATAATTAAATATATTTGTTATAACAGCTGTTTTATTATTTGAATAGGATTGTTAAAAAAATTCTTGTAAAATACATAATTTATAACACTAATATTTTTAAGACATTGCAAATAACATTACTTCTATTAGTGCATTTAGGAATATCAAAGCTAGATAATTTTAAGACATGTATTGTCTAATGATATTGTTTAATGTATTTAATGATTTTTGTTTCTATGATCAATGATTAAAACCTTCTAAATAGACAAAAAGTCATGACAAACCTTTGATATCATATCTACACAGCCCTCTCATAAACCAAGATCCACCACACTGACTAGTCTACATCTTGATTCTCTAGAAGGAAAACCCAGCTCCTAAGTTTTTTTTTTATGTTTCCTCTTCCTTCTTTGACATTTTTAAATGTTGTTTTAAGGTGGAAGTACACCATTTAATCATCCATGTAGATGTTTGCTCCACCTTGTTTTTTTATACCCATTCTTGTCAACAAAAACTAATTTCTTTCTCTTCCACATACTTACCCAATGTAGGTTTACTTTTTTTACTTAACCTAAAATGACTAGGTTCTCTTTTGCAAATTGTATACATTGACCCAAATTACTCAAGTGTTTATTTGATCTTTTTAATTTCTACATTCTCTCACTGTCCCTATTTTTGTAGCTGTTTTCCTAAAACCAGTTAAGATTTTGTTCACAATTCCCAAATTGTCTGCTGTTCAGGCATTTGTGTCAAGTTTATCTTTAATAATAAATGATGTTTTAAAGTGATTTTTGATATTACAAGAAAAATAAGTAAATGTTTCCTTGATTAAAATAAAATTCAAATATTCATGTCTGGTATTTTCTGTTCTTACATGCAATACACACATGCTTAAAGATGTATGTGTTTGGTTAAGGTATGCAATCTTCTGTCTGGATAGTATGAAACTTTAAAAGCTCTATAAAATGCTTTGCTCTTTATTTTAAAGGAAATGGAACTTCATTTGCTAAAAAAAAGTTTTCTTATTGACAATAATATAATTATATATTTTATTTCAAGTTCTATGTTTGATATAGTTTTACAATATTTTATTACAAGTTCTATATTTGATATAGTTTTGCAAAAGTCTGCTATACACACACACACAGATAGATAGATAGATAGATAGATAGATAGATATCATACAGATAAAATTTTTATATTTTTCTTTTTTTTTTCTTTTAAGTTTTCCTACACTTTATCATCACATTTCTTCTGCTTTTCCTTAATGTGAGTTTCTCTTAAAAGAAATAAGGGGTCTTTTTTTTAAACCATCTCTTTACTCTGTCTCTCTTCTATAGCTCCCATTCTGACATGATAAAAAAAAAAAACGTTTTTCTTTTTTTTTAAATTCAACCTGCATCATTTTGCTTAATGGAACTGTAAAGATAGGTAGGATAAGGTGGCAAGAAATCTAAATGCACATAAAGACATTCCAATCCTATTTTCTCTCAGGTTTTTATTTGATTTTTACATCTATTTTCATCTCCACAATTTCTATCTTTTTAGTAACAAAAATAAAAACACTGAAATAATAAAGCAAAAGAATATATTACTTAAAAAAAACAAAAACTTGCTCTCATTATTTCTTCTCCAGTAATTTATTAAAAGTTTTTTTTTTTATTATTTTTATTTGTTGGTCTCTTCTCAACCTTTTCATTTTGACTTCTCTCATTCTTACCTTTTCTCTTTCTCTATTTTTACCTTATTTTTACCTTTTCTCTTTCTCTATCTTTACATTTGGTATTTCTTGTCTTTCTTCATCCTTTATCACATTTACAGTTTTTAATTATTTACTAAGTTTAATTTAGTCTGCTTCAAGGTCACCATATGGAGCACTCAGGAATGATGGAACTTACTATACTAGTGAATTAATCTGCAAGATGAGCTTGCTGCTAACCCTCATGTCATTGTAGCTACCGAGCAGTAATTTTTCTTCTATATACTGTTTCACTTTTCAGATGGATTCTTATATCTGTATATATGAGTTTTTGGAGGGGCTAAAATTCTTTGCAATCAATGCATTTTTATATTTATAATATTATACTTTTATTTTACTTTATTTTTCATCATATTCTGTTCTACTTCTTTCTTCTCACCATTGTTTCGTATCCTTTCTTTTCTATTTTATATATAATTCTCTGTAATTGCTGCTGCTTTCTTTCTCCTTAATTTCTTTCTTTATCACATTCCTTCTTTATTTTCTTTCTTCCTTACACACTTTCTTCTCTCTTAGTCATTGTTGTTTTTCCTTCTCTCTTCTCTATTTTAACCTTTCACCTATATCTGAATTGTTTTTATTTCTTCTCTCATTAATTGTTGCTTTTTCTACTGAGAATAAAACTGTAATTTGTCAGCCGATCATATTGATTAGCTGACAGTTTTAGAGTGAAAGCATTGAAATTAGGATCACCCCTCCTGCTAATTATTTGAATAATCAACAGATCAAAACTTAGAACAAAGATTTATCCTAAACTTAATATTTTAATGAAAACATCTAGAAATATTGATATGGACATCTAAGTAGTTTATTTTTCAACAATATTCTCATATTAAATATGTAAATAGTAAATAAAGAAGCCACAGATTACTCTTCAATAAGAATTCATAACTATAATTTGGAATGTATTCTGTCTTATATGAAAATGCCATTCACCTTGCAAGTATTATTTTCTTAAAATTCTTTTGAGAACAGCTGATATTGTATCAGTCTCTCTGGCCACAATTAAATGTACATGCAAAGCTTTATCCCTCAAGAGGATTGACACTATATTCAAAACCTAGTGTGCTTACTGTATATGAAGTGTGTTGGGGCAGGGGTCAGATATATTGTTTTATCACCAGAAGCTTTTTGAATGCAGCCATTGTTATAGATGTGTAAGACAAAACACAATAAATAGCTAAAGCTGCTATTTTAGAACTTTTCAGTGTATATTGTATATTCACGTGTACCAACACAAAAGCTAACTGGTAGACCTACATTCAGGTAATGAGTTGCCTTTTGTTTGAACTTGGCAAATTGGCAGCCACCTCATTGACACTGTCAGCTAAGATAAAGAGCATATGAAAGGTAATAAAATGTGGGCATCTGTAGAAGGACATAATTTGAAGACAAGCACACTCTCTTGATTTTCTTTTTTAATCTGATAAATGAGATCTTCTCAAATCCACAGTACATTACAGAGACTTCTTTTACAAAATGGTTGAGGTGACATACTTTATTTAATTTATTTTTGTAAGAAGACTTCTTTTTTATATTTTTTTTTATTTAATCAATTCTTAATTAAAGCTTCTTCTTCAGGGTTTTCTTGTCCTTTTTTGTTTTTATCATTTCATTATATTTATAGAAACTGATATTTTATGAAAACTATCTTTGAGAGTGCTTCCTGGATTTGACATTTTGCAAACATTTATATTTGGCATTAAATCATTCATCTTGTTTCTTTTTTTTATTTGTTTCTACATAAGTTAAGCCTTTTAGCTCATTATACAACAAAATACATGTAAAACGAACAAATTAACACGGGATAGCATTTTGGTATAACAGTTTAACACTCTTTCATTTTTATGCTCTACATTAAAAAATGTTGACAAAGTTTTGAATTTTTCACAAATATTTTTCTGCATTTTGTGTGTGTGTGTGTGTGTGAGAGAGAGAGAGAGAGAGAGAGAGTGCATATGCATGTATGTACTTTTGATAAGCTTCTTTTTGTAGCACCACTTATGTTTGTGATGAATTTAAGAACTAACATGACTTGTTGAGGCTGTTTGACTCTTTACTAATATTCTATGTATTTTAATTGCTCTTCTCAGATTTTGCGTAGTTATTTCAGCTTTTTGATAAGAAGAATGAAATTATTCAATACAATTGTACATGAAATGAAATAAATATGGAATTTGATAAGAAGAAAGGCTTATTTCTGCAGTTACACTCAATTGGTATCATGATAAGATGAGTTGGAATTGTTGTAGTAAAAATATTATTTTATTCGGTGTACTTGTTTTTAGTTTGACATGGCTTACAAGTCTACTCTTTCACATAATCTTGGAATATCATTTTAAGAAATAAGAAAATATAATGAAATAGAAAATCAATAACATGACACTTTTATTTAGGTTAACCATTCCTATAACTTCCAATCTGCACTAGGTTTGCAGAGTGGGAGAAAACAGAATTCCTGCTTTTTGTAACCCCCATCCCCACTTCTAGGGCTCTTGTATGCATTGTAGATTAGAACCGTTTTCTCTTTGATTTGATCATTTCTTGAACTGTTAACATTCCAGTTGACAGCTGCATTCTGAGAATAGTGATAACATTGTTGCTAACAACAAGGGTAGATGAATGAAAGAAATGCAAGAAAGAGACAGAATAAGTGTGTGTGTGAGTGAGAGAGAGAGTGAATATAAAGAGAAAGTGAAGGTATAGGAAAATTAAAAAAAAAGTGTTGGGTAAGTTTATATAAAAATGCAGTGTTAACAGGGAATTTGGGGAAATACTGTGACAACCTTTCTTAATCTTACCCACAGTTCTTCATTGTATGCAGAAAATAAAAAAATGCAGACATCTGCAAGCTTGTTCCATTATGTGATTTTTCAAATTCACTGCTGTGTACCAACAAATATCTTGTTAATTCAGGACTGCATGAAATAATCCTTTTCTATAGTTTTACATTGCATCAACATGTCCCCTCCTCTCTAACTTCACTACATCTGCCTTTTTTTATTTATAAGAAAAAATTGCATTCTTTAACTGCAAAAATAATTAAAAAAAAATAAATAAATAAAAATGTCTGTGTGATTCAACATTAATTTTTAAGTATATTAGATATATTTTCTTGTGATGGTGTTTATTATCATAATTATCATTGTCTACAAGTTTTATACTTTGGCAGGTACTACAATTAATTTTAATTCTTTGTAACAAAAACAGGATCGCTGCATTCTCTCTCTGTCTCTTTCATTACTGTTTTTTCCTCTATGTACAAAAACAAATCTGTCTGTTCATGAAAGAGAAATACAAATTCTGTATTCTCTAACAGGAGAAAATTTGTAAGGTACTTAGGTATCTTAAATATATTAAATCTGTATAAAAGCATATAAAAGCAGTCTGAACGATACTGTAGTGAGAGAGAGAGAAAATACAGTTTTACAAAAACCTCAGAAAATTCACTCTAAATAAAAGAACAAAGTGCTGCATTTTACTGGAAGCATTTCAAATAACTGATTAAATGGTTACTTAATGTCATTTTTAATTTATTTTGTTACTGAATCCAAATAGTCAAATTAAGGATTATTAGAAGATCAGTTTTCAGGTGACTTTGTTATTAGTCTTCAGAGGCATTTATTATCCTCAAATATCAACCAGACTATATACATATAACTGGATGTATATATATTATCTACACAAGAGTTAAACCAGACTTTTCTACCAGAGGTAATTTTAATTTTTTACCTTGCAGAAAAACTTTGATAAAATTTCCCTCTGCTACTATTTTTGGCCATTTGCATTTTATAAACTAGCAATCATAAGCCATCTTCCAATAGCATCATCTTGATGATTTATTTCTTTTTGTGTTTTTGTGTTTTTTTATTTTTTTTTTTGAGGATTGTAGAATAATATAGTTAACATATTTGCCTTGATAGAAAAATGATGGTGTAATAAACTGTGGAAAAAGCATTAATATAACAAAAAGCATCTCTACTATCTTGGAAAGAAACCATTAAATGTTTTTTTTTTTCTTACTGTTTCTTGGGCCTAGTGTTGAGATTATTGATTCAATGTGATTTAGTTTCTTAGCATGGGAATCCACTTTTGCTTTTCTAACTGCTCTTGTGGACAGTCATTAATCAACCCTTCACATGTTCTGTGAGTTGACAATGGTTTTAACAATTTGCATATGTGCACCACTCACTACAACTACTTTACTTTGGGTTTGCACATTACTTGTCTATTATTAGTTCTGCTATAGATGATCAAAATTTAGCTATCCCACTCAAGCTGAACATGAAATAATTTTGAGAAATTTATAAAAAGGCTTCAAGTCTCTTACTTTATATGAAATGTATTTTACCAATTGCCCATGAAAATGTGCTGGAAGTTATTTTTTATGAGAATAAAACATAATAGTTGATATATCACAAATGTATAACAACTTATTTACTTTAGAAATGTTTTAGAAATTATTTGTTCGTCATTGTTCAAATATTATTCTCCAAAGCATTTATTATTCTTACTTATTACCTTTGATTTTGATGAAATTAAAAGGAGTAAAAGTGTGTATGGAAAAGCATGTTGTACATTTTAGTTGGGTATTATTAGCATATTTCCAGATAACATTTTGCCTATAGTGTTGGATCTCTGTTATCCTCATATCAATCATGTCAGTTTTTCAACTTTGTCTGCTTTTGTTTCTTTCATATAAATCTAACTATTCTTACTGTAGTTCTTGCATTGTGCTTATTTGTCACATCTTAAAATCTACTTCTCTCTTCTCTGTCTCAGACGAGCTCACTTACGTCATTGTCTGGAAAATTTGAAAGACCTCGTGCCATTGGGACAAGACTGTACCCGTCATACTACATTAGGATTATTAACCAAAGCAAAATCTTTTATCAAGGTCAGTATTGTTTTATTGCAACTTTTTATACCTTTATTTTTACTTGTCTCATGTGTGTTCAAATATTATATATTGATTGAATACTGCTGCTGTTAAATATATGGATGTAATGAGAATACAAAATAGATATTTTTAACAAATAAGTATGTGGCATGAAAATTTAAGTCAGTGTACTTGGTTGTCAATATTTTGATTCTGATATGAAATGCAGAAAAATGTTAAAAAGTGATAAATATCCATTCCTTAGGATTTTGTTGACTAGAATGAAAAAAAAAATCATTTTAAAATCTATCTGCATAAACATCAATGAATTAATTTTTTGCTTTTTTGTTATGTAAGATGACTGAATCCAAATGAATATAGTTTAGTAATTGGAAGATGGCTATGTTCATAGGTATGCATTATCAGAATCTTGTTTTATTTGCATACATTGTTTGAATAACTTCTATTCAAATAAAAGGAAAAATTTAAATCTACTTAAGTTAAAAAGAGAACCAGTGCATAAGAGAGCATTGTTTAAGTTGATTAGGTCATTGCTTCATATGCAGAAATAGTTTCTTTTCAAGTTTATCAGGCATGAAGAAGAAAAAAAAACAAGAAAAAACTTTGCTTAAGTCTGTTTAACTTCAACTTATGAATCTGTTGAGTTTTTAAATTACTTTTCTTTTATGTGAAGGTCACATATTTCCTACTTGACAACCAATTTAACAAAAAATAAGTTTAGGTGTGAAGAACATCTCTTCGTGTATTGAATTAATAACAGACCTTCATATTAAGAGCATTGGACTGAAGGTCTTTAGGTTTGCTCTGACAACAGCTTTAGTGATTTAACAGGTATGAATGACATTGGGAGATGCTTTAATCATCAATTTTGATCAACCTCTATTATCTTATGGTAGGAATATTAAACTAAAGGTCAATGATTCAATCCTAGTTTCTGCAAAAATTACAGGACAATTGTAAGTGTATTAATAGACAAATCTCAATAGATAAATAAACAACAAAGAAACCTGTATCCACCAAGTAGTACTTCTGTTAAGGCTACATGATCTGAGGTTAAACAGGTGCATAAATGCAAAGATGTTTATTATTTTATTTTTTTTCATTGCAAAAAGGATCTCATTTATGATACTGAATTTAGAATTCTTAAAGGTTCACTATTTGTTTCTAAAATTTTGTAGAATCAGAAAATTATAAATAATCAATATTTTTACCTTTATTAAAGACTCAGAACAAAAAAAAAATTAATTTTCTATTTTATTTCACAAATCATGAACGCATAACTAAATTTATAAGTTCCAAAGTAATTCACTTGTGTTTTCAAATAAATTTTCTAACATTTTTTACTAGTAGCATAAATATTACTAATAAAGAAATGAAAATAGGAAACACTTTCCTTGAAATAGATTTTTAAAATATTAACATCAGAAAATTGATTTGGTTTATGATAACCATCTAATATTTTATTTTTATTGGTAACTTTTCAATTCTTTTCAAAAGAACATATATTAATATTTATATGTGGAAATTTTAATTTCTCAGAATTCGTTTTTGGAAAATTTCTTATATATTGAAATTCTACAGGGGCACTTTGGTGTAGTGTAATGGTTTTCAATTATAGCTGAGTAGTGAATTTAATCCTCACTAGGTACTCCATACTTTCAGCCTTGTACCACATCTAAGTTATGCTTGAATAAATCGCTATATGGAAATGCTACAATGAATGCTTTACAAAAGCCGCCTCCTCACTTAATAATGACCACTTCTAGATATTTCCTTATTGATAATATTATAAGTAGATAATTTATTTGTTACAATTATAATGATCTAATTTCTGAAGGTTTGTGCCCTTGAGTATTTGTTATCATAATGGCATATTGCAGCACAATTTTTGTTAACACAATAATATTAAAACATTTTAACACTAATGCCTTTGGAGAAGGCATTAATTAATTTCTTCTCCTCACTCAAGCTATGGGATAAATAACAAGGTAGATTGTGTTATCTAGCCTTGGGTGGTAGCCAGTCTAGGAGAAGGACAACTCTGAAAAAGACAGCAATGCACCATTACACTATCTTTTCAACAAAATACATCAAAGAAGAAAAAATATTTAGAAAAAAGGTACCAAATCTTCATTCCAAAGTACACACACACACACACACACACACACACACACACACACACACACACACACACACACACACACATATATATATATATATATATATTTGAGACTATTTTAAATTTGCAACTTATAAATGATATTATTTTCTACGGTTACTTCTTAATCCATAAGTGAAAAATTACTCAATTTTTTTCTCATCAAAAATTTCCTCTTTATTTTGTCATTACATATCTTAAAAATATCATACCATACTTACCTTTCTTTCCCACACCCACTTAGTTTCCTTCAACTAAATAAGTTTATTTTTGATTAAATTACTACTCAACTTAATAATTAGGTCATTAATAACAACCTATTAAGGTCTTGAAGGATTTTTAACCCTGGCATTTGATGTGTTGGCATTACCAGTAAATGTACCCAGTCACCTTTTCTGCATTGATAATCATCTAATGTACTGTCCCACAGATAATCTTATAAAAAGAATGCCAATTTACATTCTTTTTTTTTATGACATTTTGGTGTGTGTGTGTGTGTTTTGTTTTTATTGATATAGCATTCATAAGTAATATTTAGTTGTTGTAGTTTGCAACTATGAATTTAATTTTACAAAGATTACACAATAAATGTTACAGAATTTCATGTCTTTCTATATCATTATATAAATATGCAATGTAGACATATTAGGTTGATGCAAAAATAATGACGTAATAATGTCGTTTTTTGACGTATTTTTTAACGTCAAAAAACGACATTATTACGTCATTATTTTTGCACCGACCTAATAACAGTCTTAATAAACTGCCAGAAGATAATGTTTTTAAAAAGAATTTTATTTTCCAAGTTAGTACTATTAAATTACCTAAAATTTCTTTTTAGTCAACACTATTATTTTCTTTATTGTTTTTTAGTTTTCTCAGTACACTAGATATTAGCTTATAATATTTTAGGCACATGTTTTATAGCTTTAATACCTTTGTAAATATTCACTATTTACATTTTAGAAAATAGTCCTGTGAAATATTTGCATGATGAAAATGAATAATAATTTGAAAGAAAGTATATTATACAGAGGTGCATGATTTTAGTTTACCTACTTCTTTACAAATTATTTATCTATCTATCTATATATATATATATATATATATATATATATATATATATATATATATATATATAGATTATATATCTATAAATTGTAAAGATAAAAAATCTTCTAAAAGGATATTGTGTATCTTTTATTTGAAATTGCTTGTATTGGATACTGACATTACATTAATCACTGCTAGGTCATATTTCCTTCAGTTATTTGTCTCAGAAAAATGCTGACAATTAAGGAATATTATTAGCAGCATTGACCATTCTTAGACTAAATAAATATTCATATTTGCTATTTTCTTTCCTTTTTTTACTTCAAGGCACTTACCTTGAGACATTTTACCAGGGAGTTATAATAGATAAATAAATTTTGTTAAAACACTGAAACTAATGATGATTTTCTTCAGTGTTTTTTACCTGATGGAATGTTTTCATGTTGGAATCAATAACATTATTTTAACCTACTTAATTTTTTCTCTCTTATGCATTTATATTGTTTTTACTCCTCAAGGATTTCATTTTAGACTAGAAAAAATATATACTTATCTACATATACACCAACTTCTGCAAACTTCTTGACTATTTTAGACTAGTATGCATGCAAGTAACTCTCACTCATCCATTTGACACATGCATGTACAACTTAAACTTAGAATATTTTAAATATGTTCAATGGTGATTCATTTTAAACATGAAGGCTATTAAAAACAGAAAACTTATCCAAAACAATGGTCAAAGCCTGTTTCTGAGTATCATTGTTAGTTAAAAATGTGAATTTTATTATGAGGTAACAAATTAGAGTATGAAATTATTATAGCTTGATATGTTTCTCTACTTCTAAAGTCTCTTTGTATTCTTAACAAATGCTTAATTTTTATTACATTTAATTGTATAAAAATATCACATTTGACAAGCACTCATCACTGTCAACAGACTTTCTTTATTCTCTTTACCTTTATTTTGAAATGCTACTTATGAATTAAATGAAGATACCAAGTTTGTTGTCTATCTAGTCCTCAGAAAATCTAAAAGAAAATTCATTTTAGTAGCCATATTAGTTTAACAAACAATTATACCCTTAAAAATGTTCAGTTTAATTATAAATTATTTCCTGTAGATATTGCTGTGGAGTTTTAATTTTTTTATATATATATATATATTTGATATTAATCTAAACAGCATCAAATTTACCCTATATTTCTCTCCAAACAATTTACTATTTTTACATGAAGTAAAAAAAAAACAAAAAAACTTAGATATTTTTATAAACTGTTTTCATACTGAAAATCTTAAAATTTCTACACTTTTTAGAAGAAATGCTTAACATTTTCCCCTATCTTCACAGCAAAAAATCTAATTGTTAAAACTATCATTGTTTGGCATTCAGAACTTAATGGCATGGCTAATACTTGCAAAGAGAAGCATCTTGATCCCTCTCTTTTTCTGAATAAGAGGAAGTTATGACAAAGGAGGTGAGAGAGATGGGTGACTGCTCTGAAAGATGAGTAGGAGAGTGTAATGCAGTGATGAAGCCTAGATGATAAAGAATAATAACCATGATTGGCATGAGACATTGAACTGATATGAATGCAATGAACAATATTATGCAATTTTGTTGGCTCCATGAGTGAGGATTGGAAAAGCATATCAAACTGAATTGACAGTCATTTGTTTAAAGACAGGAAGTCATCTGCTCATACTAGAGAAAAGGAAAGGAGACAGTGACACAGTCAAAAGAGAAAGCAGAACTGAAATAGATGGGTGTGGCTTGGGTAATGCACCAAAGAGATGGGAGAAAGTAAAGGCTTTACAGAATTTGTTACAGGAATCATCAACTTTTGGTTGGGATAATAGAACCAGCATCTAGTTTTCTATTGTACCAAAAGGGAATTTCATAAAGAAAAGGAGATAATTTTATTTTACAAATAATGCTGCAGTTTGGAAAAACTCTCCCAATTAACATGCTTAATGACAAGAGAGAGTAAGAATATCTGCTAAAAAGGAACTTTTTTTTTTTATCAGTTAATCATGTGTTTAATTAGGCATATTTGAAGACTTAAATTAGCCCTTCTTTCTACACTCCATTCCATTCTTCAATTTTTAAAAATAATTTTTTATTTCATCTGAAGATATTTTTCTTAAGTTCATGGATTGGTGGAATGATTCAGTTGTTATCTGAACCTGGACCCCCATAAAAAATATTAAGAAAAAAAACATGCAAAGAAGAAAGATGTAATTTAAATAAAATTAGTCAAATCAATATTACCCTAGAGCTACTACTTCTTGTTTTTTCTTGTTTTGGTTTTTTTTATTCATTCTCTTCATCATTTTGCTAGCTTTTATTTTTCTTTAGTTTTTTAATGATTTTTTTCTTCTTTCTTTTTTTTCTTTTTCTTTTTTCTTTATTCTTTCATCTGCACTTTTCTCTTTCTTACTTTGATGTTTTTGTCTTCATTATTCTCCCACCTTTTTTCTGCCTTTATTCCCTCTCTTTTCACAGATTTTATTCTTCACTTTATTATTACCTCCTTCACTCTTGGCTACATTATAATTGCATTTTTCTTTAACTTCTCTCAGATAGAGAAATCCATATCAGATAGTAAATGTCTGTTTCCAAAAAATAAGTAAAACATGCATATTTGAAATTCCAGTTTTTATATTTTCACTGCATTTGTATTATTGCATTACTTTCCTTTACCTTATAGACTTGCTACCTGTAAACTGATGATGGATTTAGGCTTATCTCAAGCTGTTCTCCAAAATTTTTTATATCTCTAAATCTTCCTATATACAAAATTAAATCTGATATTTCTTTGTTATTAAAATTATACCTTCAGAGAACTGGTAAAACAATAAGTTTTATCCATATGTAGGTAGATGATTGTATGGTTATTTTTATTCTCTTTGATGTGAGCCACTCCTCATGGACTCCTGAAGCTGGACGTTTGCAATACTTTTCCTTAGATAATTCTATCATTGTTTATCTATTTTGCTTTCTTTGTTTCATTTTGAACATTTTATACTTATCTCCAAAATATGAATTTACTTTTAGATTCTACCTAATAATTGAATAAAAACAAACCTTGGTCATATGACCATCTAATCTCTTTGTTTTTCACAGTGTAAACCTGTTGAATACATTTTCAATGGATATTAGATATTGGTATTGTAAAGTAATGCTTAGCAAGTTTATTTCATAAATCCTTGAGAATGAATCTAGTTCTCAGTTGAGGTTCCACAAAATTGATCTTGTGCCAAAATGGATTTGTTCAACAAATCTCTACTAGGTATATTTGTACTTATCTTAGTTGACATTTGACTGTGAATAATAAATTTCAACTTGAAATAGGGTTTTAATTCTTCCAATGTTTTGAAGACCAAGAACTACACCTTAATTATCCAGTTGCTATTTACAAATAATTTTTGTTACTGATCCAAAAACTATAAATAAATTTAAAATCTATTTAAAAAATTACTTTAAAGGAAGTTAAGCAAGTTTCACGAAATAGAAAAAGCTAATAATAAATAAACAATTTAAACTGATAAAAAAATGTAGATGCATGTTTATCTTTCAAGTTGCAATAACAGAGTAAAATACAAAATACAAAACCTGAATTTATTCATGCTAAAAGAGCATTTTTTTAGTTTGTGTTTTCCAAGAATGTTTTTATTCCATCAACCATAGGGAACATACTAGCATCAGCAATTAACACTGTTTTCCTGGCCCAATATATTAATTCCATAAAGTTCCACACATACACACACACACACACAAGGTAATATCTTACCTGGCTCCAATAAATATGTATAGTATTCTAATATCAAGTAAAAGATTTCTTTGTTCTGATTGAAGATAAAAATTATATTCTTTTATGTATGTGATTGAAAGCCTTGTCAGTATAACAACTTGGCTGTCAGTGATATCAATGAGCTATATGTTGTCCAGACAATACTTTACTTATAGAGTAATCAAATCAAGCATGATGATTCAATATCCTCATGCTAATATAAAGACTAGTATTATGGTTTCTCATATATACAGGAAGATAGATTCAACTAATTTGATATTGCTATTTTTTGTCAACAGATCAAAGTTTCAATTTAATTCTACTCCATAATTGTTTCGAAGTCAATGCATTTATCTGAGTGGCAAGACTTTTTGACTCAAAACTTTCTTTGTATGGACATGAGGGAACTAAGGCTTAGAATTCTTATCTCAGTATAAAGTAAAAATAGAGAAAAAGTAAACTACTAAGCTTATTGGTTGCATTGAGTCTTCTTAGTCCCTTCTATACATTTGGTATGTACCACAATTACAGTCCACAACATGTTTTCTACCATTTAATTGTAAAAAAACATTTACAATTGGAAACATTGTTTATAGATTATCAATATACAAATGTTCTTACATTTTTTTTCTTCAGAATGAGTAAAAAATTTTTATATGCAAGACCTTTTCATATCTACTTCAAAGATAATTACTGACCAGGAGAGTAAAATGTGAATATCTAATTTCATCACTTGGTTCCTGCTTGATTTCTTATGACTTGGTGGTTACTTTTAATACCATTAGCTCTTTAGGGCATCAGATTATACCAAACCTTTCTGTTTTGTTTTATGTAGATTAAAGTTGGGCTGTACATCTTGCTTACAGAGTCTCTGAATGCATATGTTAGAAATAAAGCTAAATGATATTCATTTGGGTAGAATCATTTCCAGACACCCCATTGTTATTGTTGTTGTTGCTGTTAGTAGTATGACTAGATGTATTTACTTTATCTTTTTACACTAGACATTGCTAGATGAATTCATAAAGTAAAACAAAATATGGTTAGTTTATTAAACATTGTTATTTCTTTATTATTTTTATTCTGATACACTCATTGTGCTATACAGACATTTCATTAGATTTTTAAAAATTCTTTGTAACAATTTTAGACTTAAATAAAAAATATCATATGAATAATCTTAAAATAGAAATTGCCAAGTGAAAATTTCTATTGATTAAAATAAAACAATTGTTTTTTATCATGTGGAATATTCAGGTCAGCCAATGAAATATAAACTCTTAAGTATATAAAGTAGAATCTAGGATTGAAGAGTTGTTTATCTGAAAAAGAACTTAATCCCTAGCTGAATTTGGGTATATTCCATCTTTCAGCTTATCTTTGTTGTTCACCTATTTAGGCTGTTAAGGCTGTGATGGTTATCTTCCAATGTTATGAAGTCCCAGTTTTTTTTTTTTTTTTTTTTTTCTCTCTCTCTCTCTCTCTTTCTCTCTCTCGTTTTTGCCCAAATGTTGGTTATGAATGCTACTAAGATATAGAATTATCAGAGACTGAAAGGTACCAAGATTCTACTCTCCTCCATATAGTCTTTAATATAGTAGGCTTTAACAGGTCATCTCTACATAGTTTGCTGCCAGTCCTATCTAATCTGTTTTCAATCAGGTTTTTCTCTCTCTTCCACATCGAACTCTCTTTCTTCTCCAATCTAAAGCAATGGCCTCCCTCTACTTGTAAGAGTATCTTTTTTTTCACCCACACCCCAATAGCTCTCTCTCTCTCTCATCACCACCACCACCACCACCACCACCAAAGTTGCCTGTTCCCATGTCAGGCTAAAAATAACCTTGGCACACTCAGTTTCCTAGCCCAATCCTACTTCCCTGATTGTTCATCAACATCACAAGTAGCAGCAATGGCAGTGGCATCAGGAGATGATAACTCAAAGGATACTGCCTGGAAAAAGTCAGCTACACACACACATGCGTGTTATACACTCCTGCAGCTTCTAAATCCTGTACAGAGTAGAGAGGTAGCCATCCAGCCTCTGCTACTTGTAATTGTGTCATCTCCTTAATACTACAAACTAAACAACTTGCACTAACCAAACAAAAGCAAGAGGATTTAAACAAGTATTTTTATCTCTAACTCTGAAACATCTTACCTGTATCAACATATAGATATTTGAATATCTGTGTATGCATACATCGGATTGAGAGGAGATGAATATAAGAATTGATGAAAAATAGACTAGATCTTATCCAGATCATTTTTGTTACATCCTTTTCATTGCTCTTGTTATTATTTCACATCTCAGCTGCTCATTCTCCATCATTGAAGAAATAATCTCAAACAATTTTATAGGAAATGATAATACCTTAGAGTTAACATTTACAAATGTGGATTTCTAGATCATATTGAAGCTATTAAAATGGGTTGATTGCTTTTATATACTCTTCAAAGAGAGCATGTAGATAGAACTAATAAAATGTGAATGAGTGTATGCCAAAAAGACAGTAGTGATGATTATTCATCTGAGACAACTATTATTGCATTTCTTCTATATTATGAAGGAAGACATAGAATTTATATTCACCTTTTTATAATATGTGCTATGTTTTTTTGCTTTTTGTTTTTTTTTTAAATATTGTTATCATTATGCATTCAAGAAGATATTTCATTATCTATTCTGCCACAAATTAGTATGTGGAATATTTATTTTTGAAGCCCTCTTTTTTGTATCATTTGTATTTTTAAAAAAATTTCCTTGTAAAATGTTGTTTCTTAGTCATGAAACTATGTAAGCAAAATAAAGTTTACCCATGAGATATTGATGCAACAATCATTTCTTGTCTTCATCAAACTTTATATTATTTTGCGTATTAACAAAAATCCATAATTCAAGATCAGTCTATTTTTTTTCAGTTTCATTAACTGATAATTGTCTTGTGTTTTCTTTTTAGGAGTTTATTGTTCATTCAGAAATAACAACCATTGTTACAATACATTTGCAATAAATTTGCAAATTTGTAAGAAAACTGTAAATTATCTTATACATACATGTGGAATATATGAACACTTCTGATAAGTTCTCAGATCAACCAAGAAGATCTTAAAAAATATTTTGATCTTTGGTCATTTCTTCAGATCTTGTAAGTGGGTCAAGCTGAGAATTTTTCAGCTCTTTCTCAGATTTATTCCACAGATATATTCTCATATACTTCATCCTTGTATAATAAAGTGTATATCAGATACAAAAGTAAATGATTGTTAATTAGTTTCTTTTAATAAAAATCCTAATAGCAGGTATTACCTTATTTTTTTGATTTCAGTAATTTCTGTTCAGTATTTTGGGATATGACTTAATTATCTAAAATACTGTCTGGTTAGTTTTTTCTCTTGTGTTCTTGTCATTATTTTGATAACAACACAACTTTCTGAAGTATCCAGATAAAACCTAAATATAATCAGTGACCTTATCTGGAATCTCAACCTTGACTTCCATTATTTGGTAAATGTTTAGGAGGGAAAAATGCCTCAGATCTGTCAGGATCTCTGAAAAGCCTTGGTCCTTGCTGATTGAAAAATCTCTTTTGGGCAAATCTGTTTTTGCTTTTACTCAAAGGATTCAAGTAATAGCGAAACTAGATTTATTTCTTAAACTTTCAAGTTTCTCATAATTATTCTGCTTTTATAGTAAAAAACAAAAATAAATCATAGCAACATTCCCATCCCAGCAAAAAAAGTTTACATCAAGATTTGTGTATTTTAGTTATCTTTTTCTTTCTAAAGTATAATGTAGTATCACTCTGGGACATTGGCCTTGTTAATAAGTTGTTAGACATTCAAGTTGATAAAGAAATGAGAAGCTTTTTGACCTAGTAAATCTCTAGGAAATTGGAACTTGCCATTTAGATTTGCATATACATAATGGATCTTATTCTGGCAGTAATTTTTGCATTAATTCTTGACCACTGAAATTTCTGTCTGTGTCTCAAGGAACAACATATAGATTGAATGCTGAAACTTGATTAAATTTCAGCAAAAAAAGTTACAAAATTGAAATAATTAAATCATCAAATTAAATTTTTAAGTTCTAATATTACAGTTGTAATTTTCATTTATTCATAGTCCTGTGAAAACTTATTTTGTTGAAGCAAAATCAATCATTTCTAAGAGTGGGTTATTACAATTCTTTCTTTGAAGAGTGTTGATATGTATCCTTTGTACTTTAAACTTGCTCTGAAATTAATATTTTCCATACATTTTTGAGGCATAGTATACATACGTAATAATTCTAAATTCGTATTAGATTGGATATATCTGTTCACCTACTAAATTTTTTATGGAAATTTTACTTTCTGTATATGGTTTTCGTTTTCACTTTGTCACTATATAGTCATTAAAGTGAATGAAAGTTGGGGTATAATATTTTTTACATTTTGCCCATGATATTACACATCACTACTATTACTACTACTTAGTAGTACTCTTTGCATTAATAGTAGTACTTTAAATGCTTTTAAAGCCATATGTCTTTTTACATATTATTGAGATAATGTTGATCTTCTGGTAGGTAGATTGTTAGAGATATTTGGCTGGCGGAATCCACCTGTCAGTTACTTTCTTGCTATAAGCATCCTACGTCTGGAGCTTGGCCAATCTTGGATTTTAATAAAGACTAACCTATGCAACTATATGGGTATTTGTATTATCTCTTAATTATGTCCTTAAGTCTTCATCATTTACTTATAAATACTTTAGATCAGCTGAAGGGGTGGAGTAAGTTTGTATTTTAGCTGGTCAGTAAATCTTTAGGTCATATCAAGTTGTCCTTGGAAGTTCAGTTTACCTCTGATTTATAGATCTGTAAAAGATAAAAGCAAATCTAAAAAATACTCTTAGGTAATGTAAATTTCATCAGCAAAGAAGAAAGTAAGTTTCAATTTTGTTCATATTTAATGATAATATTTTGAAAGAGGTGATAATTAAGCACCAAGATCTTTACAAACTTAACCATGCTTTCAAATATGAACTATTTTTTAAAAATTATTCTTGTGCTTTCAGTTGTCTGGCAATGTGTATGTGTTTGTGTGTGTGTGTGTGTTGAATTAAACACTTTTAGTTACAAATTGAAACATAGTATCACTCTGGGGCATAGTATCACTCTGGGGCATTGTAGTTAGGTAGCAATTTTTCATTTAAATGTGGTCTGTTAAATAGAATGGACAGAGACTGTCTTTTAGTGTTAAGCCTTTTGTTGATTTTCTCATGGTGTTGGATAAGTCATTTAATGTCAGGTGGAAAGTTGTAAAAGAAATGAGATGTTATATTCTTTCAGCCATTGTTTGTCAGGGAAAACAGATATAAATTTAAATATATAATCATACGTTTTCACTGTCTATAATGCTAGGTTTAATATGATTTGAGCATAAGTACAAAACTATCAATCCTGATGCTGCTCAACCAGGAAGAATGTAGGAGACTTTGCTCAAAAGACTGCTGTGTCCAACATTTCTCCATTAGTGTTTTTTTCACTCTTTCTTAGTCTGCTTTATTAATTTTATGTTGTTAAATATCTAGATTTTCAATATTAAAATGAACTTTCTTGAATAGCTCTGTTGCCTATTTGATATTCTTTTTAATTTCCACCCCAGTTCAATAAACAAATTGAATAAATGCCAACTGATATTATTTTTTATTAAATGACACCAAAATTCAAAACAAGAGAGAAAATAATCAGCTGCTCAGTTTTAATTATTTGCTGCATGATTTTTTTCAGTTAACCACTTTTCATTGCTTCTTAATCTTATTCCTTTTTCTCAAGTTTCATTATTAGTCTGCCAGGCCTTGGCTATTTAAATGTTCTCTTTACTCTTTAAGTGTTAAAATGTCAAGCTTATCAAAGTTGTCATTTTTCTATGAAAGTGAAGTGGTACAATTGATAGAAAGATATTTTCTTGGGATGTATCTTAAAAACAGAACTGTTTTTTTCATTTATTTTTTTACTGACTGAAAAATCTTTAGAATATTTCAGTAGTTGGTAAATTGCTTAGAAAGTGTTGTGATTATTTACTGTAGAAGATTTGCTGTAAAATGTGATTATAATTTTTTTCTGAATTAATTTTGTCAGGCTAGTTTGTAAATCCAGAAAGTCTTGTAATTCTGCATAAATGGAAAACTGATTCAATTAAATCTGTAATCTTTAATTTTATCATAGGATTTTTTTTTTTTACATTTATATGTACATCAAGCTTTGGCACCATTTTCAGGCTTGTTTGGGTTTAAATTTAAATATACAGAACTTTGTTTATTTTATATTCTCAGAACTAATCCAAGTGACTAAAAAATAAAAAAAGCATTTGATGTCGTATGATGGATTAAACTATGATAAAATTTCTCATCTTAATTAAACATATAGAGCAATTTTCTTATTTCAATGTGAAACTTATAAACAATTATTAAATTGTCCTTTAAAGTTAGAAGTGCAGTAGTCATTGATATATATATATAGATCTGTAAAAAAAAAAAAAAATAACATTTAACATCAATTAATATTTGCATATTGTTTATCATTACTGCATCTACATTTCTCAAAACTCACAGCAGAAACCATGTTTATATACAACTTGTTTGTTGGATTAGCTTTAACTTTATTTTCCTCATTTATAAATTCTGTCTGTTGTATTAGCTTTTTTTAGCTTTTTTTTCTTGGAAATATTAATAAAAGCACTCATTAAAATGATTTAAATATTGTCAATATTTTCCATCAAAAACTATTTCAATACATTCAAAATATTTAATTGCTGAGTGAAAACATACACTAGGATCTCTTTTTCCTTTGCTTTTGAAGAGAGACAAAATATGTTGTCAGCTGATAACTTTTTCCTCAGGATAAAGCCACTAAAATAGAAGGGGTTAATTAAGTAGAGCATGGATAAGCTTATTGGCAAGAATCAGTAAATCTTCTTCTAGTTAAGCTATATTGGAATACGAGTGATGTGCTTTTACAACATGACAGTGCAAGATGTCACAGCAGCTTAAAAACCAGGCAAGCAATCAAAGTGAATGGCTGGACAGCCTTACCTCATCCACCTTGAAATTCTGACCTGTAACCCTCATACATTCACTCTATAAATAAGACACAAAGGGAAAGTTTAGAAGGAAGGAAACTATATTGAGGACTAGATTTGGAATCCTGAGGCTTTTGTGTTTATTTTCATCAGCTTCTTCTATTAAATCTGCTATAAATAAAGAAAAAACCATACTTTTTGTCAATTCTCCATATAAATATTACTTGTATATTTATATCTGCCCAGACTTTGTTTCTGTTGCCACATTTAACCAAGGCACACATGCTTTCAAGTCAACAGAAGATGGCAATTGATGTACCATTTAAATTTTTGAAGATTGTAGTTATCAGGTAAGCAAATAAGCGGAAGGGTGTTCCATTATCAGGAAGTGCAAGAAAAGAAACTGTTGGAGTAAAAGTAGCATTTGCATTTAACTAGGGACTTACATGCCAATCTATTAGCATGCTTAAATTCATGTAGTCTGGGTACCAGGGAAAAAAGCTTGTCAGGGCAGTCAAAAAAAAAAAAATAGATACCTAAGCTAGCTGAGTAAAGGATATATGTTAGTCAACCTAGTTCTCTTACTGATAAATTTGACTTTTAGAAAATTTTACCATAAATAAATAAATTAAAAAATTCCTCATTCTAATGCTGCTTGATAAATTTCTTCTTCAGTAGATTAATTGCTTTTATGATTGGGTGTAATTTTTTATTTATTTTTTTTTTTTCTTTGACTGCTTTTAAGTTGTTTTTTTTTTTTTTTCATTTGTCTCAGCATTCCTGGTTCATTCACTTTATTTTTAACAAGATTAATATTTTGTTAAAAATATCTCATATGTACTTCCTCTTACCATGACAAGAAAAAACAATTTGTTTTGTAACAAATACTCTTTTGAGATGTGTCATTGGATAAATAATTTCATTACATTTTATGATTCTTTAAATAAAAACAATCTATCTACTATCAATTTAAAATTTTTTACATATCTGTTATGTAGTTAGTAATGAGATCCATATGTATTTTATGCTTGTGTGGTTGAAAAAACACATTGTAAGATAATATCTTTTTCCTTAGATAAAAAAGTTCATAATAATAATATTACAAGTATATATTTATACCAATTGATATCTTTAAGAATATCATGTTAATTTTTGTATGCAGAAATTTTATTAACTTTATAAAATTTAAATATTTTAGGAATAACAAACTGAAATTCATTATTGTAGCTGTTATAGTTATTTTATTACTACAGTAGCTATGCAACTCACTAGCCAAGCATCAAGTATAGAATTCTCATTTAGTAACCCTAAGCTGTGCTACTTTTCTATGAAATATTTTGAAAAATATATTTCAAATCAAAAGTTTCAGTACTAAGAAAAGTATTTAAAAGTATTTAAAAGTATCTGCTTATAAAAATATATTTAAAAAAAGTATGTAAACCAGAACAATTCCTCAGTTAGATGGAAAAAAATGTCTCAAAAATTGAATAAAATATTATAATATAGCTATACATAAATTGAGAAGATTGGAATAACTTCAATTGTCAGAGTAGCCTTAAATCACTTTTTACCTTTTTTTAATATTTAGGAAGATACATAATCTGTTGAATTTGTCAGTAAATAATTACCCATCAACATCAAAAATCCATCCCACATCCACAAAAATATTTCCTTTAAAATTTAGATTTTCCCCCTATTTTCCATTCGTTTCTGAGCTGGTTTGATTTTTGCCTCCACTTTTCCTTGCATATGTTTTCTTTGTGTTTGTTTAAATATAGGGGTTACACAATTAGATTTTTTTTTAACTTTTGCCTGAGAGGTGCATCATCATTATGTACTCTGCACGCATAAACACTCACAATTACAGAGTTCAAGGAGGTCTTCTGCCTCCCCACACACCAAGTACACACAAAATGACAGACAGTCTGATTCAGCCATCCCCTTGTATTTGTTTCTTTCTAAGCCAAGTGCTTTCTTGTTCCCTTTTCAACATCTAGACTAATTACTCAATTCTTTCTTAGAAATAGAAAGCAGAGTTTGGGGCTAGAAGAACTTGTTTGCAATTCCCTTGTATCACCACAGAATTTGTCACTGGGCTTGTTAAGATGTTCTTTCTTTTTGCTAATCAGTAACTCACTTATTCAGTTATTTCTTGTCTCTTCTCTTAACTAGATTTTCCTCACTTCTTTCTTAAAAGAGAAAAAGAACAGAAAACTACAGATATATATTTCTCTCTTTTTCCTCTTACACATAACTTCATATGTACAACTGTTTTTGTGCACATTCATTTAAAATGTATTTTTCAATATTTATTCCTTTTACTCTTATCTGAGAAAGGATTTCTAGAGTATTTGTGTGTGTGAGTGTACACAGGTAATTTTGGTAACATTTTTGTGCAAAGAGAAATATTACATGATCAATATTGGTTTGAACATACAAAATAGTTTATTACATAGTACCTCTCACAGTTTCAGTTGTGTACATCTTTTGGCACTTATTTTACTCCATATACAATCAAGTACTTCTGCATTTAGGAAAAACACTTTTTAATACATCTTTTTTTTAGTCACACACACCCAAATCATAAATATCTTATAGTGTTTAAACATATAGCTACTTTCAATACACATCATGACCAATACATGGGAATAGAGCTCCAAATGCACTCATCTGTCATGCTTTCAATTGATGACAAAAAGACAAACTTGCTTACTGTACTTAAGCATAACAAGCTATATAGATATATCAATATAGATATTGATATAGATATTATATTAATATACCAAACATATTTTATTACTTGCATATACTTATATATTACTCTATACTCAGATCTTCAATGGTCTAATTCTGTCTTTATTGTATTAAAAATCATCACTATATCTGTATTTTGTCAACATGCTCATACATACACATCTTGTTTTATCCCCATATATATTCTACATATTTTTATAAACACGATTTTAAGCTTATTTATTTTGCTCTTTAAATTTTATGCATGCACTCTCTACTTATATTTGTGAACTTTTGATACATCACACTATACTCCTCTATATCCTATTATAAACATGTTCTTTTACATACATACTCACACACGCACACACATATTCTTTGCCTCTATTCTCTATAAACATACACACTTTTTTCATGTCTTCTCACAATCTCAGAGAAACACTTTGTAAGTCTGGAGACTTATAAGAATGTTAACGATAAATGCAGATAATCATCTGACATTTTAATTACCTGAATTTTTGATTAAATTTAAATTGACTGCTGAATTAAAAAGGTTATCTTGCTTGGAAAGAAAAAGTAAGCCAAACAAGAAGCAGAACTTTTTTCTTTTAATTATTTTAAAAATGTTAGCAAAAACTCAACTGATTCTTCCCATTTGTGAATATTCTGAATCAACATTCATTCCCTTCTTCACTTCACAGTTTATGGAAAAAAAAAAGACCTTCATTGAATATTCTCTTTTCTAGAAAATCTTTTTTCATCCTTTTTAGATTTCCTTCTTTCCACTCCAACACATCTCAGTACAAAATCATCATTCCTTGCCTCATGCCATCTATGTAATCTTAAACTTCTGTTTCTGTTTTCTGTTGAAGTCTTTAACATTTTTTTAAAGGGGAAAAACCATAAAAAATAATTCATAATGTTTTCAGCTTTCTCTTCAGTTTTGTGTGTTTTCTACACCCTCCTCCTCCTCCTCCTCCTACTAATATGAGTGATATAAAATGTCTGTATGAATCTCTCTACCCCATCTCTTTTTATTGTCATCATGATTTTCTGGTTAAATCATCTTCTCAAACTCAGTGCATGTAATTTCCTGATCAGATCTTCTGTTCAGTTTTCTTTATGAAACAAACCAATAACAATATTACAAGTTGTGAAGGAGGGAGAATGAAAAATAAAAAATGATTATCTTGAAAAAAATATTTCTTATTTTCCTGTCAATAGATTTATTTAAATTTTTCTCTTTAGAGGCAAACATTTTCTTCTTGACTTTCACTTTCAATCTATCCTTCAGATCTTCAGCTAATTAAATTTTTTTGAGTTTTATTTTTTGTTTAAGGGTGGAGTAATTTATGGAAAGGGTGAAGTAAAGAAAATGATATCTTTCTCATCTCAGCCAATAAGATGAAGAAAACCACAGCTTCTAAGTAAATGTGATGAAAAAATTTTAAATGAGGAAAATAAAGGAAGCAAAAAGAATAAAAAAAAATGTTATAATTTAAAGCAGCAACAGCATGGAAAAAGATAGAAAAGTGATTCCATTGAAAATCAAACAATACCCTGCTATTTAGAAAATATTTTTCTTTTAGAAATTAAAAAGAAGATGTTAATGTGAGTGTCTATTATTAGAACTTCCTCCCCACACTTATAAACAGGTATGAACTTGACATTGTATCCTCAACAACAAACACAAAAATTTAGAAGAGAAAACAACGTAAAAGTTTTTAAAACTCTATGGAGAAAGTTCATGCATTTGTTGAAGTCAAATGAAAAATCATGTTACAATAAAAAAAGCAAAGAAAAAGCTCCAGATGTGAAGATAAAACAGTGAAAATGGATTCTGTAAATATTTCATGTTCTGTATGAGTCACCTGTTGTCTCTTTTATTCTAAAAATATTTTAACTTTTATGCAGTTTCTAGTTTGCTTTCCATTCTGCAGATCAATATAATTTAAGTTTCAGTCTCTGCTTCTCACTAACTCTTAGCTGGGAAAATATACAAAAATTTAATTTTCAAAAAGTTCTTTTTTTTTTTCCATGAGAAATTTAACTTAGTCTCTTTTTAGCTGAAGTTTTTAATATTGCATCTTATATCATTAATCAAGGCATCATCACCCACTTATTATATACATGTAACATAAGGAAAATTATCTAAATGTAAATGAAAATATTAACTTAAAAAAAATTCAACTTTTGGAATTAGAATTTGATTGTTTAAAAATTCTATTTTTTCTGTGGGACATTTTTATGTCTGGAATGTTCTATTTCCATCAGAAAATTTATAAACAAACTTTTGATCTTTGATATTTATCATATTTCTATATCTGCTCATAGCAAGAAATTTCTTCAAGTTCCTGTTAAAACTGTTATCTTTATTCAGGTTCCTCTTAGACAGAGACAGTTATCTTTCTCACAAAAGCTTATTTTGTAAATATTTTTCCCTAACAAACCAGTGACACTTATTCCTTTGTGAAATGTTTCTTTCCTGTCTTATTTTTGTTACAACTTTTCTGATAAAATTAGTCTCTTTAATACAAATTCTATAATTCTGTCTTTACTTTTTTGTGAGAAGTAGATGACCATGTATCTTTTAATGATATTTTGTTTTATGTTCTTGCTTTTCCTTGCTTTCTTCATATTCTTGTTGGCTGTTCATTGACACTATTTTTCATTCAACAGGTGTGTATTTCTTCTTTTTTTCTTTTGTGTTAACTTACATACTTACAAATGTATTTCCTCTCAGGTGCTAACACATATCTCTATCTGTCTCAGTTGCATACATACATACATACATACATACATACATACATACATACATACATACATACATACATACACATGTATATATTTGAATTATGAATATCATCATAAATAGAAACCATTAAAAATAGCAAGATTATTTATCTATAGATTATCACTTATGCTTAAGAAAAAAGTATCTGTACACTCAGTCTAGGATCAAACTATTGCTCTCTGACATTTCTGCTTATGATATGAGTATAGTATTTGTTTCACACACACACACACACACACACACATACACTATTGCATTTTCTATATGTGAATTATTATATGATACTTTAGAATGATACTAAATTTGGGTGAAATACTAAAGAATAATGATAACATTTCTGGATTACCTGTATACAAGAACAGACATTTATATCATTTTGTAAATAGATTTTTCCAACCAGTTATTTTTGCTTCTTTTTCTTCTCACATTTTATGCTTTCTTGTTTATTTCTGCAGACTCTAGAAGAAAAGGAAAAACGAAATGCTCAGCTGCTAGAAAAACTAACAAAAGATAATGGAAATCTTCAAAGACGAATAGAGGAGTTATCAGGAATCCAGTGGTACCGGCCTGAACGGAGCATTAGTGAATGTAGCACCTCAACCAATTCAACTAATTCAGCTTCAGAATCAGGTGAGTGTAGAATTTTTATTTCAACCTATGTCTTGGTCATTTTTTTGGTGATACTATATGGTGCAAAAAATTCTTTTTATAATGGGCCATTCAGTGTCCAAACCAAATAATGTTTCTTATAATTGTATAAGGGCCATTTTTTTTATCTTTCACTATAATATTCCCCAAAGTAATTTACTTTAGAATTGCGTTGCAGGAGATTTACTACGGTAGGACAGAACTGATAAATTCAAAGACTATCACATTGAAAAATAAATTTGTTTTGTGCCTTTTATTTTAAACTTTTTCCAACTTGAGAAAAAATATATGCCAAATATCAATATAATGAAAAATTAATTTTAAAACTTAGTGTTTCAGTCTCTTATATTGGTTTATATATTAATTAAATGCTACTATATAAACTTTAGCATTATAAAATTCATGAACTTGATTTATATCTAAAATTATTAATGTTTTTTTCCATGATAAGGTTTTGCATGAAGAATGTCTGTGCTTTGAAACAAATAGATATTTTCTTGTACATTTAAAATGCAAGAATTTTTAAAAACCTTTCTGGGCACAAGTATTCATTATTTGCTGTTAAAACCCAATACTAACTGATTCTTGCAAATAACATTCACAAAACCTACATGATACCTGAGTTCTTTTTTGTTTCTGTTTTGACTTCATGTACACTGCACTTTAGTTAATTGAATATTAAACAAAGGAAATGAGTTAGTGAAATCTGTTATCACTTTGATCTCCATGAAGAAAATCTCTTTGAAAATATTGTAGATAAGAAAAGGATAAAAAAAACAAACCTTTTTCATGTAGTTTTTTTAAATAAATGTATTTGAAGAAATTGAAATAACGAGTCTAAATAATTTAGAAATCAAATAATACGAATTACTTAATAATTAAGAAGA
>OZ010609.1:44031345-44136345 GCA_963932145.1 Acanthosepion lycidas | reverse complement strand
GATGATGATGATGATGAGGAAGACAATTGTTTGAGAGACTTTTCAATGAAACGGTTGTTGCATAATTGGATATATGTATCAAAGTTTTTTGCCAAACAGTTACACACGAGGTATTATATGCCACTATGACAATTAGCTTGTAAACTTTTCAATTCCCCTACCCATCTTTTTTTTCTTTCTTCTTATAATGTAATCTAGTAACAAAATCTTTGATCTAGGTCTGTATATGGTAAACAGGGAAATTTAACTTGAAAATTATCCTGAAAATAAGAAGTAATGTATTTGAAAGCTCTTAGATATATTGTTATCAGTAAATTTAATAATAATAACAACAATAATAATAATAGTAATAATAATAATAATAATATTATGAATAACAATAATAATGATGATGATGATGATGATGATGGTACTAATAATGGTGGTGATGATGATGATGGCTATGATGCTAATATTAATACTGAATAAAAAATAAAAAGGTTATTTATAAAAGACTTAAAATATGGATAAAATAAAATTTTGAAAAAATACACACATGCAGACACACACACACATGTGCGTGTGTGTGTGTGTGTGTGTGTATATATATATATATATATATAATTAATTAATTTAAAGGAAAATATTTAAAAATATCTTCAATTATATAAAAAAAAAAAATAACAAAAATATTGCAAAAATAAATAAAATAATCTTTTTTTTTCTTTTCTTTTCTGGAATATTCAAAAAAAAATTTTCTGGTTTTTCTCTTTGAAAACTAAAAACAGTTAAAATGAGATAAATCACAACCCCCTCCCACCTGCAAAAACAAAACAAAAGAAAAAAAGAAACAGTATAAATACATAAATATTGTTTTTGTTGTTTAATCTCTTCTTTCCCAACCCATGCTCCCAGATTTTACAAGCTAATGCTGGCCCAAAACTCCAACTATCTCATAAAGGTTGTAAAACAAAAAAATTTTAAAATCTCTGATATATATATATATATATATATATATATATATATAAGCATATATTTAAAAAAAAAGTTGAAAAAAATGTAAAAATTGAAATTTTTAAAAAAATATTAAAAAAATTGTTATAGTCTTTCCATCCAAATAAAAAAAAAGAAAAACGCAAAAAATACCTGAAATGATTTATTCAAAAATGAAACTGGAAGAAAAGAAATAAATGCTGCATAGTGCATTTCTTTATACTGTATAGATAAAATAATATTTTATGGTTAAATATACAAAAACATTAAAAAAGGCAGCGATGGTATATTACCTTGTACAAGTGTGTGCACTCAAGCCCTAGACTCTTGATAGATACTTAAAGGACTGTACCTTTGATATAAAGATAAAAAAATTCAGTAATATTGCCCAGTATCCTCATTTTAATGATGATGTTCTTGATTGTCTGAAAACACTGTACAAAATTTAGGGGAACTTCAGGATTTTTCATTCTCTTTCTTGGGATAAAGTAATTGAAGAATAGTAAATCTGAAAATATAACAATAACAATAATAATAATAATAATAATAATATTAATATATATTGCCCTAAATGCAAAAATCACTTTTTCCCTATTTTTAGTCTTTTTTATTATTATTATTATTATTATTATTATTATTTTATTTTTATTTTATTTTTTAAAGATGCAGGAAATTTTAGAAACAATTTTCAAGGATTTTGAGAATGGCAAAAGAAACATTCACACCACAGCAAATGCATTCTTCCTAAAACACATACACACATCCATGTATTCATAGGCATATATAATTGCCATCATACTAGTTTAGTTATTCAAATAAGGTATACATACATTTTTATGAATAAAAAAGTTTGTATGTATGCACTCTCTCTCTCTCTCTCTCTCATATATATATATATATATATATATATATATATATATATATATATGCACATAAAGTGTTAATCTTCATCAATTTAAAAAGAGTAAATCTGTTATTATTATCATCATATTTAAACAATGATAATAACAGGCTGATTAACAAAAATGATGATAATATTGTCACTAATCAGCTGGTACTGACCAAAGTCATTTTCATCTAGATTTAAAAATAAGTTATAAGAGTGAAAGATATTTCTTTCTAACGTTTTTATAAAATATCATTCATATAAAATTAAGCCATTCTTTTGTTTTTGTAGATAACGATTTCTCTTTTTACTGTTGATGGGATCATATTTCTAGGCTTTTACAAAAAAAACAAAACATCCCAACACTATTTTTTGTTAATGACACACTAAAATAAAATAAGAGCAATGCCAGTATTGTGTGTGTGTGTGTGTGTGTGTGTGTGTGTGTGTGTGTGTTGTACTACACTGACACATGAATACTCATACTTTAATGCAGACCTGATCTTTCTGGATTCATCCTGTCTCAACAGACACCAACACATTTTCTATACACTTGTTAATATATGCATGCAGACACAACCTTAGATACATTATATTGTATCACTGAGAGTTTGCTAATTTGTATGCATCTATAATGCATACCAGTCAGTATAGGTGCAATTGCAATGATTTTATAAATCAAAGCACGTATGTGGCAATATACACACATGCACATATATTTTTAGTTATGATTATATATATATATATATATATATATATATATATATATATATATATATATATATATATATATATATATGTGTGTGTGTGTGTGTGTACATCTGTATACTGCCATCCTTATGTAAATTGATGTAAAGCTAAAGCTAGCCTCGACTTTTCAAATGTAAACCTGCTGGAAACAGATGAATGTGAACAACTCCAAAAGTATATAGCAAAATAGATGTCAATTCTCAAATGAATTCCCTGTCAGCTTCTTATTGCCGGTAACAATGATGAAATGATGGTTATTATCTTAAGATCTTAATTATGGAACTATCTTTCATTGAGGTTCAAGGTTTTTATTTGTTGCCATGACACTTGGATATGACCAGTGATTATTCAATATAAAATTAACAGAAGATCAACAGAAAAAATCTTCATAAAGCTTTGAGTCTCATTGTTTATTTTATTTTTTTAAATTGACATTATGGAAGAATTTTCAGCGTTTCCTCATGGCTGTTAGACTTAAAACACCAGGGCAGAGGTAACACTTTATTTTTATTTTATTTATTTATTTTTCATTAGTGTATAAATAAAAATGTCTGACCTATAATCAGGGATAACAGTTTGTTTTTTTTTTCTTTACCAGAATACCAAGATTAGGGGAAAGGGGACTGAAAAAGTGATTACAAAATTGATGCAAAAGTGTCAGGTGGGGCAAAATGAAATATCCAGTGAAAGGAAAAACACTCGAAAAATCATTATTATTATTATTATTATTATTATTATTATTATTATTATTATTATTATTATTATTACTACTACTACTACTACTACTACTATTATTATTATTATTATTATTATTATTATTATTATTATTCCTGAAGAAAGCATGAAATAATTCTTTCTATTTTAACCTCACCATCCTCCTCCTCCTTTTCCCCTAAATAATTGACTAACTCTGTGCAGTCTGTAAAAATAATTATAATAAATAAATCACATGACACATAAACAATTTAATAGTGAGACAAATAAACAGGTTACCTATCAGAAATTATATCCTTATATATGATGCTACGACGGTGATGAATATAACAATTGCAGGTTCAAACTACATATCCTGCACTGCTGAAAAATACACAAAAATTGCCATATACATTATATGTATATATGTGTGTGTGTGGATATGTATGTGAGTATGTGTGTATGTATGTATGAACGTGTGTCAATGTATATACACACATTCAAAAAAAAAAAAAAAAAATTCATGATCTTTTGCCAAAACCACCTCCCATTTTTAATGTTGAACAAAAATAATAATGTTGTTGTTGATTCTTATAAGGAAAATAACATAATAATTATTTAAAAATGGTTATAGCAGCATAACTCAGTTTCTCTACTGCTGAACTTTGCCAGACAGTGACCAAAAAACAAAAGAAGAAAACTAATCAACAAGTTTAAGTTTTCAATGTAAAAGTAAAGAAAAATCACACACAGAACCAAAAGTGTTAAAAATGAAATCTTCTAAATTTTTAATTAAACTATTCTGCCTATCAGGCTGTGAGTGTATGTGTATTCCAGGTTGGAAAATAACAACTGTGTGTATGTGTAGGCTTTTCAAGTTTTATTTTGAATGGAAAAATGTTACGGCAACATAAAGTAGTAAGAAAATCAGAAAAAATTGTTTAAAAAAACAAATGAAGGAAATATAAAGTGTATATGAAAAAGAAAACCATGAAATCCAAACAAGTAGGAAGTTTGCAAAGGAAGGATTTTTTATGCCTTTTTGGACAGTCCTTCATCAGAAATGAAAAAAAGAAAAGATGTATGAAATTTAGAGTAGAGTCTAATGATTAGTATTGGCAAAGACAACCTGATATGCATTTTATGTTGGTGATAATAACTGACCTAATATCTGATCAAAGACTTCATTCAAAAGTTTTCTATTTCCTGTAGCCCAACTCTCTTGTTTGTTGTGATATTTTTGTTCCTGTTTTATATTTTTCCATATTTTTTTAGCTTCTTTTCTTGCTACTCTATATTACCAAATTAATTTTTTCTACTCAAAATGAAAATCAAAATTCTCCATTAAAGATTCCATTCAACCACCCAACCTACACATACACACATGCATGCATATACACACACACAATTATTACTTATTTCACCTTGTTTATTTCTTAAGCTGGAATAGATCCTAGCTATTATGATACTGAACTGGAAAATAATCATATACAGAAAAGTAAAAAATTAAGAACATCAACAATTTACAAACACTTTATAGGATTAAAAGTCAAAGTAAGCTTGTGTGTGTGTGTGCATGTGTGTGTACAAGCAATAAGAGAAAAGGGACAAGTACATTTATATGAAAATCTTAGGTCCTTAAAATAAACATATGCAGGGCATGAAATATTGATTTAGAAGTAAAAGCACTATGTTAACTCAAGTGTGCTTAACAACAGCTATATGAAGGAGGGCAAGAGAAAAACAAATGAACTGGTTGTTGTGTGTCATTAGGTAAAACTATGCTTGATTACTTTGCAGTCATAAATTCTTCTTTGCTGGTATAAATATGGTTGATTTACATTTAAATCATTCATATTCTATGCCTTCAAGGGTCATTCCATTCACTATTCCAAAGTGTCAGAGAATTTAAAGAGTAATGAAAAATAACTGAACACAATGTGAAACTAGAGCAAAGATTTAATAAATTAGATTTTATTTATTTTTCTTATCTTATTTACACTGAACTTTGTCCATATTTTGGTGTGAGTATATATATATATATATATATATATATATATATATATATATATATATATATATATATAGTATAAAAGTAGAAAATGTGAATGGTAAGTCTCTTTAACTTCACTAAATTATGTAACTTATTCACAAAGAATAAGTGAACAAATTTTATTCATTTGAATCAGACAAATTGTTTGTGTCATAAGTTCATCTAATGAAAACTGAGATTGATATATCTGATGTCTAATCATCATTTCATGCTCTGGATATGTTGAGTGGTTGGTTGGGTTTTAGGAAATACTAGTCTTTTTTATATTAAATCTGGGGGTCAACAGTAACAGCTATGACAGCCAAAACTATTGAACTGGAGTCACTGGATATCTATTGGTTTGGACAGTGGAAAATGAAAACAAAGGGTAGAGGTTCAAATCTTCTGTATCCTCTTACAAAAAAAGAAATAAATTAATTCAACTTTCATTTTCTACCAGTGTTTTTATTTTCACACTTTAATATGCTGTGTGAAGATTTTACTTTTTGTATCCCTTGAAAAAAAATACAAAAAAGGAAAAAAAAATGAAAAAGATATAAAACAAAACAAAAAAAAAACAAAAAAAAACAAACAAAAAATAAAATAACCAAAAAAGATGTTTATGTTTTTACTGTTGGGACAGATTGACAGATGTTTGAAAAAAAAAAAAATGAAAAAAAAAAAAAAAAATGAAAACAAAAAAAATATATATATATATATACATACCCAAATATTAATTGGGAGGGCAGAATCATTTAGAATCTCAATTTTTTCATCTCCCTCACTTAAACAAGAGCAAAGTGAATAGAGATTTTTTTCAATTTTTCCAAAATATTTTTGGTACCTTTTTCTCTCGCCCCTTCCCCCTTCTCCCAACCTGGTGCAGAAGAGCTTTATGTGACTACAGAAACAAACACACACAAACACTGTCATAAGTATTCACATGTTATGTACAAACACAGGAAAAAATGCTACTCCCTCAAAAACCGTGAAAAAAAAAAAGCATACCTTGTTAAACTGCTAAAACAAACTTGAAGAGAAGAACATCACAAATAACACTGTTCCGCTATATAGCTGTGATATATTAGATTATTTAAAGAAAGAAAGAAAGAAAGGAAAGAATTACTCACAACACAAAAGGAAGGAAGAAAATGAAGAAAAAAGATGAACATTTGTGAAGACAAAAATGAAAAATTGAAATCTGGTGACATCAAAGTGAATTAAAAAAAACAGGATATATATATATCCACACACTTATAAAAAAAAATGATAATAAAGCCCTAAAAACTGAAACCTTTAAGTGTATGTAAGTGTATAAAAAAATCTATGTTCATATATATATATATATATATATATATGTGGTGTATGTTATATATATATATATATATATATATATATATATATATATATACATTCATATACACACACATGCACACATCTCCCCCAAAACGGCCATATATGTATGTGTGTATGTATAGAGATATACACTGATATACATATATAAAATAAACACAAAGAAATATATATAATAAATGAATAAAATATTTGAAAATTAAAATTAGTGTCTGTTTTACTTTATTGTGGCTTGTATATGTTCATGTTGTTTAATCCCAACCTTTGTGCATGTGTGTGTGTCTGTTTTTATTTGGATAAATATTTTTACTTGTATAAACATACAAATGCTTACAGAGTAATAGGTATTGATAAAGGTGTGTGTTGACATTTGCATAAATGAATATATGTATACATTTAATCAGTCCGGCATAAGGCTGCGTCAATGTGAAACCCATGAGAAACAGACTCATGTTTATCACTAAGATCTGCCTAGCTAACCTGCTTACCATCATTAAGCAAAGTACACACATATGTGTGTATGTAAGTAAATACGTTTGTATAATCTCTATCTATAAAAGGCAGGATGTGTGTGTGTGTGTAACGAATACACGGCCGAAATTTTCAACGGATTTGCACCAAAATTTACATGCACATTCTCCAAGTTAGCGGGAAGGCCAACACCGATTTTGCATTTCCCAACTCCCATCGATAGTGGAAATAATCGATTTTTTCATGCTTCTACGGTACTTTTCATGTAGTTTGTGGCCATTTTCTACTGGCCAGAGTGAGTACCAATAGCTGGCTGCCACGAAAAGGCAGGAAGATTCTATTGGCCAGCGTGAGATCCAACAGCTGACTGACACGAATGTTACCTAGCATGCAAAAAAAATCGATAGCTGCATTCGTCACAAGTGGGAAAAATCTAAATCTGCATGGCACTTTGCTCCAATTGGCTCATTCGCTTGATTCTGATTCCGCAGAACTGGGTTCAATGTGAAAAAGTATTTGTTAACATTCTTTTTTTATTTGGTTTTTCCAGTTACGAGCCCTTTTTTTTTAAAGCTGATCGTTTTGTGTTCATTTTGTTTAGTTCTTTTTTCGTAACATTTAATGTTAGGTATAGAGCTTAGAAAAATTCGCAGTGCAAGAATTTAGGCAAAAGGCAAGGCAAAAGGCACTCCTATAAAGGCAAGGAAGGGCAAAAATATTCTAAGTCAAATGATAGCGATTGCTGTATGAGTCGTACGATTTTTTAATCAAACACGGGCCATGCTGCTAGTTCAAATTAATTTCTCTATTTTGTTTCAAAATTTAACTATTTGTGAATGTGTCCCGAATCAAGTTAAATAAAACCTATATTTCAATAACTTTATGAAATACATTTTTTATTTTCTGGGTCATCAAATGATTTTGCGCTATATGTTGGCTTGAAAGAAAGGATTGTGCAACTCCAGCCCAAATATGGCAGTAATACATCATTATTGACCTGATCTGACTGATAAAGATATATAACATGGCAGAAGGTGTCACATATTTTTTGAACTGAGACAGTGTGCTGACCATTTTTTTTCGAGCTACTTTTTGCAATGGATTTTATATATGCGTTTCACTTGAGATATAAAGTGAAATTGAAAGCCAACAGATTTTCGAGGCATGGAGCCTCATTGAGAATAGAACAGTTCATTGTGACTGGAGAAAACTCGAGGACTGAACAGTGGTGATATGGGAGATATCGGCTACATTTTAGTGATCACCTTGGCTTTTGAGCAGTTTCAAGTAACGAACCAGTTTTTACCCCGTTGAACTGTTAGAACTCTTTCAAGGAAGAGATCAAGTTAGTGATCATCTTGGCTTTTGAACTATTTCAAGTAACGAGAAAGTTTTTACCTCGAACTGTTAGAATTCGTTCAAGGAAGAGTCAGCTGCATGTTAGTGATGATTTTGCCTTTTGCACTATTTCAAGTAACGATCCAGTTTTTACCCTGTTGAACTGTTACAACTCTTTCAAGGAAGAGATCAAGTTAGTAATCATCTTGGCTTTTGAACTATTTCAAGTAACGAACCAGTTTTTACCCCATTGAACTGTTAGAACTCGTTCAAGGAAGAGATCAGCTGCAAGTTCGTGATCATCTCGCCTTTTGCACTGTTTCAAGTAACGAGCCAAATTTTACCCAGTTGAACAGTTAGAACTCGTTCAAGAAAGAAATCAGCTGCATGTTAGTGATCATCTTGGCTTTTGAACTATTTCAAGTAACGAGCGATTTTTAACCCCTTGAACTGTTAGTACTCTTTCAAGGAAGAGTTCAGCTGCGTGTTAGTGATCATCTTGGTTATTGAACTATTTCAAGTAACGAGCCAGTTTTAGCCCCGTTGAAATGTTAGAAATCGTTCAACAGGGACATCAAGTTAGTGATCACCTTGACCTTTAAGCAGTTTTAAGTAATAAACCAGTTTTTACCCCGTTGAACTGTTAGAACTCGTTCAAGGAGGAGATGAAGTTAGTGATCATCTTGGCTTTTGAACAATTTCAAGTAACGAGCCAGTTTTTACGCCATTGAACTTTTAGAACTCGTTCAATGAAGACATCAGCTGCATGTTAGTTATCATCTTGCATTTTGACCTATTTCAGGCAACGAGCCATTTTTAACCCCTTGAACTGTTAGAACTCTTTCAAGGAAGAGGTCAGCTGCGTGTTAGTGATCATCTTGGCTATTAAACTATTTCAAGTAACGAGCCAGTTTTTACCAGATTGAACTGTTAGAACTCGTTCAAGGAAGAGATCGGCTGCATGTTAGTGATCATCTTGGCTTTTGAACTATTTCAAGTAACGAGCCAGTCTTTACCCCATTTAAATGTTAGAAATTATTCAAGTGGGAGATCAAGTTAGTGAACAACTTGGCTTTTGAAAAGTTTCAAGTAAGGAGCCAGTTTTTAGCCCGTTGAACTGTTAGAACACGTTCATGGGTGAGATCAAGTTAGTGATCATCTTGCCTTTTGAACTATTTCAAGTAACGAGCCAGTTTTTAACCCATTGAACTCTTATAACTCGTTTAAGGAAGAGATCACTGCCTTTTAGTGACCATCTTTCCATTTGAAATATTTCAAGTAACGAGCCAGACTTTACCCCGTTGAATTGTTAGAACTCGTTCAATGGAGTGATAAGCTGCGGTTTGTGATCATGTTGGCTTTTGAACTATTTCAAGTAACGAACCAGTTTTTACCCCGTTGAACTGTTAGAACTCGTTCAGGGAAGATATCAGCTGCATGTTAGTGATCATCTTGGCTGTTGAACTATTTCAAGTAACGAGCCAGTTTTTACCTGATTGAAATGTTAGAAGTCGTTCAAGGATGAGATCGGCTGCATGTTAGTGATGATCTTGCCCTTTGCACTATTTCAAGTAACGAGCCAGTTTTTACCCCGATGAACTGTTACAACTCGTTCAAGGAACAGATCAGCTGCATGTTAGTGATCATCTTGGCGTTTAAACTATTTCCAGTAACGAGCCAGTTTTTACCCCGTTGAAATGTTAGAACTTGTTCAAGGGAGAGATCAAATCAGTGATCACTTTGGCTTTTGAACAGTTTCAAGTAACGTGCCCGTTAAACTGTCGGAACCCGTTCAAGGGTGAGATCAATTTAGTGATCATCTTGCCTTTTGAACTATTTCAAGTAACGAGCCTGTTTTTACCGCATTGAACTTTTAGAACTCGTTCAAGGAAGAGATCAGCTGCATGTTAGTGATCACGTTGGATTTTGAGCTATTTCAAGTAACAAACAAGTTTTTACCCGTTGAACTGTTAGAACTCGTTCAAGGAAGAGATCAAGTTAGTGATCATCTTGGCTTTTGAACTATTTCAAGTAACGAACCTGCCTTTAGCCCGTTGAACTTTTAGATTCCGTTCAAGTCTGAGATCAAGTTAATGATCATCTTGCCTTTTAAACTATTTAGTGTAACGAGCCAGTTTTTACCCCATTGAACTGTTAGAAATCGTTCAACTACATGTTAGTGATCATCTTGCGTTTTGAACTATTTCAAGTAACGAGCCAGTCTATACCCCGTTGAACTGTAATAACTCTTTCAAGGAAGAGATCAACTGCATGTTAGTGATCATCTTGTCTTTTGAACTATTTCAAGTAACGAGCCAGATTTTACCCCATTGAACTGTTAGAACTCGTTCAAAGAAGAGATCAACTGCATGTTAATGATCATCTTGGCTTTTGAACTATTTCACGTAACGATCCAGTTTTTACCCCATTGAACTGTTAGAACTCGTTCAAGGAAGAGATCAGCTGCCTTTTAGTGATCATCTTTGCTTTTGAACTATTTCAAGTAACGAGCCAGTTTTTACCCCGTTGAACTGTTAGAACTCGTTCAAAGAAGAGATCAACTGCATGTTAATGATCATCTTGGCTTTTGAACTATTTCACGTAACGATCCAGTTTTTACCCCATTGAACTGTTAGAACTCGTTCAAGGAAGAGGTCAGCTGCCTTTTAGTGATCATCTTTGCTTTTGAACTATTTCAAGTAACGAGCCAGTTTTTACCCCGTTGAACTGTTAGAACTCGTTCAAGGAAGAGATCAGTTGCCTTTAGTGATCATCTTTCGTTTTGAACTATTTCGAATAACGAGCCAGTTTTTACACGGTTGAACTGTTAGAACTCGTTCAAGGAAGAGATCAGCTGCCTTTTAGTGATCGTCTTTGCTTTTGAACTATTTCAAGTAACGAGCCAGTTTTTACCCCGTTGAACTGTTAGAACTCGTTCAAGGAAGAAATCAGTTGCCTTTTAGTGATCATCTTTCGTTTTGAACTATTTCGAATAACGAGCCAGTTTTTACACGGTTGAACTGTTAGAACTCGTTCAAGGAAGAGATCATCTGCATGTTATTGATCATCTTTGCTTTTTAACTATTTCAAGGAACGAGCCAGTCTTTACCCATTTGAACGTTTAGAACTTGTTCAAGGAAGAGATCAGCTGCATGTTAATGATCATCTTGGCTTTTGAACTATTTCAAGTAACGAGCCAGTTTTTACCCCATTGAACTGTTCGAATTCGTTCAAGGAAGAGTCAGCTGCATGTTTGTGATTCCCTTGGCTTTTGAACTATTTCAAGTAGCGAGCTAGTTTTTACCTCGTTGAACTTTTGGAAGTTGTTCAAGGAAGAGATCAGCTGCATGTTAGTGATCACCTTGGCTTTTGAGCTATTTCAAGTAACGAGCCGGTTTTTACCCCGTTCAACTGTTAGAACTCGTTTAAGGAAGAGATCAGCTGCATGTTAGTGATCATCTTACGTTTTTAACTATTTCAAGTAACGAGCCAGTTTTCACCCCATTGAACTCTTAGAACTCCTTCAAGAAAGGGATCATCTTCATGTCAATGATCACCTTGGCTTTTGAGCTATTTCAAGTAACGAGCCAGTTTTTACCCCATTGAACTGTTAGAACTCGTTGAAGAAAGAGATCAGCTACATGTTAGTGATCACCTTGGCTTTTGAACTATTTCAAGGAACGAGCCAGTTTTTACCCCTTTGAACGTTTACAACTCTTTCAAGGAAGAGATCTGCTTCATGTTAATGATCATCTTGGCTTTTGAACTATTTCAAGTAACGAGCCAGTTTTTACCTCGTTGAACTGTTAGAACTCGCCCAGGGGAGAAATCATCTGTAAGTTTGTGATCATCTCTCTTTTTGTGCTACTTCAAACCAGGTGTTATCTCGTTTATCTGTTGCAACTCGTTTAAGATTGAGATCAGTTGTAAGTGTGTGATAATTTTTGTTTCTGAACTATTTAATAACAAAAAGTTATTTCCGCATTGAACTGTCAGAGCAACCCCCTTAGGAAAGGTCATCTTCAACACTCTGATATTTATTTTGGTGTATTAAATGTAGCAAGCCAGTCAGTTCCCTAGTGAACTTTTGTTTGAGTAAATTTTGAGAAATTGCTGACATAGCACCGATAATCTTTGTTTTTAATGCATTGAAAGTAACAGGCCAGTTATTTCCCTATAGTTATTTCCTCAATAAGCCGTTAAAATATTGTCAAATGTGACAGCTGTCAGGTTCCGATCTTCTTTATTTTCGAGGTGTTTAAATTAACAAATTATTTCCCTATTAAGCTGTTATAATTCATTTGGAGGAAACATCGGAACTTTCGGATCATCTGAAAATTAAAAATGAATCTGATAAATAATAAAACAGTTAAATCATATTTACCGCTAAAACTTGGAGGTGTCCTACAAGTTTGTAACATTAAGATTTTATAGTTATTTTCTCGCAAACTTTTCACTGTGTCAGTTACTTATTTTTATCTCTGTCCGGTATCGAATACATTAAACGTTGCTTATTTGTTAAACTTTATAAGAGAAACGGTTTAACGTATTACCTGGTTTAAATGTCTAAATATATCTTTAAAATCGATATATGCATTCATGTTGGCGGTATATTTCTTTCACATTCTTGTTTTTATTTTTCGATTGAAAGAAAAAAACATGAAAACTAGTGAAAAACACGTTTTCCTTGTTTTTTAATATAATATTATTTTTCAGTATTACTTTGAAATTTTATCGTAGTGGCTGATGTTTAACTGTATAGCGACTACCTTTCTTTGATTTTTTCTGTTAATTTCTCTGGTATTTTCTGTGGAAAACTTGGCTGAAAACTCGATTTCTTAAAAGTCTGTGCCAATTACCTTTAATATCGATATCTGTTGTAGTTTATTGGCTGACGAATCCAGATGTTAAATCCTAATCTTCAATATTTTTATACAATCCTCATAAAACGAACAATTTTTCTAGATCATTTATCCTACTGTAAACATTTCAAAAAATTTCTTTCTGCTTGTATTTAAGGATACGAAACTGCGTAGATATGACTTTGGAGACAATCTGAACGAGTAAATGTGCTTTAAAGAAAACAGAATTTATCTTACCTGTGAAGCTCTCCGTAACCGAACAGTCAAAGCAGGCCGGATCAGACAGTAGTTTCTCCTGTAAAGGTGGACAGCAGTTTCGGATCTTATCTGAGGGCGCATTTTCTTTAATAAGTTTTCTCAAGTGTACAGACTGATAGACGAAATATACACAATTGAAAAAAAAAAAACTAAAAACAAACAAACAAAAACGGCGCATCTACTCAAATACGGGTATCCACTAGAAATAACGTTTGATGTGATAAAAGTATAAGATTTATGAAAAGAAGTTTTAGAGATTTAATATTTGAGAAAAAAAAAAACGAAAAATGACGTTTTCGGACTTATTTTTAAAATGAAACAAAGTCCAGCTCAATATCATTACCACAGATTCTGGCCAGTTTTTTTTTAATGATTTCCCCCTAAGCAAGGCAATAAATCCACTAAATGTTAGAGAATATGAAGAAATACTATTAAGCATAGTGAAGAATAAAAGAACACGAATTAAGAAGACAGAAGATAACGATTGACATTACATTTAAATTTTTGAAAATTAAAGATGACTGGGAAGCATGAAGCTGAAAGAGAGTTCCACAAGCGAGAAGTGCGAGAGAAGAAATTTATTATAGAACTTACAGTTATATCCAGCCATTTCAACTGTAAAATGAGTTCTCAGTTTCAGTAAAATGTGGTGGGACTGAAACCTGCCAACCCCAATAGAGTGGCGTGGAAGCACTTGAACATAATAAAACTAATGGTAGTAAATACCAATACAGTTTATTTGTGTCGTAGGGGTGGGGGGGGGCACTTTTTAGGGATGACGTCTATATGCGAAAAAATCTCAAATCTCTTGTCTGGAAGACCAATACTGATTATCTACAACTGGGTTCTTTGGAATTACTTTTATCGGTACAGACAGATTGAAAAGCTTGAAAGCGAAATTAAAAGGAAAACAATTTAATACGTTTTTGTTCAGTAAAGCCCTCCTGCCACACACACACACACACACACACACACACACTCTCTCTCTCTCTCTCTCTCTCACACACCCACTCTCTCTCACGCTCTCTCACGCTCTCTCTCTCTCTCTCTCACACACACACACGTGTTTTTGGACAGCAATCCCACTTTTATACAAGTTTCATAGAAGACAAGGTATTTCGATTAATCTCTTATTCAATTTGTTTTTTCTTCGTATGTTTTCTTTTAAAGTGTGTAGAATGTGTCGAAATATTCCATATATCCGAGCACTTTCGGATATATTATCAAAGGTGTTTCTGTTATTTTTGTAACTAAACATGTGAAGTTTCATAAATGTGATATAGTGATGTGAATATTTTTTTTATTTTCCAGATACGGTCAACACGTTGTGGCCGTGTTCATAGATGATATTTATGAGTATTGACTTTTTCCTTTTTATTATTAATGTTTCCATTATTTTTAGTGTTTTTTTTTTTTTTTTTTTTTTTTTTCTTAATGTGAATGAAGCTGTTATGGTCATATTTTTCACAAGTATGTTACGGGCGGAGTTTGGTAGGTTTCCGTGTGTACTTAAATGGATCCCAATTGAAAGAATGCAAGAAAAAATGAATAAAAAGCTTAATCGCTGTAACTTTAAGTCATCTTTAATAAATACACCCACACACACACATACACACACATACACACACATACACACATATATATAAATAACGCTATCAGAATAATGCACGATGTAAAATATAAAAATATATAAACAGAACTAATATAAGAAATGGCGTCACAGTGGTTAGCGGCTCGGATTGAGAAATCGGAGTGCCGTTCGAATTCCAGTGCTAATACCGTTGGGAAAGGTATGAATCCTCTTTTTCTCCTCCAGCTATGGGTAAATAGCAGGACAGACCGGGCTCTATAGACTTGTTCTATAGTCTTATAACGCAGAAAGAAATGGCAACCTACTGCGGGAGAAAATCTGCCTCGTCGTCTGAAAGATACATGATCGCCTCAGCGTGTATCACGCATGGCACATGACTGAGCATAAGAAATATAAATAAACAATACTACTGTAATATTGCCACTTTTCTGCTACTTAAAGTTTCATGTCGTCTCCCAGGTAACTGCTTTAAAATAACATCTATACGGCAGTCTTACAATCTTCAGCCAGTTCAAGAGACTTAATTCTATATTTATATTGATTCTAAATACGGATATTAGTATCTTGTTCTTTAGTCCGCCGGAAGATTGTCAGACAACCGTATAAGAATCTGGGAGTCCACATGAAACTTTAAATCGCGGAAAGATGGCAATATTTGATTATATTTTACTATATTACTTCTATATAAACTGATGAAATTGGTAGAACTTTCCGTAGTTAATATGCTTTTCTTTCTTTCTTTCTTTCTATCTATCTATCTAACTAACTAACTAGATAGCTATCTATCAGGTATGCGCTCACATGTAAATATATCGATCTATCTTTTAACATATATTCTTTTTTCTCTTTTTTTCTTTCTTTTTTCCCTCCTTTTCTCTCCTTTTTACATACTGGTATAAACTGAGTTTTTCTATTTAAAAATCAGGTACCAAAAAGTTACAAATGTATGCTAGCCGCTTAAAATTTCCCGAATTATCACCCGCACTTTCTATGAAATCAATTTCTAAAATTCAAATTCAAAAAAAGACAAGAAAAAAATGTAGTTCTGAAGAGAGGACATAAATCCGATAATTGGATCTTTTATTTTGAAATTTATCGATTAGTTTTAGCGTCAAATGGCGTTTTAACTTTATAGATTATCTCTTCTGTTCGACACTCTCGAATTGATCAGACATAAAGATTGCAGAAATATAACCAAATTTTTGCATAATTAGGATTATGAATATTTTTGCTTGTTTGTTATGTGATCGAATCCAAAGTGATCAATGATGTTAACTTGAGTACAACTCGGAAAGTAATCTTTGAAATCGACTCGTTCAGTTGATGTATGGACATATTTGGATGAAGGCAAAGATCCATGAAAAAAATTCCTCGGTTAGGGCAGGATGTGTCGATGGGGAAATTGATAGCGACTCCGAATGAGAAATCGAAGAGCTGAGTTCGAATTCCTATCGCGTATATACCCTTGGGAAAGGTATGAATCTATCTCCTCCCCTCCTATGGTTTAAATAGTAGGACTTGCGTCTGGAAAAATCAGTTATTCTCAATCAGTTATTCTGCCGCCTGTCCTGAGAAGTCTGTATGAGACTGGGCTATTAGTCATAAACCTACCCCAGACGATTCAATACACGTTTATCACACACACCCTCTCTGTGTTGGGAATTCGCTGGATGCATTTTGTCTTTTTCTTTTCTTATTTATGTTAAATGTTTTTATTCTCCCCGTAACCTCTGTTTTGATGTTATCTTCTTATATAAAAGACGTCAATATTTCCCCCATTGTTGTCTGGCGTATGCAGATATTATTTCTTGTTTTATTTTGCCACATTCTAAACTTCCTACCGCCAACTCTCACAGCCGTGTCCACACCCCCAGTCGACCGTGAACGTATGGACACCACCCCGCTTACTGGATCTAAAAACTAAAACAGTGTGGGCAGCGAGCAGGACTTGACCAGTTGACCAGGCGAAATAATTTACGGGTACTCAGGGAGCGTACGGCCAGTTACCCCTAAGGTCGGTTCGGACTGAGTGGACACCTAAACACAAAGAGGAAGACGCCGGAGGTTGAGGGGCTGGGGACGAAGTGGTAGATAGGGACGTTGATTGACTTCCCTTTCGATTATACCTCATACGTAGTAGTTCAATGGATTCAGGTCTGGAGAACTGGGGGTCTTATATTTGGCTTCTCCACATCACATATGATTTGTATCGAAGACTCTCAGTCACAGTTCTTCCGACAGAATTCTTTGGAACATTGAGCTCCTTAGCAATAGCGTTAATTGACGTTGTCGAGTTCTTATAGATAATTTTCTACACTTTTCGTACAAATTTGAGTGTTCTGATGTTATTGGGCACCTTATCTGGCGTTTTACCTTTGGCACTGCTGTAGAATCTCTATCAGCGACATTTAACAACAAACAACCGTACAACATTCAGCAAGCGAGCAAACTACTATGCACTGCCTTTAAGTGATTATGGTGTATATTTTTTTTCATTTGAGTAATTTTCATGTTTGTCATCATTTATCTGAAAAGAAATGATGACCAGAACAAGTTATAAAAAAGTTAGAGCTATTATAAGATGTGTCCCCAAAGAACTGAGCAACCTTGTCTATTCAGATAATATGAAGAGATAGGAATCAAAATTTCAAAAATAAAAAATAGGTAAGTAATCAGTATGAGTCCATTCCACCAAGGGCTCTTTTATTGAAATCTTAGAAATTTTCTTTATTATACTCCTGCTTATCTCTCCCCGCCCCCAACTTATTAGAAACATAAAAACGGCAAGAGGAGAAACAAATGTTAACAGATGCAAAGAATTCAAAAGTGCGGACGTCATTGTCCCCCATAATTGGTCTTTTGCATCTAGCTACGTTGTACGGTCATTTAACTTCAAAACTCCAACTTACACAGCCCACACTCTTAAAAAATTCAAAACTAAAAATATATCAGAAATGCGAAAATCAACGAAGATACCAAACGATGTTTGTAAGGGAACGCCCTTTAAGCATACTGTTAGCCTCTCAACTGAAATTATTCGGACCGTGACGTAAATTTAAACCAATGTTCACATTTTCAAAAAATATAAACTTACATATAAGTAAAATATAGACTTACACTTAACTATCCAAACTCCTTTTGTTGGCTGATTACATCCGACCCTTCTTAACTAACTCTATGTCAGACAAAACAACACCCAGGAGCATCCGAGCTTTTAAGTAAATAGCTTCGCATATTTGTCAGAAAAAGTACCACTCACTAAGATGAATCTCTAACACATCCTTTAAGAGTGACTTACAGATAAATGATGACAATACACCTACCTCCCTGAATATTAGTTGTTGCCAGAAATCCTACCTGTCTATCAAGGAGCCATCTAATTTTAACAGCCAGACAGTCTGACATTGCTGTCTTCCTATTGTTAAATCAAAATCATTTTGTGGGACGAATATTATTGGAAACTTGAACATTCAATAATCTGTAGGATATCTCTTCTGACATTTTATTTAAATAATGTTAACAGCCACCTATGTAGCCATGTCCACAGTTTTCAATTTGATCGATCAGCTCGGATTTATCAATCAGGCTAAATCATTGATCACTTTGAACAAGCGTCCATCATTCGAAGGAAGAGGAGCGTTATGAGCCCCCTCCCCCGCTTTTGATCTTTGAGTCAAGAAAAGTTTTCTAATTCTCATTTTAGACAAGCTACCCTAGAACTCTGGCGTAAAAGAAAAAGAAACGTGATCGTTGCGAAAGAAAGGAATCACAAAAAGCAATAATTACAAGGGTACAACTTTCAATGGCAACATTGGATACGCCCAGCTCTAAAGCGTGTTATAGACCCACATGTTTCGTGAACTCTTCACCAATATAGAGTTGCATTGAGAACAATGATTATCATCCGTTGAACAAGAAGAATCTGTCTGCTTGTACATTATTATTGGCATCACAAACGAAGTGAATTTCCTGAACAGTGATCATATCCACACAATTAGAATCAAAATGGTGAAGCATAGAGGCTGCTTTCTTTTGATCACTCAACATTCATACTTGCGAAATTGAACGATCTGTTTTACTCTGCCTCTACCTACATGGCTATAACTAGATCCCCAACCTCGAACTGGAAGGTTTACTTTTAACGTCTTGTAGAAAGAAAAGTAAAGCTAAACCGGAATTGGCTTCATTTTGAGAATGGAATCTGTGAATTAACATTTGAGAATGTTGATTGTTCGAATAGACTTGTTGACCATAGAGATATTTTTTGACTTATCAGTATCCTTGCTATTGAAACTAGTCTCTTGAATTGTGATTACATCCAGCAGTTCAAACAGTTTAAATTCAAGTTGTCAGTTCTTGTGCTAGAAATCGCTGCTTTTCTATTTTTGGGAATTTTGTTGGGGGAGGTAGAAACACTTATTTATAACAGGTCACCCATTGCTTGGACATAGAAAGTGTCACAATCAGTTTTGGAGAGTGAAATCGACCCAAAGAAGCTTAACTCGTTTGGTCAATTTTTCTGTTGTACATTCTAAAATATAGAAGAGCTAATGTTATCTTTGATGCTTGCTTTTGGGGAGGGATGTGCAGATTTGGTTACACATCTATCATGGATGATGGCATGATGTCTTCGTCGAAGCTGTAATTGACATCCATCGCCTCCAACAGATACATATGATGTTATATGCAAGAGTAGATCCGTACTTTTTACCTTTGAAACTGTGGTTTTGTATTTTTAGTTGGAACTGGATTCTATACCGTTATTGGTTTTGGCATACCCTCCTTTGTACATATGACTGCATCCTGACCAGATAGTTCGCAATGCCGTAGGCCATCGACTACAACTGGCTCCTGCCTGCCTGCTGATTGCAGCAGTGGATGTCAACGCATTTGAATTAATGTCGATTTTATTTTATAGAGATGAAGATAATCTAATTTCCGTTGCTAGATCATATCCATCCGTTAATGAAGGCCAGATCAAACCCCTATGCAATGATTCCAATTGCGCATCGACTAGAATTCACAGTACTGAAACTGAAGCAGTTTTTTTTGCGGGTTTGGGAGAAATAGTCTTTGAACACGTGATTACAAAAATGACCAATTTTCTGTTAAAATCAACAATATGGCTGTCAGTCATCGTCTACAATCGCCATCTTTGGCTTATGGTACATGAATCTTCGGAATTATGTCAAATGTTATTTTCATTATTTTCTTTTATTTAAGGAGAACGAGAACATTTAAACGTTGTAAACTGCGTCTATTAGAGCAATATTGAAAGTGGCCTTTTAATACAATTAAATCCTTAAAGGCCACTTTTATGTGTATATTGTATGTTAACTACACTTGGAGGGACACAGAACACTGTTCCTGATATTTAGTCTTCAAATGCAGATATTATTTCCTTCATTTTCTCGCCCTCCTAATATTGGTGTAGAAAAACATCCTAATTCTTCTTCTTCAGAGAGAGAGAGAGAGAGAGAGAGGTGTACTGGGTTAAAAAATTTACTGGCCAGCAGTATCCACTCGATCAAATTACAGGTATCATTAAAGACTTACATTCACAGAAAAATTGTACATAAAATTAGCAGACTAGATGTAGGAAGATAAATCAGTCGTTGGTTATTCCCATGAAATATATTTATCGACTGATTTTTACGAGGTCCTCATCAGTTTTCTTCTTTATTTGAAGACTTTATTTATTCCCTTTGTTCGGTACCATTGTTTTCCCCGTCATTGTTATTATCACAACATTTCGACTATCCTCTAACCTTCGTCAGGTGTCTGTCGATTTAGGTTATATTCAAAGAATTTCAAACTGAACCCATTTCATATTCTACGGATGTAAATTGTTCACCTTTCACTGTCCATGTCGGCATTAACACAATTTTTCTAATTGATTAACTGTTAATATTTTTTCTTTCTTTTTATGAGTTGTGTTGGATTTGTTGTCTGGTCAAAATTGCTTCATCAAGCTTGTTAGCGTCATAAGTTCGATTCTCACCAGGCTCGCTAACTGTTCGCTAATTAAAGCACTTGTATAGTCTTTAATTAATTGTTTAAGGCTTTTAAACATGGCCAATCAGTTTTATTTCCGGGAAAGACCTACTGAAGCTTTCTGACTTCTGTAGATACAAGTAAATATTAAAATAAAATTTGGAAGAAAAGAAAATTTATTTAAGAAAGAAATACATTTTCAGTCTTTAAATAGTAATATAGTTCACATTAATTCCAATCTATGTGCGTGGCTTATTATGAGACAGCAAGAATTCACGTATCAGACTGAACCTTTCTCAGAATATTTGTTAAATACCAATCATACTAATTTTTCTGTTGTGTAAAGTGCATCAGGTGTTTTTTTTTTGTTTTTTTTGCCTCACTTAACGTAAGCACTGATAATGCGTTGATCCCATATCTCCGGCTTTTCGAGGTTAGGATTAGCTCTGTTCATTTCTTCAGGCAAAACAGGGAGCAAAAATTGAAGCAGATGTGTCTAGTCACCGGAACAACACCAACCGAATGCATTAATAGGGGAGGGTTGAGTCACCATAACGGCTTTGCTGCGATGTTTGCGAGAACCAAGCTATTTTTGCTTTTACTCACGCATAAGGCATGGTATTAATTCATTTAACATGAGACATCATTCAACATTTTCCCCATCGGATATTATCAAGACCTGTACATATGCTGAGGTAGAGTAGATTAAAGGCTGTGTTTTGATGAATGAAAAGATTATAATTGATGATTAATGAAAGGATAAATATCAATGGGTTTTCTGTCACAAGAGAGATTAGATCCATTTAAATGACTGTTCACTCCCGAGCACCTCAAGCTTTATTCTTTTTGCCCGATTCACGCTCTTTACTAACGGCGGTAGACTAACGATCGGAAGAGCAACTGAAATGAAGATAGAAGCAAATACTAGTCGAAAATTAGAAGACACATATATAGAATCAGAAAGAGACATTTCTAGGACTCAAAATAAGGAAAGAAGGATTAGAAAATTTGACACTCACAAAACAGAAGGAAACAGTGTGTAACGTAACAATCTTGTGCAAATGAATGGCGCCACTAGGCGTGGGAAGGATAGTAAATAGACAAACATTGCTAACGGTAGGAAGTTGTACAGAGTTATGATTTCCCATGTCCTGTAGAGAAACAGAAGATAGAAGAAGAAAAAGAAGTTGATATTAAATTTGAAAAGTTCTTTTGCGAACATTTGCTCATTTTATATCATAAAATGGACGAAGGTTTTATTTATTTTTCTTTATAAGCATCCATATTTTGAGGCAATTCCTATTTGCAAACAAGGTGCTAGAAAAGAAAAAGTGGTAATAGGATATGTGTTGTTGATATCGGTTTGGTGTCAAAACTCGGAGAGCCGAGTTCGAATTCCAGTCAAGTTCATTATATTCACTTACGCACAAATAGCCTTGGCAAAGGTATGAATCCATCTCTTTTCTCCCAGCTATGGGTTAAATGGTAGAACGGGAAAAATCGTCATGTATTTTAAGATACATGATCGTCCAAGCATGTGTCATGTAACTGACTGAATGGGAGGAGGATGTACTAAATCAGATGTTAAAAGTCTTTCTGGAGGGGGGTATTAAATTTAAAAGATTTTTTTTTAATTCTAAATATCTAGACAGACATTTTTTGATGTTTTGATTTTAAATTCACATTTGGTTTTTGTTTTTACTTATTTTCTGGAATGAGAGGTCCGTATAGATGTGTTTTTTTTTTCTGCACATGAGACATAGCGTTTTTAAAAGGTAATGTTTTCGAAAATGTGGATAGGTGAAATAAAAGAAGTTTTATTTATTTAAATATTAATAGCAATAATGATTTTAAATAAATGATACCCTCTCAACTGAACAGCATTGTCATAAATTGAGAAGAAAGAGGGAAATTTAATTTTCTGTTTAATTTAAAGCCCGAACAAAATTTAGCGACGATTAACAAATTTTATATCCAAAAGGCAAGATGCTATGGCGTCAAAAATAGCTTGGTTACAATACAAAATGGTGTGGTGGTGCTATGTCAGATGATTTATTTTTTAAAGTCTTTTATGTGTCTCTTAAGGACGTGTTCGATTATAGCTCTCCACAGTTTCCTGTCCTTTGTAGTACTGAGCAAAGTCTGTCTTTTGCTAAATCTCCTAATCAGCGTTTCTGTCAACCATTTTTTTCTTTTCATTTGTCATTATTTTCTTTAATGAAACCTATAAACTTTTTCCGTATATCAGACTTATATAAATGTTTTGCTAGCTAATATTTCGAAATAAAAATAAATGAACTGAAAATTATGTTTTCTGGTTTATTGTTTAAAATTAATGGCAATAATGTTTTTAGACAAATGAAACAGCTGAAACGCATTGTCATAGGTTAAGAACAAGATGAGGAGGTTTCAGTTCCAGCAAAAAAGTGAGGGCTGTGAAGCTCCTTCAGCCTTCCCTATAGCCTCGTGAAAGATTTGGCGTCTAGAAAGTAAATTTTCCAAAGGGAACATCAAAGAATCATTCAATATCCAACAATTGGAACACTGGAACAAAGACTCACCAGCTCAGCAAATGCACATTTTTTTCCTTTTCTTTAGACAGAATTTTCATATTTTACCCGTTATGGAAATGGTATAGTTCTGGTGAGAATAACTGTTTCTATACAGGAAACATTAGGCAATCATTGATCGAACAATAACTGTTACTGTCGGTTGAAATATCTAAAATATATATACATATCTAAAATATATATATAAATATATAAAATATATATATAAATATATAAAATATATATATATAAATATATAAAATATATATATAAATATATAATATATATATAAATATCTAATATATATATATAAATATATAAAATATATATATGTAAATATATAAAATATATATAAATATATAAATATTTTCTTGAAACAGTTTTCTAGGAAATTAGATTTCGCGAGTCTTCTGTTGCCATTCTTTTTAGTACTGTTGGCAATTTTCCTTCCAAGACTTTTGTTTACGGTTGATTATGTTAATTATAGGATTTTTTTCTATTCTAGTTAGATGTGCTATCCATTTTAGTTGTTGCAGCCGTTGGGAAAACACAATGACATTTCAACCCTTTAAACAGAACGATGCCTGCAGAAATAGAACATATACTAATATACAACCAACTAATACAAAGTCTATCTACAAACATTACCAATAATAAACTTACTGATGAGGAAAAACTATTTAAAAAACTAAGAAAGAATAAATCATCAAATGACATTGTAGCTGAAATTTTGGAACATATCTTAATTTCTCCCCGAATTCAATAAAAGTTTCACAATTTTATGAAGGAAAGTCTGGAATCAGGCACGTATCCAACTAAAAGTGATATTTTTTATGCTTCATTAATTGCCTATACTTTATAAGTATGCAAAAACGCTTGGAAAAGATATTAGAATAATTCAGTACCTAAACTAGCAGCAAACTGCCTGCATACGGATAGGAAATGAGTTCATTAAATATACAAAAATAAAAGGGTGTGTAAGACAAGGATGCTTTTTCTTAGCAAACTTTCTCAACTTATATGCCATTCTGAGAGAATTAGTAGTCCTACCAGGATTCATTATTGGTCGCCACAACATAAGTTATGCAGATGACACAGTGTTGATAGTAGTCACAGAAAGGCAAGTACAAGAAGTCTTACCGAAGGTAGTGAAGGAAAACAAGAAGAAAAGAGTAACCATTATTTGCAAGAAGACTGAATTCATCATTGTTAATAAAACGAACAGCCCAATATGCAAATTACAAATTGATGATATCAAAATCAAATAAGTGCAACAATTTAGATATCTGTGAAGCGTATTAATAGAGGGCGTGCGACACTGAAATCCGAAAACACACTGAGATAGCATAAGATGCCTTCCAAAAGATAAGCAAAGTATTAAGAAACAGAAAAATGTCGTTAGAAACAAAGAAAAGAAGCACTGAACTGTTACGTAATACCAGCCCTACTATATGGCAGTGAATGATGGACAAGTTCTAAAGACAATAGCAACAAAAAGGACACTTATGATTAACATCAGGAAGAGACATTTCTGAAGCACACAATGAGAAACGAGGGCTTAGAAAATTTGATACCCACAGGACATATTAATGGTAAGGTGGTCAGTTAGGTTATGAGTTGCATAACCTACCTGGCGAGGTTAAACGAATGGATGGTGGAGCAAAGTTTGGGATGGAGGGCAAAAAGACAAAAGTTATTAAGAGCTACAGAGTACAGGAAATTGTAAGAGCCATGATCGTCAATGTCCTGAAAAACACAATACATAGAAAATGAAGAATGCGCTATGGAAACAAAAAGTAACCCTTAAGACTCTCACACATATATAGAGATATTTCAATTATGGTGAAAGTATTTATGAACATTATATTAACTAGGCTCTCATGAAAGTTAATTCACAATTTGCTTTTCGTTCTGGTAAGGGATGTAATGATAGCATGTATGTCATTAAAGAACTCCAGGAAATTGCACATCTCTCTTATAGGAAATTGTATACCTGCTATGAAGACCACATCAATAGAGACTTCCTCTTCTCATCCATTTGAAACCGCCTTTCAACCTCCGAATCCACTGATTACATTGAACTAATAGAGGAACTTTATCGGTTCACAAAATCTTACATAACTGGTGAGGACTCCAATACTCGAAGTTTTTCTCAGACTATGATATAGGCATTTACAAACATAGATATGATGAGATGAGCGCTGGCCATTTAAGCATTTCATATCACATCTCAAACGAATCTATCAATGGAAGGCAGCGATCTTGCTTTCCCTTCCGCGACCACTGATGGGTTCTACGCTGAAGACATAGAGATTTACAGTTGGGATAAGAATGATCTTGAATAGAAAAACAGTATCCTCCACCAAGTGTTCCAAGAAATCAGACTCTCCAAAAGAGAACCTATGATGTGAAATAGGTTGGTTGTTAGCTGCATATCAACCTACGATCTGGAATTGGAATGTTAACAGTGATACTACATACACTCCAATAACAATTCCGATTCCCAGAATCCATTAGAAAAATTCAGGATATAGATTTAGTAAATATTAAACGGTGTATTTGTTAATTATAACACATTTAGTATAGGAGACAATTCGTCCAACACCGGAAATTACAAGATCGAAACAGAAACCTAAGAAATTCGAGTCATATTCTTAACTGATCTTGACAGACTTTCATTATGGATGTCATGCATGGCGCCAAACTTGTTCAGAAATATCTAAACTGTCAGCTGTGTCCTTAAAATCGCTTTCTCTGATCAATGATTCAAAATGTCTTTGAACGAGTGGTTTTGACGAAGACCATTCTTCTTCGAACTATGCTACAGAATAAGAAACAAAGAACTGTAGCAGATAACAGCAACCAAATCAAACAAAATCAAGACTTTCAACAGCAGCAAAATATTGACGTTCCACACTACTTCAAATAAAAGGAAGGAAACTTCCACCAATACTGGAAAGATCTACTGGGAATGAGAAACCTATTTTCATGAAAAATTGATTTAAAACAAATATTTAATAAATTTAAAGTAGTACAGACCTTTCGGTCAATGAATTCCAAATGTTCACTTGTACGGAAACGACTAATATTATCTTTATCATTACTATCAGGTCATCCCATAAGTTCTGTCCGAATTTTGAATAAAGAAAACAAGTGACCAAATGTTACATTTAATTACAGATTCAATCAACAATGTATTTTCCCTGATTATCTATGACTTCCTTCCATCTATTAACAAGCTTACTAATTCCATTACTGTAAAATTCTTTTGGCTTTGATTCGAAGAACTCACAAATGTCAGTTTTAACCTCTCCCTGTGTTACAAAAGCTGTTTCTTCCAAAAGATTCTGTAAGCTACGAAACAAATGGTAGTCTGAAGGAGCAAGATCGGGAGAATAAGGTGGATGAGGAATTTTCTCCCAACCAAGTTCTTCGATCTTTTGTGACTTGATTCTTGCTGTGTGGGGTCGCGCATTGTCCTGATAAAACATCACCTCTTTTTGATTCACTAGAGCAGATCTTTTTTTCCTCAAAGCTTGGTTCAAACGCTCTAATTGCTGACAGAATATTTGAGCATTAATTGTTGCATTAGGTAGTAAGAATTCAAAGTGGATTATTCCTTGGCGATCCTACCAGATTGAAAGAAGAACCTTTTGCCCATGATGTTCCCTTCTCGGCTGTGGCTGGGGTCCTTCCCTTTACCAAGCCACAGTCTACGACGCTTAACATTTCGATAAAAGATCCATTTTTCGTCGCCAGTCACAAGTCTATCCAAAAAAGGTAAAACAAGTTGACGAAAATGGAGAGAAGAGCAGATGTCAACTCGGGATTTGAGGTTGTTTGAGGCACCCATTTTCCAAGTTTAGGAACTTTTCCAAATTGTTGACGATGACGATGAACAGTTGTATGGTTTGAACTGAGAACCACTGCTAATTCCTCAACTGATAAAGCAGGATTTTCTTCGAGGGTTGCTTCAAGAAGATTTTCATCAAACTCAACTGGACGTCCGGTTCGATCTTCATCTTCAAAGGTGAAATCTCCACCTCTGAATTTTGAAAACCATCTTCTGCAAGTTCTTTCATTCACACATTCCTCTCCATAAACTGAGTGAATGTTTCTAGCCGTTTCGGCTGCTGAGTTTCCTTTTCTTGAACTCATAAAGCATTATGTGCCTCAAATAATTCTTGGGTACTTCCATGTTAGCAGGTTTTTAATCAAACAAAATTTAATTCTATTGTTCTCTGAAATAAAATTTGATCAGTTTAAATGCATCTAAGCATAAAAATAATGTTCAGCTCCATTAGACATTATAAAATACTCTTTAAATTTCGTTCATTTTAACAAAAAGTTAAAATTCAGACAGAACTTATGGGATGACCTGATATTTCTTTGTGATTTTGTAGTGGCACTCTATTCAGGTCTGATGGAGTATTGTCTTGTTATTTTTAAGATTCTCTAATTTGTTCGAATATTATAAAGCCCACTCATATCATTTCAAGAAATAGTCGATCGTCGCTCTACATTTGATTTGTATTTATTACCTGTGAATTACCGCGTGAAAGATAGCGGGGGTGGTTCCTGTTATTTTATTCATAAATTTTGAATTCAGAGCTGAACTCCTCCAAGAATAGGGTCATGTCTACTCTGTTATTTCTAACATGTCGTCATTGGTAGAGTATGAAATGGATTCATAACTTTCACAGTGTTATTTATGCGAAAGTGAATGGAAAAAAGGCGATTCCACAATTTGAACCTTGCTCGACGAATCCCTTTCTGCACTGATAACAGTTACACTACTCGTGCATTAACATTGTATTAATTCATTGTATTCTGATCTGGAATTTTCACTGTATAATGTTCGATATATTGTGATTAACAATTGGTACTGAGTTAATTGCATTGACAGAAGGAGATCCTTTGGATTGTATTGACAAAATATTCATTGCGGAAAACTGGAGCGTCTGATTCAACATTAAAATACTGACTTATCAAAACAAACACCCACACGCATACACATATGTATGTATCTTTTAGTTCGAGTAAATTTTTGTAATTTGAAAACGCCAATATTTTTTCTCCTCCAGTAAGAATTTCAATATACTGACACCCTCCTTTAAATTTAGATGTCTTAAAGCCACATCTTTTTTTTCTGACGAGGACAAAATGAAGCGCCATTGTTTTAACAGGTACCTTGGTAGGCGTCGTATTTTTGTCTCTAGGGGGAGATTTGAAGCACTAAGAGAGACATTATCACGTGTTTATCCATTCACAAGGAAAGAGATTTTATCAAGTGTCATTTTCTTACTGAATTATTCTCCGGTGTCATTTTCTCATCTGAAAAGAAAACGGCTTAGTGTTTTACAGATGTAAATGATTACCTACCCATCTCTTCTTTGTTTCATATATATATATATATATATATATATATATATATATATATATATATATATATATATATATATATATTTTATTATTATTATTATTATTATTATAACTATAAACAATATATTTAGTGGATATACGTAGACATTTCTCAATACTTACAGTAAAATAATGATTCATTTTCAACTTCTAATGTTTTTTCATTTCTTTGAAGATTAATTAATATCATGGTAGGAACATTTTGTTTACTCTTTTAGAATGACTTTAGGTCGGGGACCCATATCAGGTACTGCTTGCTGTATGTATTAAAAAAGAAAAGGTCTTTTGAATAACGGAAGTGATGAGAAATATAGTTTGTCAGCGGGAGGAAAGCTTTAAGTGTTCAAACATGAGCACGATGGTTTGGTCAGTTTCCACTGGTAAATATTTCTCTCGATATGAACGAACAAGTTCTGCCAATATTGAGCTTCTGCTAACCGTAGTTGAGAGAAATTCTCAGCAAACGACACTAGAATTAGCAAAAACGTTCAATATATGTCACACTTCTACCAAAAATCACCGTCAAGAATTCGGAAAAATTGTCTAAATTTGGTCAGTAAGTCCCTCAACATCTGAGTGTTTCCCATCTTAATAAAACATTTACTCCATGCTCGTCATTGAAGAATAAACTTGCTACCGAATATTTCCTGGGTAGAAGTGTCACCAGTTATGAAATGCGGGTTCCTTATAATAATAACCAACAGAATAACAATGGTTAATACCTACTGAACAAGGAGAATTCATCTCCAAAACAGGATTACACCTAAAAAAAAGAAAGTCTCTTGGTTTTGTGGGATATGTGAAGGGGGTCGTCAATCATGAAGTGCTACATCAAATTGAAACAGTCAACGCATAGGTATATTGTGTTGGATTACCGCCCCCCCCCTCACCTGATTAATAAAATCTCACTACGATTAGATTTTGGAATTATCTCCCCCAACCACTGACGACTGTTACAGGCGGCGCGAGATTTGAAAGACACTTAATGTTCCTTTGAACTTTTCACATTTCATTTCATTTCTCAATTTTTCTTTTGTTAAATATTCTGACAAAATATTTGTTATTATTTCTTTATTCAAATTCTATGTTTTATTATTCCTTTGGATTTATACAAATCACCCAAAATTGTTAGTGGGTACCAAGAGCTTATAACTTCTCACCAAAAGTGTTTATATCGGCTGCCAAGTGATGTTCTCCTGATGTTAAAACATCAACATCTTATATATTAAGACAATTTGAAAAAGAAAATTAGTCAAAAAAAAAAAAAAAAAGAGAGAAAATTTTCTTTACAGTTCAGAGCAACATGTGCGTATAATTTTGGTAGATTGCTACAATTACTATACACTAGCCGAGTTACAGTCACTTCACAGCTTAATCTTTTTCACTTCATCAGCGTTTATAATAACCTAATACCGCATTCTTTCCCCATAGCAATAAACATGGAAGGACCAATTGAAGTTACAGCTACCCCTCCCCCAATTCAATTCACTGGATATACAGACATAGTTCGTCCAACTGCAAGCCATTTTCACGGCAAGAAGAATAACTTTGCAAAAGACGAAATTCGCCTACATTGTCAAAAAGCTTTTAAAGGAGGTCGCCCGCGAAATTCTTGACTTGTTAAACGCAGTGCTTGAACAGAATCCATGCGACATGATGAGACAAACAATTTTACAGCGGACTGGCTAGTCCGAAGAAAAGAAATTGTTAAATCTTTTAGCAATGTCTCCATTGAAAATAGGACACTTTCTCAACTCCTGAGAAACATGAAGAGTATTCTCGAACCTCACATCTTGTCCGAGAAATTTTGCGGCGACTATGGCTGAATAAGCTGCCAAACCACGTGACCCAAATATTAACCCGTTGACTGGAAGATGTCGACCTGGATACACTGGATACACTGGCAGAGACCGCTGACAAAATATGTGTAAATGCAGGCATACACATCAACGCCATCTAGAATCCGATTAACGTACAAACGGACAAAATCTAGCGACTCCAGCCTGCCATAGCTAACCTTACCGAGCGAGGGGAAGTCATGTCAATGAGATTCGGACACATTCTTCGTTATCACAGGCGACATTCCAGCCGAAACAGACGTATCAGCCGACACAGTTCAAAATCCCTCGTACGCCACACCTGAATATGTTGGTACCATCACAAATTTGGTACTAATGCTAAAAAGTATACACAACTCTGTACACACGTAGCACCGAACTATGGATACGGATATTCGAACCAGTGATGACGATGACTGCGTCCGGTTATTCGAAGAAAAAGTCGGGGTCTATTTTACATTCGTGACGCGTATTACGGATATGAATTTTTAGTTGACACACACGCGCAGAATTTAGTATTATCCCCCCCCCGACAACGAAGACTAATTTAACACCAGCGCGGTATAAAAGCCAAGCAGCGTACTATACAGAAATTAACGCATACTGTGGAAAATCACTTACGTTAAATTTTGATATATAACGTAGTTTTTCGTGGATTTTTATACAAGTAAATATGAAGACACCTATACTAAGTGCAGACTTCATCACAAATTCCAACCTATCGATGAACATGGCTATTAAGACACTGATAGACAACGAAACCAAGCTAAAATTCCATGTAATACCTTCCCTATATCTTTCAACAGATATCAGCTCAGCACTATACCGGACGATATGATTTTTCGCGAAATTCTTCGTAAATTTCCAGGGAATTACAACCCCATTCAAACATACTGACACAGTACTACACTCTGTTAAACACCACATTCAAACGACAGGACAACCGATCCATTCCTCCCGCCAGACTCAGTCCAGCAAAAACAAGATGGCAAAGGGAGAATTTCAATATATGCTGCAGCTAGGAATAATTCGACCTTCCAAGAGCCAGTGGTCATTCTCATTGCCCATAGTACCGAAAGCAGATTCTTCTACCTGTCGTCCATGTGGCAATTTCCGACGACTAAGCGAGTCACTAGTCCGATATTGCTATCCTATCCCGCATATACATGATTTCGCGGTGGGGTTGCAAGGTATGGAAATTTCACCAGACAACGCAATCAAGGCGTACTACAAAATACCCCCGTCGTAGAAAAGCGATTATACCAAAGACTGTTATTACCACCCCTTTCGATTTATTCGAATTCACCAGAATACCGTTTGGTTTAAGCAACGTGGTCTTTTCAAAGGTTGATAGACGAAGTGTTAAGAGGTCTATCTTTCACTTTCATATACATCGACGATGTATTAATAGCAAGCAAAAATATGAGCAGACTCGTGGAACATCTTCAACTTGTTTTTGAATACCTGCAGCATTTTGGACTGAAAATTAACGTCGATAAATGCACGTTTGGTGTAAAAAAAAATCTTTAATTTTTACGACAGGAATATTAGCTCTACCTGAGAAGATAGAGGTTATATTTTCTCACAGCAAGAGTCAACTCGTCAACTTCGAAGGTTTATTGATATGGTACATTTCCAACGAAGATATTTGTCACACAGTTCATTAAAGTTAGCTCCACTGACAGGCAAATTTAAAAAAACAGACAGAAAAAGAATGCAAAACTTTTATGTCAAGGGCTTTTTATTAGACGCTTAGAAGCATAGAAAGCCCAGGTGAACATCGTAAAAGTAAATTACCTAACCTTACACGCAAGACGCCAGCGGTTCCCTGCTGGCAGTCACCAGCAGGCCACCGGCGAGCCAACGGTAGGGCACGAGCGGTGGGCAAGTGGTAACATTGCCGAGACGAACACGTCGGCTGTCCGACAGCGGCCTACCATCGGTAAACGCGAGTAGCATGCCATTCAGTGTCTTGTATGTAGGGAAGTGATGATGAAAACGTAGTGCTAACTTTGGCAACAGTTGTCGGTGCCGTTTTTACAGCAAAATATTAACGAAGTAAACAAACCTCTATCCTTTTTTCTCTCGCAAGCTAAATTCCTCACAGATGAAATACAGCACATTTTCCAGAGAACTTCTCGCTACCTACTATTCGACGTTTCCATTATATTTTCGGGGGACATGAATTTACGGCATTTACTGACCATAAGCCACTCACTTATGCACCCCCCCCTACAGCAAGCCCGACAAATATTCGTCACGTGAAACATCACGACTACATTTCACAATTTACTTCAGACCTACAATATATAAAAGGTGAAGAAAATATTGTTGCAGACTCACTTTTCTGTACTTAAAGTTGCTTTGAACTTTTCACGTTTCATTTCATTTTTCAACTTTTCTTTTGTAAACTGTCCTGACAATGTATTTATTAATATTTCTTTAAATTCCATGTCTTATTATTCCTCTGAACTTATACGAGTCTACCAAAATTGGAAGTGGATCAAATGTACCAGACGCTTATTACTTCTTTATAAAAGTGTGTATACCCACTACAACTGTTATCAGTTGGAAGTACTGGACGAATATTTGCGGAAAAAGCAGCCATTACTGGTTAATTGTAAAGGCTTGTTGTTTTTACAAAATAATGTAAAACAAAAGAGTCACCACGGAAAATGTTATGGTATTAAATAGTGACATTTTTCCTCATCCTCCTTACTCTCTTGAGTCTGCTCCATCTGACTATCATTTTTTCAGAGTAAAAACAGTTTATTAATTGCAATGGATTTAAAACTGATATTGAATGTTTCTTTGAGTCCAAACATGAAAAATTTTATGCTTGATGGATCAACAATTTTCTAAATCAATGACACTTATTATCAATTAACATAAAGGAAGCATTTGCTTCTTTTCCATCTTTGAAGGCAACGAGATTGTCTTTTCCAACTTAATTTTATATATTTCTGATATTAGGGCATATTTGAATACTATGAGAATTACATTGCGTTATATTCATTAGTGTATATAACTATTATTATTAAATAACATTCGAGTATTATTGGTTTAATAAGGTTCTTCGATGTCACATAATTTTTTTTTTTTACATAAACGAAAAGTCATTTAATCTGATGAAATTTTAACAGCTGCCACTTACAGTATTTTTGTTCCATTTTGTTTGATTAATTTAAATGTTACAGGTTTCTTTAGGAAAAATAAGTTATATTTAAGAATGTGTAAAAATCGTGCATGGTATAGCATTTCAATTGATAGCATTGGTGACATTTACCAAAGTTCATGAATATTGATAAGAAGAAATAAAATTGAAAAGATGAAAATAAATTAAGTGGGAGATTATAATTTTAAAAAACTTTCATTCAACATTTCGTGTGCTAATGCGTGTGTTTAAATGTGTGGTTGTGTGTATGTAGTTAAGTATATATATATATATATATATATATATATATATATATATATATATATATATATATCAAGTATGGATAGGTATCCGACAAAATGATAGGAAAAAGGACAAGTAGGAAACAAACCTTAATCTAACATGGTTCACTTTATAAATGCTTCGTCAGAAATCAAAATAAAAATGATAAAAATTTTATTATTTTTATCTTGATCTCTGACGAAGCTTTAATAAAGTGAAATATGTCAAATTTAGATCTGTTTCCTACTTGTACTTTATACTATCATTCATATTGTTATGGTCCGGTTCCTTGTACTACGGTGATAGTCCAAGGTAGAACCAATAAAGAAGAACTCGAAGGCGGATATGGAATAACACAGATATATTACAAACTGGAATATATAGAGAGAGGTAGGAAAGTGTTAGTACGAACAATCAGGTTTAGTAGTAATTGTCTGAACGCGACTCTGTTTCGGAGTGCCTCTGACTCGACTGACTGACTGACTCCTGACAGACTTCACTCCAAACTTCAGACTGAACTCTAGACTTCAGACGGAACTCCAGATTTCAGACGGAACAGTATTTAGTCACCCCTCCCCACGGACTGAACTCCCAGCCTCCTCTTGAGAAACAGTATTTATTACGTATGGAATAGTCCATTATGTTATTATGGGTAAGGTCCCATAACATATATATATATATATATATATATATATATATATACGCGCGCGCACACACACACACACACACATATATATATATATATATATATATATATATATATATATAGAAAGAGAGAGAGAGAATACAAAAGAAAACTTACACCTATGTTAAATGTACATGGAAGGAAAAAATCGAAAAATATAAACAGTAAATTTCTGATACTCTCTGAAGAATGGACGGACCGGTCTGGAGTTGAGATACTTAAGTTAACGTCAATCAACTAAGTGAGAAACTTCTACTTTTACTCCCATAAAATTCGTTAGAGAGACCGGAGTCAGGTCGACGTAGAGATAGTATAAAAAAAGTGCTCAATACATAATTCACAAAATAGAATGTGGAGAGCGGATAATAAAATCATAAAAGATAAGAAGAAATTCACGCGTAACGCACCCTTCCCGGGGTTTCGACATTACGGTCTTGTCAGGAGATAGACACTTGTGAATGGTTAATACATAGCAGTAATTAAGCTATGGATCTTCTAATCAGTTATATATATATATATATATATATATATATATATATATATATATATATATATATATATATATATATATAACTTTAAACGTTATTTTTAGTTGGTAACCATATTTGAAATAGACGTCCCATTTTTTCTGTTTTTTTTTTCAAAACAGTGCGTACCGTCATGAATCTTGGAGAAAACATAATAAAAAGAATGTAGCCCCCTGCACTGTTCCTCGTCCACGCAACTTTTTAGGCAGAGAGAAAGAGAAATTTTAGAACTCAATTCGTACTTGTAGAGTAATGCACTGCTTTTATTAAATTTATCCTTTTCTCTAGAAAGCTGTATTATTGGGGTGCCTCCGAGAGCATATATATAGTCATCCACAGACTGTTTCGCTGTACCGCAGCTCTTCAGTGTAGCTATATATATATATATATATATATATATATATATATATATATATATATATATATATATCAATTTAATAACCTTAGCTTAGAAGCGGCACAAGGACGAAAGTAGGTAGCACGCTGTGAGAAGTGAATTCACTATTCAGTCGTAATTGATCTAGTGAGACAAGCATGCTAACCCCTAGTCCACGTCGGAGTGCGCAATTCCATTTTAAGCATTACAAAACGCACACACGCCCATACACACACACATTTACATACACATACACACACACACACACACACACACACACACACACACAAATATATATATATATATATATATATATATATATATATGAATATAAACAAAGGTGACCGTTTCATATTCTCAGGGAAAAAGAGAACAAGAACATTTAAATAAGGGCATAAAGACGAGTAACTGTAATTATAAAGTTTCAAAAAGTGCATTTTCCGGGCATTTCTTTTTTTTACTCCCGCCATATAAAATAGGCTGTCTGCTTCTGATATTTTTTTCTCGAGAACTGACAACAAAAATGTTAAACACTATTTATTTTATAGACGTCTTATTTACAATAATAGTGTTTAACTTTGTTGTTAATTCTCGAGAATAAAAATTGCTGAAGGTGTATATGGTAATAGCGACGTTAAGAGAAAAACTGCACATTTGACACAATATTATTTTTCTGTGGGTTACACTTTGTTAAACTTTGCTTGATTTTGTATCCCTCTGTCATTATGGCCTTCTGAATACCCTGAACACACACACACACACACACACCGGCATCGACTACTCAAAAATAGTTCAAACTTCTGAATCAACTGTTTTTGAGAAGTGGATGGCAGTGTGTGCGTGTGCCTGCGTGTGTGTGTGTGTGTGTGTGTGCGTGTGAGAGAGAGAGAGAGATAGTGAGATAGATAGATATTGAACAGACTGCGATAAATAGATATGAAAAGAGCAATCGATAGATAGATCGATACAAAGAGACTGCGATAGATAGATAGATAGATAGATAGATAGATAGATAGATAGATAGATAGATAGATATGGATAGACTGAGTTGAAGTGCGAGCTGGCTAGCTGTCCATCTCAGCGGAACAGATAGATAAATAGATATACAGAACTCTCGCTCTCGCTCACATACACAGTTCCTGTGTGTGTGTGTGTGTGTGTGTACTCTGTCGACTGTCGGCAGCAGTAGAATTAATCCCAGAACATTAGATTTTATTTATTTTTGCTACTCATACACGGTCAGTCGTGAAGGTGACCTTCACGACGAATACAAATGTTAATTCATTTCCAGGAGGCCAAGAGAAATCAATATTGCTTGGCTAGGATTTTTTTTTCGAAGACAAGCGACGATTGTAGGATTTTATAATCTGTTCATATTTTTGTATTATGTTTACAAGTCGCCAAATACAGATTTGATTCAATCAGTGACTGTCAAATTGAATTTAGTGTTAAGAAGGTCATGGAATTAACGGATGGAATTAACGTCGGGCGGTGAAAAATGATGAGAAAAGGACAACTACTACTACTACCCCCACTATTACTACTACTACTGTAATGTAAATATAGGATGTCAGTATACAAGGGCGGCTAGCTAATCCCCGTTTCTACCTGCTCAGGTACATTTGTGTTGCTTCAAAACTCACAGAGTCCACTTGTGGTTTATACTGCATCTATGCTGAGCAGACCTTTGTCACAGTTTTTGGGAGAAAGCGCGTTATCTAGCGTGATCAACAGTTTGAATAAGGCCAGTACGCGCACAAACCCTCGGTTACGATGAATTCTGAGTAACACAATCGTCGACGGCTCCCAAGGGTTAGGTCTACCCAATTACACTCAAAAGGCTTGGGTCAACCTATGGTATGTTTTTTAAGTACTTTCCAAAGGATCCCCTCCTCCAGACCGATAACATTAAGAAGTCACATTCCTAACAAATCAACCATGGTGAGATTCGAAACCTGGTGTCATCATCAGAAAACGAACGTTCTAACCATTCGACAACGTGTCCATATACTACTACTACTACTACTACTACTACTACTACTACTACTAATAATAATAATAATAATAATAATAATAATAAGCTTTAAGGTTTCGGTAAATCGTAGAGGAAATCTAGCAGAAAGTGAAGGTATCTAGACCTTATTTTGTCTTTTTTTACAGTAAGGTTCCACTCTGTACAAGGTCCGGTGGCCACACGTGGTACAGGGTTGCGTTAAGGGGTAGTTTTTATACGGCTAGAAGTGGAAGATAATGTTTAACTCATGAACAGGTCAAGATTGTAGTGATCGGGGAAACCTTCCTCCTCTTCGGAGTCTGTTCAACAGGGCAGTGGTTCGCCAGAAGAAACTGTTTGAATGGAATTTATTTCTCACTGATGGAATACGGAAGGAATGTGGGTGGAGTTTGCCACAATGTAATTGAATGAAGGGATCTTAACTGTGAAGGTCAAACCCGGCGGAACCAAGGAATGTAGTTTTGTCCGAGCATTTTTCATGCAAGTAGTATAGCAGTAAGAGGCTCGCCACACCTGCCTTGAGAGAGAGAGAGAGAGAGAGAGAGAGAGGGAGGGGGGAGGGGGAGAGAGAGGGAGAGAGAGAGATGAAAAGGACTCGGGAACGTTATCAAGACTTCAAAATCAGGACTGAGGAAATTGTGGAACAAAAAGATGACATTCGTTCCAGTTGCTATCTTGGTACTGGGCACAGTTCTGAAGTATATCGCATAAAGGCTGAGGGAACTGAAAATTAAGGAAAGAGTTGGAATCATCCAGATAGCAGCAATAATGAAAATAGCTTCGAGACAACATAAACGTTTGCATGAACAAACTCTTAAAGGTTTCATTGAAGATCATAAGTACAAATTTTGCGGGATGTCACGATCCAGTATGACTATGAAGAATTGCACAGAAAAGTAATCATCATGGTGGTAAATAAAGAAGAAAGAACATGCATCATCAGAGATGTTGTCTGTCCCGCAAGTAGACAAAGAAGAAAAAGTAAGAAAATTATGTTAGTTCAAAATAGGAAGCATATAAATTGTGGTTAATGAAGTGAGTGAAAGCCATTACCATTATTATTGACACTCTGGACACCATAGATACTTAATGTTCAAAGTAGATGAAGAAGATTAAGTTTAATATCAAGATTGAGCAGATACAGAAGACTGTATTGTCTTGTTGTGGACAGTTGCTACTTTGGCAGTATTTCCAGCTAAATTTACCCATTTTTGCCCATTAGATAATAATAATAATAATAATAATAATAATAATAATAATGAAAAATGAATATTTTATTCAAATCAATTCAAAATAATAATTTTTGTTGCTCTAAGTAATTCTAATGAATACGTAGACACATGTCATCCAACCTGCGTCCACAAAGGTGTAAAACAGTGAAAGAAGAAATGGCAGTGTAAGTGATTTTTTTCTCTTAACAATACATATTTTCATAAAAATGAAAGTTGCGCTGCTATTTCTAGAAATCGAATCGCTACTTGGTTGAACTGATCCCAAGGGGATGCATCCCCGATCAGTACACACTTAATCTTTTCAAGTCTACGGTTAACCATCATTTTTCCCACATATCATCATAAACTGTCCCAATTACCTCTTTCTCTGTAATTCTCTACCTCGAGTGACATTTGAGCCTTGTAACATTAACCCTGTGAACATTATTGGGAAAAAATGTTAGCAGCTTCAATTTTCATGAGAGTGCAGATAACATCTGTATTTGTATGCAACAAAATAAAAACGGGAGTATAGAAAGAAAGAAATAAATAAATAAAGAAACGGTACTGGGGAAGATCCTGCTCATTACTATCGTAATCTAGTTACATTCATTGAACCAAATTCATTTTGCCAAATGAGTTTGCCACCTCTGTCAAGTTAGAATAATAGACATAAAGAATATGTGGGGATAGAGAAATAAGTATGTGAAGATAAAAAAACAAGAAGATGAAAATTTCACCATTTAGACGTATAATAAAAACCGCCAGGCAAACTAAGCCATAGTTCAAAATCAAAAAGTTTTCCCTACTAGGACATAGACAATGAAAATCAAGACTCTTTTCGAAGCGGATCTATAGATGCGTTTATAACCAGATGGAAAATAAACCGAAATCAGAGTCGATAAATTAATTTTGTTAATTCCCCGGTGCTGCGGTCGTCGCAACATACCCAGAAACAAAATACGACATTTTCATCATTAACTGGCGACCACAGAAAGCTAACTAGTCCTTGATACACTGGAAACAAACATAAATGCCATCACCATGTGGTCAAGTGTTGAGTACTATATTTGGATACATACACACACATATTCATATGTATACATATATATTTACTTCTTCCAATATTCTTTCTCTGTCTCTCTATTTCTGTTATGCGCCAAGACTTTTACACTTGAACTCTTAAAAGTTTAACTTCCATCTTATCCTTCTGTATTATTATATTATGTAATATAAATATAATGATTTATTTGGTATTTTCCAACACATTGTGTATTATCTTTTAATCATTGCACAAGGCTAATATACGCCCAAATCAATTATACCGATATATAATGGGAATGGATGTTGTCGTAAGATAAATAATTCATCCATGACTGATAACCTCGTATCCTGCGCGCACGAGCACACACACACACACATATATATATATATTCCTGTAGATTCACAATATAACTGGAAATGACATTTTTTCTTCCAAAATCAACAACGGCCATGCACAAAAAGAACGAAATTAAGAACGCTTCTTTTCACTAAACAACGATTGTCAAAGTAAATGTGCCATAACGCCAACTTCGTTCAGAATACATCTTTCACATTCTTAAAATAAAAAGCTCTCAATTTCTCGAATCTACCTATTCCATATATATATATATATATATATATATATATATATATATAATTCCATTAGTATGTACAGATGGGAATAAAAATTATATTTATCATACAATAAATTACCTCCCATATGATATAATGACTGAAAAATTTTCAAAAGTAAATAAAACAACAACGATTTTACCTTAAACGAGGCAGAAGGGATATGTGTTTTCAAGTATGCAAAATCATTTACCTGCCATCTATCTTTAAGTTACCCCTATCCATTCTGCACAGTCATAATCATTTTACTGGTCTCTCATCGAATTCGAATAAAGGCATTCTTATCCTCTCAATCATTATATATTAATCATAAGGTGATGTTTAAAGTAGGCACACAGTTGATAGGTAGCGAAAGAATCATCAGTGGAGAATCTGTCTTGTCACGGCTTTCATTAAAGTTAATAAGCACAGAAGTACAACGTCTCCTCCTTGTTGGAATATACAATACTGTCATTCTGATCCTAAAACCGACCGTGGAGAATAAGAATCTTCAGAAATGTGTGTACGATTTTGCAGTGAAAGAAGACGTCTTACACACTCTGCTTCATATCATCATAACGAACACTTTCAGGCCAGTCATCCAGCCTCGTTGTGAATATCAAAATACCGCAGAAGAAGGTGCATAGAGAGTGTCATGATCCCTACAAGTAATGATCCCTATGAGTAATATAAACCAAGTTGTTTCAGTATATTCCCTATACTTATTAAATTAGTACTGAAGAATGTGATCTATCTAAACTATAAAATCTCAGTTGAAATTAGCTAACATGCAGGGATATTATTATTATTATTATTATAAATTGATAAAAAATAAAATTTAAAATATTAATAATAATGAAAATTATGAATACAATAAAACAATAGCACAAAAACGTCGTATAAAAGAAATTAAATAAAAATTAAAAGTAATAAAAATACTCAAAGCATGCAACAAAAACTGTTCCTTCTGGAAATACGGACATCCCGTCTAAAGATATTAAATTCAATTCCCACAAAGCTTGGTACAGCAACATATGTGTAACTTCTCTCTGTGATAGAGCTTGTAATACTACGGAGTAAATTCTCCCGTTTATCACATGTAGTATAAAACAATTATAACCTAAAAAATACACACAGCAATACATACAAAAATATAAATTCTATGAAATTAACATAAAATGTACCAAGCTTTTCCTGTTATTTCTGTACGTTTTATTTCCTCACAAGTATGCTTTTATTTCTGTTAATACAAGGCTAATTTCTGTTGCTATGATGTGAGTGAATCTCCTACAAACAATCTATTTTTTGTAACGATAGACTCAATGTAAATATCAAGTGTCTAAACCAGCGTTTCTCAACCGGTCCACCGGGGCCCATCAATGCTCCCTGCAAGGTATCCAGAAAAGTAATTTATGAATTATTTTTATATTTAAAAAATCTTTATTTTGAAAAAGCTTGAGAGACCAAGAACACGGCTTCCATGTCTAAGTATTTATTATTTGATATATTAAATTTGATGTTAAATTCTCTAATCTTTAAGAGAAAGGCTTATCCGCATAAGCCTTACTTTTTTACCTTCCTCAAGGAATATAAATCCGTGATTATCGGCCTGTCTAAAAATAAACATTAAAACTGTACCGCTCAAATATACAAGATAATGTCTTAAAAATAATTGTTTCTTTCAGGAGATTTCTTTAGTATTCTCGTATTTTCATGAATATATGTTTAAATAAGGTTTATTTAGGCAGAATGAATTCTTTTAAACAAGGTTTTAACAAATTCTGATAAGGTCAGACTGTCTAACTTCAGGCTAAGGTCATTCAGTTCATAATTAAAATTAGTAAATTTTCCAAAGTTCATTTTTCTAAATACTAGTACTTTTGACCGTAAATACATTCGTCATCAAGAATTCTGTGCTTAGTCTGGTAATAAAAATGTCTTCCGCTAATTCAGACATTCTCTAGTTTGTTGGAAGCAATTTCAAGTCTCTTAATGGTGACGTCATTTCCAAAGGTCAAAATAATATATATATATATATATATATATATATATATATATGTGTGTGTGTGTGTATGTGTTTGTATGCGTGTGTATATATATATATATATATATATATATATATATATATATATATATATATGTATGTATGTATGTATTTAGAAATGTCTGGCAGCATCCCCGCTTGCATGCATCATCCGTTAGTATACTAAGCTACTCCTCAAGCTCATCTTTTTACGGTACGTCCTTTGCAAGTGTTTGATAAACGAGTCCTTGATGAAAGAATTCCTTCGATAAAACCTTTTTGCGTAGTCGTTACTCGAGGTTAAATTATTTTAATAGTTTGATATTCAGTAAATTTCCTATGGCCGTAATAACTTTCAAATAATATGGCATTGTTCACAAATCTAATAATGAAACCAAAATGGATGAACTGTTAGAGCCTGATTCAAGTGCAATTACAAACACATAAACGCCCCCCTCCTTCTTTGCACGTTTACTAAACTGGAGTTAATAAGAGATCCTTGGCGAATTTTTTCCCCTTTTAACGCTTCAATAAACCTTCTTAAGCAGTCTTTGCAACAAATGTTGTTTGAATGCCAATTTAGGATTGAATCATACGAAGAAACTATTGGCTAAATGGCAAAAGCCGATTTGGCACCTAGTTTGTCGCAGATTTCGTCCACTTAATTGAAATAATCTAAACCAAAAATTCACGCAAGACAATTTGTGTGTCATATGTAATTTACATATAACGCAGGGAAGCGATCAGGACTAAAACCACCATCTTATTTTTTGCATGATAGCAATATTTTGGCGACAGGTTTGAAGAAAATCGATTAAAAAATAAGGAAGTTATTTAAATGTTTATTTTACATATTACGAATAACCCGATTTTTTCACAGTTTTTTATAACTTTTTGTGTGAAGCCAATGTCACAAGCACATTACATAAACCTCTAAACATGAGCAAAATGTTTTACATTAAGTGTAAAGAACATCAGCTCATCCAGTAAAACTTTGTAACTTTGACTTGGTTTTTGTAAAAAGTCCTACCCACTTTCAGTTTTATTGATTTTTCTGCCAAAAACGCGGGGTCCGGCTGAGGGAGGCAGGGGCTCGAGATTGAAAAGTTGATCTTCTTGATCTACCTTGGTAAATTTACATGTGTGTAAAATTTAATCGAAATCGGTCGAGAAATATGGACGTGCATAAAAAGCATACAAACACAGACACACAGACAGACAGACACGCAGGCAGACACAGACGCAGACATCTTCTATTTTATATAAATATATATATATTAGGAGTTCAGCAGCAACGTACTGAAGTGCAAAAATTTCCATTTGCATTTCTATCAATTTTCATCTTATATATATATATATATATATATATATATATATATATATATATACACACATAATGATAAAGTTAATTGGTAATCCAAATGGATAATTCCAGGGAGGATATAAATCCCGAGAGTTCAATGTGGTAAACAAAGCAAGTAATAATTAATTAACAAATCGAAGACATCAGAAAGCCATGGTAATATTTTATATTTCGCGAGACTGATAAGATTCGCTTTCCAAACCGATTTGTTCATTATATATATATATATATATATATATATATATATATATATATATATATATATATATATATCCCAGAGTGTACAAAAACAGTGCTAAATGTTAAATAACAGAGCTATTTAATATATTAAATAAATATACATAATACTCTAAGTTGAATGCACAACCCGGAGTTTCATGCTATTTGCAATCTTAGGATGCAAACTTGGGAAAAAACCTTTTGATTAATATTTCTGGTTAGCTCCTTTGGAATGGTTATTTTTGAAAAAAAAAATCCATAGCAACAACGGTTAAATTTAAATTTTAAAATAATTATAACTGAACCCGTTCACGCTTGTTTTTTTTTTTTGTTTTGTTTTTTTTAAATCACCATCTCAACGATCACAGTTACAATAAGTTTATCTTTGTAATTCACCCCACGAGGATGATCTCGAATGATATCGAAAGTACTTGGTTAAAAAAAAACTACGGCACCTATATATATATATATATATATATATATATATATATATATATATCATATTAGATTATTCAGAAAATAATGTAGGTTTTGTCATTTTATATTTTAACCTATTTTTAATCTAAAAAAGCATGCAAACAAAGATTATATATATTGTTTTAAAGAATATCATATAGTTTTTGTCTAAATGATATACTTTTTTTCAGTTACTACAAATATATTATTGTTTCAAAACTCTTAAGCAAGAAGTGAAGAAAAATTTCATCAAATTTCTTTTATGAATATAATCTTGGCCTTTAGTGGAGCTCAGACTGCTGGAAACATTACTAATGTTTGGGGAGAAGGATCAGTTAATGAATGCACAGTGCAATTTTGGTTTCAGAAATTTTGTCGTGAAGCCGCCAGCATTGAAGATAAGATAGTTCGAGGACGTTAGGCTTCCACTGAAGATGAAAAATTGAAAACCTCAGTGAAGACAAATTCTCACACTAGTGTTTGAAATTTCGAAAGGCAGCCAGCTGCAAGAATTGGATCGATTGGTAAAACAGTTGAACAAAATTGGAAACTCCAACAAGTTGGACAAGTTGCACTTTTAAAACAGTCTAAAGCACACAAAACTTGAAAGTGATTTCCCCAGTAACAACGCAGAAACGCAAATTATTTTAATTCTCCATTGAACAATTATGACCGAGTAATGATTTCGATCTTCACTGAATGCCCCATACTTTCGGCCTTGTGTCATATCTAAGCTACGCTTAGAAAATCATCGGAACACTTTGACGTGGTATAAAGGTTAGCAAGCTTGTCTCGCTAGAACAATTAAGAGCAGTAACTTCGATTCTCACTTCGTGCTCCATAATTTTGTCCTTGTGCCACATCCATGCTACGCTTAGAAAATTGCTATACATATCGTTTAATAGAATATGCTTTTGTTTATATTAACCGAAGCATGCTTTTTTTTTATATCTTCACTCATCCACATAATTACATAAAACATTATTTAGTACTAGAACTCGAAACGCATTACACAGAATTTTATACTTTGTCATTTCATTTGCCTATCATCATTCTGATATATACAAATTTATATATCGTAATTTCCCATATATATATATATATATATATATATATATATATGGAGAGAGTGATACAGAAGCTAGGAACATAAAAAAATGTTTAATTTATCGAATCGGAATTTATCGAGTCGTCATCATTATTCCTTAGATAATGCCCGTTTGGAATTAACATTGAACTTTACTTTTACTCAAGGGCTTGAAAACTGTCAAAAGATTAAGATTGAAAAATTGACTGCATGTACTCACACGTAGGATTCTCTCTCTCTCTCTTTCTCTCACTCTCTCCCTCTCTCTCTCACATACATATATATATATATATATATATATATATATATATATATATATATATATATATAGAACTTCACTATAGGATAGATTTCACCTGATTTTCAAAAATAAAATAAAATTATCCCAACATAAATGGAAAAAAATATTTGTGCTTTGGACTTTCATCTTTTAAAGTCAATATTTTGTGATCTATTGTATCTTTATCGAGAGCATCTTATTTGGCCGTTTGTGAAATGTCTAATTATAATAACATTTAAAATAAAACCTGTTCATGTTATTTCGAAACTGAAAAGTTTATATAAACAACATTTATTTTCAGAAAGATTTAAAATTTTATTTTCACATCAAGACGTTTTTTTCCGAAATTACTTTCAGAATAACTTCAAATCATGTTTTCAAATTTAAAAATTACTTGCTGAAAGCCTTCCCTACGTAGGAAGCGAATGAACTTAACAGGATTAGCAGAATCACCATTTTATGTTACACGATTACTGCTTGGTGATGAAAGATATTTCGAGAGAGAGATTATACAGTGGATGTATGGAATGCTTTCTCGAATAGAAAAATAATAGAGGGACGAAATCACAAACAATATTTTGTTTAACTAATATGCAAGTACATATTACACATTTATAAGTCAACTATTCGTCCATGGTTAAAATATTGCTTTCACATCTGATCTGGTGTTTCTGCTCTGTATTTAGTAATTCGATGATGTGTCATGTGATTAATAATGGGAGTTGTTTCTCGTTGCTTTCTCCATGGTGATTTATCGAGACACTGCCTCTAGTTAGCTGGCCGTTATGGTCATCAGCAAAAAGATGAGATCAGCTGTGATGAGAAAACGCATTAGAATGACAAAAGACGCGTTCCAAAAGCTAAGCAGTCTTACAAGAGAAGTGGGTTTAGTTGGTAACAAAGAGAAGAGTACTGAACTGCTACGTGATATCAGTCCTCCTTTATGTTAGTGAATACTGGACGGTCTCCTCAGGGGTGAAGAAGAGACACGAGGCAACAGAGATGTGGTTTTACAGAAGGATGCTAAGGATAGCATAGGCCGAACATGTAAGCAACGATGATGTTTTGGGGAAGATGTAAACAAAGAGGAAACCTATACTTAATATCAGAAAGAGGCAGCTGAAATTTCTGGGAGACGTAATGAGAAAAGAAGGGCTTGGAAAATCTGATACACAGAGGGTGGATAGAGTGAAAAAGGAACAAGGGAAAGCAAGGCGTGACTTACTTAAGCAAGTGGATCGCAGACCAGGGTCTGGGAGAAATAGCAAAAAGACAAAACTTATTGAGAGCTACACGGGACAGGAAGAGATGGAGATCCATGATCGCCTACGCCCTGAAAGGACACGGCACATAAAAGAAGATTTAGTAATTCTAGATAAAATACAAAGAAGAATCTGCAATTCCATTGGTCCTGACCTGGCATCTCGACTTCAGTTACTTTCCCACCGCCGTAACACCTTTTTTTAAATAAATAATTTCATGGAAATTGTTCTGATGAGTTTTCTTCTTTGGTATCTGAATTAGACTAGCGGCAGGCTCTCGTACTTTTACAGTTAAAATGGCTATATGTAACCACAATTTCTAGTTTTTTTTTCTCTTGCCCATCCCACTTGTGGAACTCTATTTCAGTTTCTTGCTTTCCCGTCAACTTTGATCTTCAAAAATGTCAGTTGTTATCTTTTGTTTTCTTAGTTCCTGTCCTTTTATTTCTTCTCCTCCGTTAATGTTTTTTCTCCTCTCATCTTTCACACTCAGTAACTCCTTGCGTCTTAGTGCCTTTATTGCCTTCCAACATTTTATTACCTTAGAAAACCTAAATAGGAAGGATATAAAAATATTTTACTTTATATATTTCTTTATACAACAACAGCTAGCAATCGCTAACAGTAGTTCCCTGGTAGACAAACTGCGTCACCCCACAAGCCTTTGCCCCCAATAAAAAAATAATGAATGTCAAATATTCATTTTTTGTATGATAATTTATTTAAAAATCATTAGCATCTAATCATATTTAATTTAATATCTAGGTGCGATGAGTCTACTTCTTCTACGAGCCATATCTCTTCAGAACGTGGCTGATCATGGCGCTCTACAACTTCCTATCCTTTGTAGCTCATAGCAAGATGTCTTTTCGTTATATCTCCTATTTTACTGTCAACCATTTACACAAACTCATTAGGTAGGTTACTCGCTATTTTCCTTTGTAACTCTCAATATATATGAATGTCAAATTCTCCAAGCCCTCTTTTCTCATATACTCTAGAAAGTTCTTTATGATTTTAAGCATAAAAACATCATTTTTGCTTCCATTTTACTTAAAACGTCCTCCTTATTCATATGTACAGTCCATGGTATTCTTACTTACTTACTGTAGAAACAAATTTCTTTTGCCTCGTGTCTCTTTTTCATTTGTGAGGAGATTGTCACTGGTATGTAGGAGAACTGATATTACATAATAATTCAGTACTTTTTTTGTTTCTAACGAAATGTTCCTGTTTCTAGCTAATCTAAAGGATATAAAGTAAGGATCTAGTTTAACGATTTAAATCAAACCTCCGCGAAAATCACGCAAGGTTTTTGATTTTTCTTTGGTCCTCTTAGTAAATAGTTAAATTTTGTTGGACATCCTTTAGGTACGTTATAATAGACATATAGACAGGAAAGATATTGAGAGGATTATTAGAAACAATTCAGGCAAGTGAAATGTTAACATATTTGCCTACACTTGTTACTTTCGTCCAAGTCTCAAACATAACGACCACAATCTACCCACGTGGCCGCATTCTTAATAAATTCAATAACCGTCATTAAAATAAATCGATATTGTCTTCATTTTTTCTGTTTTTACAAAACAACAAAGCTGTATTCATACAAAAGAGACGACAGAATCAAATCTCTAAAGTGATTGATAAATATCACGTCTGGATTTTATATTTTTACAACTCTTAATCAAGAACTAAACAAATGGTATCAAATAAAATGTGCTTCCCAATCATCTGAAAATTTCATCTTTTGACTTTGATTCAGAGCAGATATCAAAGCATAAGTTTTTAAAGATTTACGATTTTCAAAGCTCATTTCCCTAATCTGCTGTTATATTATGTTAGTTGCCCATTAACAATTTACATCTTTAAATTTCATTTCAATTTCTCTTTGATTCCATTGAGTTACTTATTATTTGAAAGGAAGAATTCGTTTACTGAAGCAAAGAGAGTCACTTCCAATCTTCCTGCATTGACGATGCTAAAATATTTCTTGAAATATTAACAAAATGATGTACACATTTTCTTTGTTCATCAGACATTGATTACTAGTATGGAGTTTTGTTTATCTAATATGTTTTCAAATTGTTGATAACTATACCAGTGTTTGTATGGTATGTATACATGGTCGGGAGACCAAATTGTTGATAACTATACCAGTGTTTGTATGGTATGTATACATGGTCGGGAGACCAAATTGTTGATAACTATACCAGTGTTTGTATGGTATGTATACATGGTCGGGAGACCAAATTGTTGATAACTATACCAGTGTTTGTATGGTATGTATACATGGTCGGGAGACCAAATTGTTGATAACTATACCAGTGTTTGTATGGTATGTATACATGGTCGGGAGACCAAATTGTTGATAACTATACCAGTGTTTGTATGGTATGTATACATGGTCGGGAGACCAAATTGTTGATAACTATACCAGTGTTTGTATGGTATGTTTACATGGTCGGGAGACCGTGTAGTTTAGATAATTTGCAACGCAACACGGCAAATGCAAGTCGTTCATCAATTGTCATAAAAAAGTCAAAAACATATTTCATGATCTGTTGAAAGATAATTGAACAAACGCAAAAATTACAAGGCAATATTTTTTAAAAACGGAATAAAAATAAAACAAATAATTAGTAATGCAGCACTACTACTACTACTACTACTACTACTACTACTACTATTACTATTACTACTACTACTACTACTACTACTACTACTAATAATAATAATAATAATGACCTGAAAACATCAACACACATCTCTATCATGACCATTAGTTATTTTTATTTTATCATTTATTTTTCATAATAAAATTCGCCCAATACAAGGCTCGAGTGCTGCGCTAGGAAGATTCTTGCCAAAATGGTCATGATGAATGAGATGTCTGAAAGGAATGAAAAGATAGTAGGAAAGATGATGATGATGATGATGATGATGATGATGATGATGATGATGATGATGATGATGATAGCAAAGTAGCAGTTCTTAAGAAAAGGCTAAGAGGAACTAATACATTTGGAGAAAATGAGATTCAATCCTGTGAATGTATCATGTCATGTCTCACAGCTGTAAAAGTTTTTTTATTCATTCTTCTGTTGGGAATATTTTAACGTTATTATATTTCGTCCAAATTGACTGGAGTTTCACAATATGGTGACTTTTAATGGAAATCAAGCGACAGTAGGTCTCTTCAATATTCGAGTTTAATATTTTAATAATGTCGCCATCTAAACGATTTGGATTCTTCCACATGTTTTTCAAATTTACCAAGACTCTACAAGATTTTATTTCAACCGGCCAATAATGATAGAATGTCACTTTCATATTTCAATATCTTTTACTTTCTCTCGTAAGGTTCAGATATTTTATCAGCTTGCCACATTTTATTCAGTTTTATTCCGGTGTTTGTTGAAATAATGGCATACACTCCAAGATTATTATTATTATTATTATTATTATTATTATTATTATTATTATTATTATTTCTTTTTCTTCTTCTTCTTCTTCTTGCATTCTTTAAATCTATATCTACCTTATTTTATCATCATACCCCAAAATGATACTTATAGCTTATCTATTATAAAACCCTGACCCCACCTACGCCCTGCATTTCCACAGCTACATTTGTTTTTAATTAGCTGTCAATTCATAGTAACATAGTGGAGTAGTTCTCCTTACTTTCTTCACTGTTTGGACTTCGGAGTTTTTCTTTTCTGGTTGCCATTCAAGTCTTGAGAACCTAGTCTACCTTTCTATTTAACTCATAGCCGGGGGAATAGAAGAGACAGATTCAAGTCTTTGCCAAGGGAATTTCCGGAATTTCAACTCGATTCGCCGATTCTACTTTGCATTGATACTATTATTACTACTAATAATAATATCAGTACTACTATTACTAATAATAATATCGGTACTACTACTACTACTACTAATAATAATAATATTGCTACCTCTGTTACTAATAATGATATCAGTACTACTACTACTAATAATAATATCGCTACTACGCTTACTAATAATAATATCGGTACTACTAATAACAAAATCTTGCTACTACTACTTATAATAACATTATTGCAACTACTACTTACTATCACCCATAATAATAATGATATTTTTACATCTGTTACTACCAATAATAATATTGCTGCTACTACTACTAATAATAATGATATCCCTACTACTACTAATAATAATATTGCTACTACTAAAACTACAAAGAATAATAATATTGCTACTACTAATAATATTGCTACTACTATTACTACTAATAATAATGGTACTACTACTATTACTACTAATAATAATATTGCTACTACTATTACTACTAATAATAATGGTACTACTACTATTACTACTACTAATAATATTGCTACTAATATTACTACTAATAATAATGATATTACTACTGCTACTACTACTACTAATAATAATGATACTACTACTAATAATATTGCTACTGCTACTACTACTAATAATGATATTGATATTAGTACTACTAATAATATTGCTACTACTACTATTATATAATTACTATTACTAGTACCGCTACTATTAATGGTAGTATTAGTATTACTACTAATAATAAACCCAAAAAGTGATAGAATCTATAAAAATAGCAAGATGAATTGAGCGACAAAATTCGGTGAATAAACAGACAGCTCCACCAAATATGAAAAATACAATGAGACAAGCAAATACAATGCAAGACAAAAAAATACATAATCAGTGTTTTAGAAAAACGAAACAAAGGATTTTAGGTAAACAGGGAAAAGTAAAACTTCCGAAAACGTTTTTGTCCAATACAAAAAGAAAAAATGCCTCTCTCAAAACAATGACGTTTTAGCAGAAAGTGAAGAGAGAACTCAAATGACTAAAAAGTAAAATTAAATTCAAGAAGAAGCAAATATTTTGAGAACAAAATGCCGAATGCAGTGAGAAACTTTACTCTATGGGTTTCTTTATTAATAATATCCGTTTGAAGAGATGGGTAGGACCGAAGGAGACATACATTCGTTTTTTGTTCTATCTCAATCTTCACGTATCTATCTATCTATCTATCTATCTATCTATCTATCTATCTATCTATCTATCTATCTATCTTACAACAGCTTGTTTATATCTATCTATCTATCTATCTATCTATCTATCTATCTATCTATCTATCTATCTATCTATCTATCTATCTATCTTACAACAGCTTGTTTATCTATCTATCTATCTATCTATCTATCTATCTATCTATCTATCTATCTATCTTACAACAGCTTGTTTATATCTATCTATCTATCTATATATCTATCTATCTATCTATCTATCTATCTATCTATCTATCTATCTTACAACAGCTTGTTTATATCTATCTATCTATCTATCTATCTATCTATCTATCTTACAACAGCTTGTTTATATCTATCTATCTATCTATCTATCTATCTATCTATGTTACAACAGCTTGTTTATATCTATCTATCTATCTATCTATCTATCTATCTATCTATCTATCTATCTATCTTATACTCTTAATATCAAGCTTTTTGTCGACCGCTGTATCCCCAGTTGTTATTGTAATGGAATAAAATTCACTACACGTCGCTGACAACAATATATCGATTCTAACGGTGGCTCTGCACAGATTTCTGTGAATCGCCATAACCTTTTGGGAAACGTAATTGAGTGGTTTCCTGTTGTCGTCTCCACGGTGTGGAATTCAATTTTTTGTCCTTTAGACTGGTTGCCACCCACGGTTGGAGAAGCCAATGTACCGATTCTTGGCTTTCCAAAAGGTATTTGTGAGAAAGTGAATGCAACAGACGAGAGTGACATTGAACTTGGTTCAACCATTCGTGTCAATATCCGATATATTGCCGCCATTTCTTATAAGATAATATTTATAAATACTTCAAAAGGTATTTAGCTAATGACATGTTTAACTTCAGAGAAACTACCATTGCTACAACCATAATAAAAAAATATATAATCACTATTTTGTTCACTTGACTGTTTCTGAAAAACCATCTTCCCTATTCTTTATGAATGTTATTCAAGTTAGAAAATTCAAATGTTCGCCTAATCGAAAAAAAAAGAAAAAAACAGCTAGTAAACTTTTCTATGAAATCTGTCAGCTCCCAAAATAACTCCGGAGATAAATGAATTCTTTGTTGTCAATATTCAAGATTATATGTCATGATTATTTATAACTGTAACTTTGAATGATGGAAAATGTTTTTATCTTAACGGCAAACGTCAGCAATTGCAGGAGAAGTTGAGGTGGCAAAGCGCCGGTCTAAACGTTTAGATGAAGTCGAAATTAAGCAAATTTTGTCCAAGACTATAAAAAATATCCTACTCAGAATCTTTTATCACCTTTCCCTTGGGGGATTCCTTCAAAGGGAATTCCTATAAATTTACATGAAAGCCTGAGAGTAATATATATATATATATATATATATATATATATATATATATATATATATATATATATATATATATGTATGTATGTATATATATATATATATATATATATATATATATATATATATATATATATATATATATATATATATACTAGCTTAAAAGCCGCGGCATTTAAGCTAACTTCTGCGAAGGAGTCTTGATTAGGCCTTTGTCACAATAGGTAGAGAGGTTTAGATGCGATAGGCAACAATAAACTACAGAAGAACTGAATTTAAGCATTGCATTAATATCTCAGCTTACCTTTTAAAAGTTCAACGATAATTTTTCTACCGCTAATGAATGTAAAGAAAATTTGATGTACGTAGGTCCTTACTTTCCGTAAAAAAATTATTTTTATTTTATGGATGACTTTCGCTGGATTTCGTGATTAATTTCGATTATTCCCAAGTTATAAAAATTGTTATCATACAAGAAAATTTGTTGCAAAAAATCACGTAAAAAAATGTCGAAATCAATCGCAGTAATGAAAACTTAGGAACCCCAAATTTCAGGATTGCCGGTGCGGATGCAGCCCGGAATACTTTTAATTTGCTCACGGCCTTGGCCTGATTCCAAAATGGTATGATATGGTGGACTACAGACTCTACGAGTAAAGTTTAAAGATCACGCTTGATAACACGCTCTCTTCCAGAAACTGTAACAAAGGTCTGCTCAGCATAGTTGCAGTATAAACCATAGGTGGTTGTTTAACAATCACAAATGCACCTGAGTACCCTAGTAGATACGTATCTTCGGATACGAGTGGCCAGCTATTATATATATATATATATATATATATATATATATATTTATATATATATATATTTATATATATATATATATATATATATATATATATATATATATATATATATATATATATGCGTGTGTGTGCATGTGTGTGTGTAATTTCTCAAGAAAAGTGCCTATACTGATTTAAAAATGAGTAATTCTTTGGACTAGTATCTTCATCTTTGTTGTTTTCATTGTAATATCTCGATCGTTCTGTTTTCTGGTTTTCATAGGTATAAATTGAAAGAGAGGGAAAAAGAGAACGAGAGAGAGAAAATGCACAGAAAGAAAGAAAAAGAGAAAGAAAGAAAAATTACATAGAAAAAAAAAGATAAATACACAGAAAGAATGTTGACATAGAAAGAGAAAGGAAGATATAAATACTCAGAGAGAAAATATGCACAGCGAGAAAAAGAGATATTTTCAGGGAGAGAGAGGAAGAGAAAGAGAGATAAGTACATAGAGCATGTGAGAGAAAAATAGTGACAAATGCATACAAGAAAAAGTGAAGGGTAAGAAAGACTAATATATAAATATAGTGAGAGAAAGAAAAAACACAAAGAGAGAAAGAAAATCTCACAGAGCGAGAGAGATAAATTCATAGAGAAAAAGACAGACAAATATACAGAGAGAGAGAGAGCGGGGAGAGAGAACAATGCACGGAGAGAGAGAGAAAGAGAGAAGGACAAAAGAGCGTTATACACATAAACATAGATTTACACTGGGGCAGATGGGGAAATTAAAGAAGATTGTGTTGCAACAATTTTTGCAGTTCTTATTTGAAGTCTAAACTAGAAATGTCGGGAGGACTCTTCATTGAAATAAGTCCTTATTTCAAAGAAGAGAGAGTCAACAAAGGGAGGATAGAATTTAGTGAGGGGAGGGAAGAAAGAGTAATTAGGAAGAGAGGGGAAAATAGCAAGTAAGCCTGAAAAAATAGAGAGAATCTAAGAAGGAAGGGAGAAAGAAAAGAGGAAATGAGAAAAAGAAAGGAGGTAGAAAAGGGAAGAATGAAGAGAAAAAAAAAGAAAAAAATGAGAACGAAAGAGAAAAAAGAAAGAAAAGTAAAAGAGAATAGAGAAAAGAAAAAGAGGAAATAACAAATAGAAAATCTAAGATGAATAAAAATGTGTATGACGAATGAAAAAGAAACACGTATTTACAATAACCTAGAGTCATCTTGATTGTGCTTTCAAATGGAATTTCATAAAATATGTACCAACTCAATTTGCCAGCACAGCGTGGGTAAAGATTACTTAACTAAACGTATAATAGATGATTTCGTCAATAGTTAACACAAAAAGGTTAAATCAGATAAGAATTAACAATGTCAGACAAAGAAGGAGAGTGAGAGAAAGAAAGAAAAAAAAGAAAAGAAGAAAATAATGACTCGTAGATATAAGTCTATGTCATTTTTTAATTACTTTTAACTCTTTGGAAACAACTTATTTAATCAATACGTCCACGTCCACTCAGCGATATGGCTTATCTAACAAGTGTCACTTCATTAGTACATGACTTAAAAGAGATTTTAGTCGTTTTGCTATTGCCGCATAGGCACTAATTAAACTTGAAAATAAAATTCTACGCGCATGAGTTAAAAATTGTTTTTGATAAGATCACTATGAAAAAACAGTTCTTTCTAGGATTGAAGGCAATATTAATTGGTCACGTAGACTGAGAGATAAAGAATCAATGGGCCAGATTGGTGTCAGGTTTGTATGACATTTGCAAAAAATTGACACAAAATATTGTATACTATATATATATATATATATATATATATATATATATATATATATATATGCGCACGCGCGTGTGTGTGTATGTGTAAAAATTTCATTAGAGTATAACTGCAAAATGACAATATAAATAAAGACAAAAGAAAAAACCTATATTAGACAACGCATTTGCCTTAATAAAGTCCCTCAGAGGGCGAAACGCCTCGATTAAGATAGGTTTTCCTTTTGTCTTTATTCATATATATATATATATATATATATATATATATATATATAATCAACACTTAGAGGCGACAGTCTGTTTCATGCTAGATGCAATCGTCAGAGGCGACAGTCTGTTTCATGCTATATGCAATCGTCAGGCCTGACGATTGCATCTAGCATGAAACAAACTGTCGCCTCTAAGTGTTGACTTCTATGTTCACTTTTGTATTTACACACGCTCTATCTCTGATATTGAGCACTTTATTCCATAAATATATCACACCTTAAGACTATATTCCTTCATATATATATATATATATATATATATATAAATAAATATATATACATATATATATACATATATGTTCGTGCGCGCGCGCGCGTGTGTGTATGTTTCATTAAAGATGACTGACAAGGTACTGCGATTGAGATTTTTTTTCTAGTGTTCGTACAAGTGTTTTCTTTTTTGGACACAAAGAATGTAAAAAACTCTCCATCTAGATGAGTCACGTTTCACCTACCCGACCATAGATCAATTAAGACTCATTTAAACACATACGTAAACCTGCCAAACGCAATCCGCAACATACTAGTCTTTATAACGCATTTATAATATAAGCAATGCTTCGGCAACTTACCGTGACGCCTGTATTAATTAGTCCGAAGACTGACTTCAAACGGCGGTTTCTTACCTCTGACCTGGATCTCTTTCATTTGGTGAGAGTTCATTTAGTCACCGGAGAGTTTACTATTTACTCCACATCTCCCCTTTTGTGATTAATAATTTTTATAAATATTTTATTTTTTATTAGTATCCCCCCCTCCTCTTTCTGGAGAGGTCGCCAGCGTACTTGACTTTGTAACGTTTCCTCTCACGGATCCACTTCCAGTTCTTCAGGTCTTTTTCTGGAACTTGGTACATCGAAAACATCATGTAACATTTTTATCGGTTCTTTCAGGTCTTTCAATGATTAACCTTTTTTTTCAGCTGATTATGGTACCTTTTAGGTTCAAATCTTTTCCCTTTTACCACGAAAATCAACGCCTCGATTCTTGCTGATATTATGCCGTCTTTTCACGTTTCTTTGCCATCCTTATATGATTTAAAGAACACATTATCGCCAACTTTGAAATATTTGGTGTCGTTTTTGTTATCCATTTGTGCTGTTCGATTTGGTAATAACTTATCGAACATCGATTTTCCTTTTCTAGCAGACATTAATTCCGCCGGCGACATGCCTGATAGTGTATTGGGATTCGGTGTTACAAGTAAACTCTCAGAAAATTTGGATTTTAAATTTTCCTCATTTACTCTCTCAAGATTTGCTTTCCTCAATGCTCTTTTGAACGTTACCACAAACCTTTCCGCTTGTCCGTTCGACCTTGGGTAATACTGTGGGATCGTAATATGTTCAATGGAGAACATCTTACAAAAGTCTTCAAATTCTTTACCCGTGAATTGCATTCCGTTATCACAGACTATGGTATCTGGTATGCCATATCTAGTAAACAGTTCAATGTAAGAAATCCACTGTCACTGAAGATATTGGAATTTTGCACTTATAAAATTCCGGACATTTTGTGAAACTATCAACTACCACAAGATAATCCGATCCATTCATAGGTCCTGCAAAATCTGCATGCAGTCTTGATCACGGAGTGTCTGTCTTTGGCCAAGGTTCTATCTTTGTGATAGGTAGTTTTGCTGCCAGAGCACAACTTCTGCAAGCTTTCATTATCTTTACAATATCTTTGTCCATTCTGGTCCAATATACGAAACTTCACATCGGAGATTTAATTCTTGAAATACCATGATGTCCAATATGAAAATCTTTAAATATTCTTTACCACACTAGATATTACAACTCTCTGCCCGAATATTATTACACCGTTGCATAGCCAGTAAGCGTTTAAGTCTGAATCTCGTTCTTTCTTACTTTCTTTCAATTGCTTCTTTTTTTTCTTTTTTTTTTCGCAATAAAGACGCCATTTTCTCCCCTTTTCTTTTATTTCTTCCAGGGTAACTGGTAACTCTCGAACTACGTTGCGCAAAATGATTTTATTTCCATTTCGCTTTTTTGTGGCCTCAAACGATTCTGCCATTTTAGGTATTAATCTTGATAATCCATCCGCATGACCTAGTTTTTTAGATGATTGGTACTCCATCATAAAATAATAGTTTAATAAGACCGTACCCCAGCATTGTAGTGTATTATCTGTATGCGTAGGTATCCCTTTCTTTGAACTATATATTGTTAATAGAGGACTCTGGTCTGTTTATAATCTAAAATTTGCTTCCCTGAATAAATTTATGAAAACTCACCACAACAAATATAATTGCTAGAGCCTCTTTTTATATCTGTCTGTAATTTTTTTCTGCTGGTAGAAGCGAGCGTAAAGCGTGAGCAAAGGCTTTTATTTTACCGCCATCGTGTTTGCGTAAAATTACCGCTCCAATACCGTACACATTAGCGTCTGACGCCGCTACAATTTCTGCTTTTGGATCATAGTGTGCTAAGGATATATCTGATGTAAGTCTTTTTTTTTATTTCGTCAAACGCATTTTGACAATTATCATTCCAGTTCCACTTTACTCCTTTTTTAAGTAGATCGTTCGGTGGAGCTCTAAAATTGTGCATATTATATACATATATTTGATAGGAAGTAGCCAGCATTAGAAAAGCTTGTAACATAGTCACGTTTGTTGGTGGAGGTATATTTTTAAATTCACTTACCCTCAACGAATCTGGCTGACGACCATTTTTAACAATTATTTAACCAAGGTATATAATTTTCGGTAAGAACAATTCGCATTTTTCTTCATTAAGCTTGGATGTAGATTCTCTTAGATTTTTCCAAAATAGTTTTTCCATGTCTCTTATGTTGTTCTTTAGATACAATTTTGATAAAAATGCCGTCCACATTCATCACTGCCAAATCGTAAGCATGGTATCCATAGCTTGTTGAAAAATAGCTAGTGCCTCTTTTATACCAAAAGGAAGCCAGTTAAACTTATATAATTCTTTGTGCGTATTTGTGGTTGTTAATTCTGAACATTCATTTTCAACCTGAATTTGTAAATACGCTTCAGAGAGATCCAGCTTTGAAAATGTTCTTTTGCCGTTTAACTTCGAAAAAGTTTTCTCTGGAATTGGTAATGGGAAGTTATGTGTTTCTAAACACCTGTTAATCCTGTCGAGAAATCCGCGCAAACACGCTTTTTTTTTCTTTACGTACACCATTGGTGCAGCCCATTTTGAATGGTTCATTTTTTATATTATATCAATTCTTTCGAGTCTGTCCAACTCTTCGAATAGCACTCTCTGTTTCGGCTTAAATACTAGCGTCGATCCTTTTTTTACTTGGAAATCACCCTTGAATTTTGAACACCGACCCAATTCATTTTACAGAACACCTGGAAAATATATATTTTTTATTTCTTACTTAAGATTCACTTTGACTTTTTAAATTGCTCACTTGTCCACTTACGTTTTTAAAATAAGCGTTTATCGGCAAATCCAAAGGTTCAAATAGTTCCATCCAGTCACTACCGAATAAATTCGTAGATTTTTTTAAATACATAAGCTTTAGTTTTTATATGCTTATTATGGAATGAGATACTACAAGTAATTTCTCAAAAAAATAATTTCTCACCAGAAACTGAAATCCCGACTTTAGAAGTCCTTTTTAATAAAGGCTTTCCAATTTCCTTACATGTGATTTCAATGATTATTGAAATATCATTACCAGTGTCCAGTAGCATTTTCATATCCACATTATGTATTTTAACATTCACTAATTTACTTTTGTTTTCTTTGACCATTTTTTCCATCGCAATGCTTTGTACGAATTTTTTCCTCTGAGAACTTTTCTTGGTTTGCCTTTGCAGTGTGACTTTATATGTCCTTTTGTACTACACTTGTAACATTCTGCATTTTTAACTTACCACATCTGAAACAAGGATTTATAAATAAACAAGATTTATAAAAGAATAGCCGAAAGTGCTCGGATATTCAGACCTTTTGAACAGTTTTTATATATTTTGTGTCCAGAAAAGAAAACACTTGTATGAACACAAGAAAAATTAAATAAAACGTTTAGTCGCAGTACTTTTTCAGTTGACTTTAACGAAACATGCATAAAAGAGGGATTGCTGCACAAATACACACACACACACACACACACTATATATATATATATATATATATATATATATGGGTGTGTGTGTGCGTATGTGTGTGTGCGTGTGTAATATATATTTGTGTAGTAATTCTTCTTTTATCCACTTTTCATTTAAGATGACAGACAATTTATCTTTATTTTTTAATTTATTTTTTCTTATGTTGTTAAAATTTTTGTTTGTTTTGCGAACCGTATGTGTTGATAAATTGTCCAAAGTGCAGAATTTCCCCGTGTGTTTTACTTTAGCTGTATTCAAGTTCAATCACTTCTCAAATGACCAAATTAACACAAACCTATATTGGATATGTCTTCGGGTTTATGGGTCTGGGACGTTGCCTTTTGTTGCAACATGAAAGCCTGACAACGAATTTAACCCGACCAGTTATAATCATTTGATTTATTACTGGTTTCTAGTTAACTACGAAATAGTGTTTATTTATATCCACGCATATCCATCCTTTGTTAATACGCTTTCTAGATATCAAAGTTGTTGCACTTGTTTCATTTCGATATCTGCAATTTCTAAGTTACATATTTGGCAGTTCTTTTTGCTAACATCCATGCATTCTGTCTTCTTGCATTTGATGTTTAGTCCGTTCTTCCCACTTTCTTTCATTACCTTCTGTAGGAGTTCTTTTAGTTTCCTTTCTGTGTCTGCTATCAACACTGTATATCTTATATGTTTTAGCATATCTTATGTCGTTAAGATTGTGTCAGACAATAATGAATACTGGAAGGATTTATAATTATTTCAGACTCACTTCGTTGTACAGGTTGAATAAATCTGGCGAAAAGACACGAGAAGTCTTAAGCTATTTTTTTTGTTTTTGTATATTTACTGAACTCATTTTCTCTCCGTATGCAGGCTGTTTTCTGTCAATATAGATTCTACATTATTCTGGTATCATTCCAACATATCCTTCAACTTCACCTAACAGTTCAAGCAGTTCTTTGCGCTGTACTTTATCAAACGCTTTTGTATAATCTATAAAACACAGGTACATTTTCCTCCTGAATATGTATTGCTCTTTCTGGTATCATTCTGATTCATAAATATCGCATTCCTTGTTCCATTGTCTTTAACGAACCTGCATGGTTCTTGTCCTATTTCCGGCCTGATTCTGTAGTGCTCTCTATTCCTCAAGATTCGGATGATTAGTTTTGTTACGTGGCTCATTAGACTGATTTCCCGATGAAGTTCACACTCGTTTGCCTCTGATTTATTAAGAAGTGCTATGAAAATAGATCTGTGTAAGTTTCCCGGTATATCGCCCTTAGAAATAATATAAGTCAAAAGGAGGTTTTATCTACCATCACCTTCCTTAATCGAAAAACAAAGTGTATTCACTCCCTTTGCTTTATATTTGATCTGAAATGTACGAAGGATTTTTAATCAATCAATATTGTTTTCTTTGATTTGATCATTAATGTACAACTGACAAAATAATCGATTCCCATTAAATGGTTGCGTCAAATCTCACAAAAATTATAATGTTAAAAAGCAGAATTGGTAAATTTGAAAAGTTCATTTTGCTATAATTAATTTGGTGTCAATTAATAACCGGATTACAAAGACTTAAGACTGGATGATAAACTAAAGCACAGTATTGTTTATTAACACATCGCAATTATTTTTAACATATATTCGAGTTTAAAATTAAAATATGTTGTAGGACATTATTTTAAAAATATCCATGTTATATTGAAAAACATGTTTCAAGTACGTGTATTTTTCTTTTTATGATTGGGACATTTTTGTAATTAAAATTTTAAATGCTATTTGTTATGGTCCGGTTCATTGTACCAAGGTGATAGTCCAAAGTAGAACCAATAAAGAAGAACTAGAACACGGATATGGAATAACACAGATATATTACAAACAGGAATATATACAGAGAAGTAGAAGTGTTAGTACGAACAATCAGGTTTAGTAGAGAGAACAATATAGTCTCGACCAGTATCACTATTCCAATGTCTTGCAGTAATTGTCTGAACGCGATTCTGTTTCGGACTGCCTCTGACTCGACTCTTGACTCGACTTGAACTACTGACGATATTCAGTCTCCCACCCCCACTGGGGCAACATGTGGCTCGGCCCATAAACATGCCTATTGAACCCGTATAAACGGGCTCAGGGCCGGTTTACCTACCCGAACGAGACTCCGCCCTTCGGCGTAGCCTCGTTTGGGTTCCTCTCCGCCCGAAGACAGAGCGTTCAACCGAACAGTCGGTCAGAAAGTGAACTACTGACGATATTCAGTCACCCCCACCCACTGGGGCATCATGTGACGCAAGGTCGGTTATTTATTGTGGGTTTTCCGAGCCAGTGGGCTCGTCACAAAAATATGCCCATTGAACTCGTATAAACGGGTTCAGGTTCGGTTTACCTACCCGAACGAGACTCCGCCCTTCGGCGTAGCCTCGTTCGGGTTCCTCCCCGCCCGAAGGCAGAGAGTTCAACCGAACAGTCGGTTCAGAAGTGAACGACTGATTCCCGCCTACTGGCCGAGGCGCAGTATTTATTAAGTATGGAATAGTCCATTATTATTATTATGGGTAAGATCCTATAACACTGTCAAAGCTAAAGGACTGTTTTGCTTAAGAATTTTTGAAAATATAGTCGAAATTATGTATGATAAATATTCATGTTAATTTCGCGAACCTTATTTAAGTACGCAAAAAGTAATCTTTATTTTCTTCAAACAAACTTATATTATTTTCTTGCATTTCAAGTTAAAATTAATTTTAACTTGAAATAGTTAAAAAAAAAGAGAAAGAAACCTATGACATCGTGACTGATATAGTTTGTATTTTAACAGCAACTTAATTAATTTAAGAGATGCATTTGGTAATGTGATTTATTTATCTTTTATTGCGTGTTAGAAGATTTTCAGAAAAGAAAAATGTATTCATTTAGAAAGCCTGAGAGGAAGTAATTAAAATAAAATTTTATAAACAGGTGCTCTTTGAAATCGAATGGGTTTTAAGGATATATATATATATATATATATATATATATATATATATATATATATATATTTGTTTGTGTGTGTGTGTGTGTGTGCCTTTATGTATTTAGATAGATAGATAAATAGATGGAAGTGGGATGAATCTAATCTTTAAAGAAAAAGATTTTACATGAATTACTTAGTTTATATTTTCTGTTTTGAGTTTATTTTATTTTAATTAATTTTTGCAAATAGATTTTTAAAACTCGTATTTTTAATCTTTTTGACACATGTTGCTATAATTTTGCAAGCATTAACGAATTTTAATGTCTAGAAAAATCTTTTGTCAGAGGTGAAGTGATAATGAGAGTCAAGAAACAAAATCATGATTAACCCATAAAAATAAGTCCTTTACAAAACAGTGTCAGTGAAATGTGCAGTGAACAACAACAACAACAACAACAATAATAATAATAATAATTGTGCATGATAATTGTGTACGGATATTGAAATCGAACACGTGAGTTTACGCGTGTTTTTTCATGTTGCCCCACGAAATAATAATAATAATAATAATAATAATAATAATAATAAAGTGGTTCTGCGACATAGCTACGATAGATTCTATGATCTAGCAGTTTTTTTTTATTCGGATCTAATAAGTGTGAATGAAAAAAAATGAACCTTGTTAATCGTGAAAGCGAAAGAGAGTGGGAAATTGAAAAATATACCAGGATATTGCCCGAGAGATAAGAACAATACGGCATATAAAAGTATAGATCGTTCTCATAATAGTATTCTACCTAAATCACACCAAGGTTACTGCCACTTCTAATTGTTTGAATATCTGACGAGGAATCCCTTGTCGTCCCTTCATTTCTGTCTGTCCTTAATCACCTATTCTATATGGATGATATCAAACTCTTTGCCAAAGACAACAATGAATTGAGGGGTATCCTCAATACAGTCAAATGTTTCAGTGATTACACCGGTGTAGATTTCGGGTTTAGATAAATATAGAAAAGTAACATTCAAGAAAGAGAGAATCACAGAAACAAACTCAATAGATCTAGATTTGTCACAAAAATTGGGAAATTAGAACAAGAAGAAGCCTATGGTTATCTAGCAATTAGCGAAGGAAATGGAATTTAACATATCCAAATGAAGTAAAAGGTAAGAAAGAAGTACTACAGGCGTGTGCGTCTGGTACTGACTACCGAGAACTGAATTAAATAAAAAACAGAATGTCAGCCATGAACACTTTGGCTGTTTCCGTGGTGCAATACAGTTTCAGCATCCTTAAATGGACGATAGCTGATATTAAGTGAATGGAGGACAAAATGAAAAGGCTTCTTACTTGCCATTGCATGCATCATACTAAGGTTGATGTTGATCGTCTGTATGTGCCCAGATCCGAATGAGGTAGAGGAACAGTTCAACTAGAACTGTCTTACAAAACTAAAAACTACTGGCCTTCAAAGATACCTGGAAACTACAGGAGACTGAATGATGACCTATGAACATGAAAGAAATAAGAAACTTTATTCAGTAATAAAGGAAGCTAACAAATTCAAAATGGAATTTCAAGTGGGAGATAATAATAAATGCTTTAGTGATACACTTGGCATGGCTATCATGGCGTCTTATCTTAATGGATTAAAGATGTTAACATATATACATTTAATAATAATAATAATAATAATGTACTAGATTATCAAACTGTCCTGATTGCTATTTTGGGCTTCGTATATTTATGGCCCAGTGTCATTTTGTTGGAGGGCTGCTCACACACTTAATAATAATAATAATAATAATAATAATAATAATAATAGCTGAAAAGCTTTGGTTGGCAAACGGAGAATGCACATTAAAATCTAACCAATGAAGATAAGAACGAGAGAGGAAGACAAATAAAGATTTGCAAATTTTATATAAAATATGTCAATATTTTTTGTCAAATCATCAATTTTTTGAGAATAACATGAAACTGTTGCACCAACTGACATTTGCATTACGCTGCAGCAAAACAAGAAAGTCACAGAGCAGTGCAAATATCAGTAAAGAGAGATAAGACAAAAATAGACAGTGATGCATCGAATGCAGATTCCGGGTTCAAATGCACTTCACGTTAAATAACACAGTGATTAGTACATATTTTCCTCTTCTGTCCAAATTTGTTTTTTTCTCTATGTAACCGTAAGAGTAGATGAAGTTTGAAATAATCCGTCTATAAAAGCTACACACGTGATATTCACGAGTGACATAAAGAGTTAGAAACAGCAGAAATTGTTTCCTTTTAGTTAGTGACAAAAAGATACAAAAAACAAATAAAATCTGAAGAATATTGCTGAAAATGTTTTTTAAAAATTATTTAGGTGAGATGCGGTTGGGAATAAGAAAATAGCTTCAAATGACACTGACAAAAGCATTTGATTAAAAACAAAGTCATATAAAGTAATGCAAATTTTCACAGTGTTTTTACGAAAAGAACAAAATGTCATTTCAGGTTATATATTTATTTGTCTTTTTTTATCATTGCGATATTTTATAAAAATTAAATAGATTTCTTTTCTGAAGTGCTTGTATGGAATAATTTCGTTCGAATCAACATTTTTAGACCAGGTGAAGATGGACAGCATGTTTCTTTTTTTTTTAAATAACTGATATTGCATTTCGTGGGAATATATTAAAAGTGAAAGAGACAGCACATATGGCATTATAAGGCTAACATAAGTAAAAGCGAATAATCTATAGAAACGAGATATCATCTGTCACAATATTCGGCAATGCAATATCGTTCGTGGGGAAGATTTGATAAACAAGGACAAAAAATGGAAAAGTAAAACATCACTCTTCCCGTTTGTTCGAGTTGTTTAGAAAATTATAAGACAAAAGAAGAAACAACAAGAAAACGTTAGCAATAAGATGCCAACAGATAGGTTGCTAATACCACACTGTCATGCTTGCTACAACTGAACGAATCAACAAAATAAATAAATAAAAAGCGCGAGTAAATGTCAGTGCTCACATCGGGTTTTACAAATAGAATAGGATTACCAATGATTCTTTATGTCGGATACTTGATAAAGGTAAAGAAAGAGAATGGCTTAAATATCGAGAAATTATACGGTCTCTTGACTAATGAATATTGGGATTTAGTTTACACTTCGTCTCATATTATGAGCCACTTCATGTTTTATCAATCAATAAATATTCATTGAAATCAAAAGATATATTTAATGATTGATGACGATCTATGTTTGCGCAGTTAGGATGAAAGCCTACCTGTTCTGCGCATATATATAAATATGGCGGCTATTAGTATGAAATGTCCTGAATTTCGATAATCTGTAGTACGTTGCGAGTTTAAAGCTTTAAAATGGATCGTAAAGTCTATATTTTGATAAAGAGAAATGTTTAATAACTTCAGTGCTTGCTGAAGGTAAAACAATGCTGGAAATTATAAAAAATGATCGGCAGATAGCACCAAACTATGAAGAGGATTGTTGAAGATTCTAGGCAACGTCTATGCAATTTTTATAAGATAAAGTTGAGAATATTATCTTTCCAACTTGTATCCCGTATCGCGAGGGAAATTGTAAATATGTCTTTGTTAAGCAATAAAGTTTTTACGCGTTGGAGCAGCGGGGAAGTGCTATTAGGTTGGTGCAAAAATAATATCGTTTTTGACGTATTTTTTTAACGTCAAAAAACGATATTATTTTTGCACCAACCTAATATAAAGGTTTCAACTTCTTAATCATGTGACCAAATACGTGGGAACGATAGCCGCTTTTAAAAATCATCCATGGCGAAAAATTGAAAGACATTAAAAACAAATTGCACAAAAACTGATTTTGAAATATTCTATTCACCGATGAATCCTGTACTTTCCTTCTTGGCCAGATAGATGGTTCGCTACTGGCAGGAACTAATCTCAGTACTTAATGCTGAAATGATAAATGGGTTATAGATGTCGACATTGTAGGCCTATTGCGATTTCCAGGCGGTTTCATCTTAGACATACACTCACCTTTTCGAAGGCACACTTAGAACTGAGTTATTAGAGGAAACCGATTTTTTTCAGAAAAGATTTTTCATATCCCTTCCAATTAGTTGAGGAAAAATAATGAATATTTGAATAAAAATGTATTTCAAAGACACTGGATCAATGGTATGGATAGCTTATTCCGTCGAAATTAACTTTATTGACGACTTGTGGATAATTCTGAATAGGAAGATTGATATTGATGGACAACAATAGAGCAGCAGAAATGGATATTTTTTGATGATATACAACAGGTCGAGAAATCAATGGATGAACCGTTTCTAAAACTAAATGCTAGCGCATATATTTGATACTAATGTTGTATTATGGTTTTATCGCCATTACAGTGATATTTTCTTGAAAAGATTTCTCTGTATTTTGGGAACGTTCTCTAACTTTTCTTGGAGTTTTATAATCTAGATAAGGAAACTTTGAAAACTGTAAAATTCATGAAATTGTTGCATCTTAAGAGTGAAGTAATTTACGATATTTAGTAGATATTATGTCAAATATCGTACATATTAATAGTAAACATATTTATGAGAATAGTTTTTTAAAACTTAGAAAAAGTTTTAAAATATCAGATAATATGAATTAGGTTTTGATTTTGTGTTAAAAGGATTATTTTAATTGAATGCGCCATACGTGATACACGCGTGGGCGAGCATATATCTTTCGATATATGACTGATGAAGTAGATTTTTTTTCCTCGGTAGGTTGACATTTCTTTCTGCGGTAGTCTGGTTTCTAACTAAGGATATAGGACCAGTCTATCATGCTATTCAACCCATAGCTGGGGTTAGAAGTGATGGATTCATAACTTTCCATAGACTATTTGTGCGTAAGTGAATCCAACGAACTCGAGTGGAATTCAAACTCGACTCTCCGAGTTCTCATTCCGAGACGATATCCATTACATTTTGTAACGTTCATGTAATAAACACGCATAAGTGTTTGTATGTATTTATTTGTACGCATGCGTGTGATTGCCTAACAAAGAGAGAATATATATTAAGAGTTAATGTGGAACAGTAATAAAAAAGAAAATATCTATCTATCTATAAATATATATATATATATATATATATATATATATATATATATATATTGTGTGTGTATTTAGGCAGCATTTTTTCATTCATACATGTTTTATTAAATAATATAGACAAGTGTTGTCTATTTTATGTAAATTCTGTTCATAATTTCTGATAAGCTTAATTTAATTATCATTAAACGAAGAAAGAAAATCACAATATTATGTATTTTTTAATTCAATCTAAGCTTTCGGCTCACATAAGCCATTATCAAAGATGATAATTACAGTACAATATATTAAGCAATACACGGACAAGAATGTGATGATAGTCTGTTTCTGTTTACATGGATGAGTTGGCATAAGTTTATTGATCTTTGACTTTAGTTGGTTAAAAAATTTAACAAGAACCCGACCAACCAACTAAAATCAAAGCTTAATAAACTTATTAATGCTAATAATGCTGAACAGAACTCTTTAAAACTCCCTAAAATTGTTGGTGATTATAGACCTGGTTACATATACGGCACTATAAAAACACATAAACCTAACTATCCTCTCCGTCCTATCATATCGCAAATTCCAACTCCTGTATATCATCTAACAAAATACATTAACCAACTTATTACTCCCTACCTTCCTACTTAGAAGTAATCCAAATCCTAAAAAGTGAAAAACCCGACAATAAAATCATAGCTTCACTTGATGTTGAAAATTTATTTACCAATGTTTCTTTTAATGAAACTATTGACATAATTATAAGAAATATATACAGTAACTCATCTTTACCCCCCAATTAAAATTAATCCTAATATATTACGGAAACTACTATTAGCTTGTACTACTGAAGTCCCTTTCTTCGATCATAATAGTAATGTAATATATACAACGTGATGGTGTCTCCATGGGTTCAGTATTGGGTCCGACATTTAGCAATTTTTACATGTCGAAACTCGAAAATAAGATATTTGTAGATTTTAAAAAACCATCAATCTACCTAAGATACGTTGATGATATTCTTATGTTAGTTAAAAATACAGATGAAATACTTTAACTTCAAAAACGTTTCCAAAATAATTCTGTCCTTAAATTCACATATGAACTCAATACTAATAATAAAATTCCCTTCCTTGACATATTGCTAAACACAAATAATAACAAATTTACTATTTCGCCATACAAAAAACCTACAAATTCATGTACACTTAACTACAAGAGAGAATGCCCATATTACTACAAAACAGCAATTATAAAGAATCTAATACATCTAATTCATCCACAAAACAGATTTTTTACAGTGAACTAAAGAATATGAAACAAAAACTTATTAATAATAGCTTTCCAAACTATATAGTTGATGAAGAAATAAGATGCTTTCTTAGAAATCTCAATACTAAGCAAATAGTACATAATACTGCTTCTACTAATCCCAAACATATTAATCTCCTATATCGTAATCAAATGCATACTAATTATAAACAAGATAAAAATATACTTAGTAAATTAGTAAATACTAATATATCTACAACAGATCCTAGGCAAAAAATTAAGTTAATCATATACTACGCTAAATCTAGTATATCCAACTTAATTATTCGCAATGATTCTTCTCCCCCGGTTAGTGATTTGCAAAAAAAAAAACAACATAGTTTACAAATTCAAATGCCCTCAAATTAAATAATATTTATGTTGGTCACACCACAAACTCACAAATACACATATATCCAAATATCTTTACACAGATACAGTTTAACATAATCAATTAATCCTACATATAGACGCGAGGTATTATTTTATGTCTTGAAAATTTATAATCCGGAGTTTCCATGAACAGGCCTCCCAAAGATTAGATGTATTTTGATATTTTGATTCAATGTATGTGCCTACATTTAAAGTCATTGCGGTGATTTAGTAATTTCTCCAGACTGTAATATATTATTATTAAGATTTTCACCTCTAAAGTTTCTAGGAGTTCGAATAATTCTCCATTTCAACTGAGGGATGGAGCCGTTTTCCATAAGATCCCAATAATATTTAGACAGCGCTATTTGATATTTAAGGGATTCATTACTGAAGGATTCACAATGGTTATAAAAGCGATGTTTCCAATTCCCAACGGATATAAACCTTTTCTTTGGTGTAGATCGTGGCTTCATACACCACATCAGGGCATCAGTTTTTACCCTGCAATTACAGGTAGAATTATTTTTTATAATTGATTAATATGAAATCATCTAATAAGATTATTATTGTGGGAATTTATAATTTTCTCCACATTGTTCGCATATGAGTAACTAATCTTCAAGTTCATTTTGTTAAAAATTTAATTCAGTGTATTGTTATTACTAAAATGTTTATCGATTAACTTTAAGAAGAATTTTTCTAGATTAATATTGGATAATTTGCAGAATGGATGGTTAAACCACATAAGTTTCCTTTTTCTATTGTTGAATTTATTGGTGTATTGTCAATCGTTTTTTCTTGATAAGTTAATGTTTGTTAGAATTTACTTTTTATGAGGGTTTGATTATATCTAAATATGCTTTCATTAAATATTTTGCAGCAGCTAGAAGACATTTTTTTGATTCTGGCGTTGACTGTGCTGGAATCTGGTTCGAATGTGTTAGTGGAGAGATTAAACATAAGATCCATGAAATTAACGATATCTATCTATCTATCTATCTATATATATATATATATATATATATATATATATATATATATATATAGAGAGAGAGAGAGAGAGAGAGAGCGAGAGGAGTGTGTTGTGTGTGTACACTGAGATCAGTCTGTTTCATGCGTGAACGCAATCTTCAGGTCATTTCCCCCAACTGAATGATCTTGCCTGAATGATTGCGTTTAAACATGAAACAGACTATCGCCGTTCGGTAATAACGTATATATGTGAGTGTATCTGTGTCTGATCAAGTTAAAGTCGGATTGGGAGAGTGCGCAACAAAAACTAAGATAATTAAGCAAGGGCAAAAATACATGTATATGCGGGGAATGAAAAAAAAGAGAAAGAAAAAGAAGAAAAAAAGGAGATAACGAGAGAAAAAGAGAGAAAAAGAGACTAATCAAGAAAGACTAGAAGCAGATGACATGATTTTGACATAAATCTTTATAGAAAAACGCCTCTCTTTCGTTTTCCCCCACCGTAGGGATCTGTCTGGAGATCTCAGAAAATGACATAGGAAAATATTTGTATTAACCTAAAAGACAATTCCTGATATACAACTGGATTTTGATTTGCGATGATTAGTGGATTAGGTTGTTCAAGAAATATTGTTTCTCGAAAAATTTTCGAAAAATATCGAACAGAATATATGAATAAAAATATGCTTATTTAGGACGCTTATTTTCTTTTAAATTATTCTAATTCTCTTTACGCGCTATGTTAATTCTAGGCGTTGGCGATCATGACTCTCCACAGCTTCATGTCTTTTGATTCTTTCTTAAAGCGTGATACTAGATTGGCAGCTCGGTCCCATCGTTTTACTGCTGAAATAACTAAATGCAACAGCCATTTCTATTCCAGCAATTAATTTTCTCGCACTTCGCACCTGTGGAACTCCACTTCCATTTATTTGCTTCCCTGATAACTATAATCTGAAAAATTTTAAATTCAGTGTTAATCGCCATCTTCTGTCTTTCACTCCCTGTCACCCCCCTCCCACCTCGCGTAGGAGTGGATTCCCCGTCTTGCTTAGGGTGAAGGGATTAAAACAAACAACAACAAAAATCAAACAAACTTGTTTCTAAATTTATTTGCAAATATTTGTCAAGTAGGTTATTTCTCGCCTTTGAACTTTACTGTGAGTTTTTAATTCTTCATACCTTTCTTCATTATGTGTCTTCAAAATTTCTATCGAAAACCATAACAAATTTACAGCTCAAAAACAATTCTGAGTAAAACGTAGCTTCGAAATTAGCGTTTGTTAAACAAAGCAAGACATTATTAGCGAAATTATCGCATCTAATATGGCGCCTATTTGCTTGAATAATAAGAATATTTGAACCTGATACAAGAGCAGACAACTTTTCGTGACATACATGGAAGATAAACAACTGCTGCTGATGGGAAACAAAAATTCTTCGATAAATCAAAGCAGATAAATTTTGTTTGAATCTGACGACATGATGGTCAGGTGACGACGTTCTCAGACTCATTTGCGATTCGTCACGATTTCATTCTTTTTCTTTCGTTCGTTTCTTTTTTGCAACATTCTCTCTATCCTTTAACTTTTCTAAATCGAATGGTATTTGGTTGATGTAACAATCAACACGAGGATACTACTCAAAATGAAAAGTATATAATAATGATAACTCCTTATCTAAAAAATTCCATAAAGGAATTTTCTATTTCTGCAATTGCTTAATATATTTCTTGTCTGTTCTGATAAACAAAGATGCAATATAAAATAGTTCTCTAAGTTATTTAACAAACTGCAATTTTCACACATACACAATATATTCTGGTAAATCTTGTATAAAAAAATAAATACAGACATAGAATGAATGATATGTGATTTTAAAAGAAATAAAAATAGTGGAAAGCATGAAATCTTTTAAAACTATTTTCAGAAAAATCAAATAATCCACTTTGCCAATAGATTATTTGATTTTCTTTCGAAATAAATGAAATCCCAATAAAAATGTTTTCAAAACTTGGTTTTATGAAATAAAAAATAAATATTTTTTTAAGAACCAAAAACATATTGATTAAATTTCTTTTAAAAGCAACGCAGACCATGTTGAATGACGAAGAGATTCTTTTTGCAATAAGCTAAATGATACATCAACGAAGTTGACGAATATAGAAAGGAGATTCAAAAATCGGATTAAATTAAAGTTACAAAGAAGAGTTTAGGTTCAGTGGTTAATTTCACAAAATATACCAACGTTTACTGCAATCGCATATAAGTGGTTATTATTCAGATCATAAGTGGCGAACTCATTGTCTAAAACTGGGGCAAAAGGTGATTTGTTAATTTTAACACCTTCAAAACTAAACTTCTCTCCATTAATCATCTGAGAGACCCCTAGTTGCCTTCCATCAGCATGGCTGAAATTAACCCCCAGAAAGTGACTCATTGCAACTTCTTGGGCTAACGTTCTCAGTTGACATGAAGAGAAAAGACTGCATTGAATCCATTGCTAGGTTAGCTTGCTAAGAAATTTGGTTCCCTGTGTTGTACAAGACAATTTTTCTCTCCAGAATATATCATACATATCTATAAGTCTACCATTTGTCCATGCTTAGAATATTGATGCCACATGTGGTTCAGTGCCTCTGCTATTTACATTGATCTCCTTGGTAAAATGCGAAGAAGAATCAGCAATATTATCGGTCCACATCTGACGACTCGGCTTCAGTTACTTTCCCAAGGTTGTCTTTCTGTGTCTTCCCTCTAAATACTTTCATGGTAATTGTTCGTATGAGCCCTTCGCTATGGTACTTTGACTTTTTGAATTTAAGCGCAGTACTTGACTGGCGTCGAGATCTCATCAATTGAGAGTTGAGCTTGTGTAATGTCGGATATAAATGAATAAAATCGTCCGTTTATGTAAATAAACGGACTTGAGCAGAGTTAACATTAGGTCAGTTGGTAAGTATACCTTCGTGTAGTAAACCTTTTATTTCATTACTTGCCTACAAATTTGTCTTCCTTATTTATTTCCCTCTGTTATCTCAAAAACACGAGGTACAACAGATTGCTATATGCAGCCGTAAATACTATGCTAACAGTTTCTTTTCTGGCACTTCTCGCACGTGGAACTCCTTTTCAGCTCCATAATTTCCATCTAACTTTAATACATAAAGATTTAAATGCAATATCATTTGCTATCTACTGTTCTCCTGATTACACTTTTCTCTTCCCGCTCATTACTAATTTTTCTGTTCCTAATTTTTTCACACCCAGTGACACCTTGGGTCTTAGTGGCTTTACTGCCTTGCATGTGGTGAAACCGATTCAAAAAAATCTTGCAGTTTGAAAAAAATAATTGTTTGGATAAAGTATATATTTATAACATATACTATGTGCCGTGTCTTTTCAGGACTTCACAATTTCTTGTCTTTTCTAGCTCTTAGTAAATTTTGTATTTTCTCTATCTCTCCTAATTCCACACTTCTGCCTACTATTTACACAAGCTTGTTAGGCATGTTATGCACTGCTTTTCTCTGCCCCTCCCGCCTTCAATATATCCTGTGAGTGTCAAATATTCTAAACTCCCTTTCCTCATTATTTTTTTTACTGAAAGTTTTTACTATCTTCTTATGATTCCAAATCTACGTCTTTTTGTTAACATTTTCCCCAAAACGTCATCGTTGTTCACATGTTCAGTCATTCCAAGATATTCTCAGCATCCTTCTGTAGAACCACATTTCTTTTGCTTCCAACTCATCTGTCCAGCATTCACTACCACACAAGAGGGCCTTCGAATTTTGTCATCGTATTTTTCGTCCTCTGTTAACACATTTCCTAGATATGTGAATTGTTGTACTTGATTGATTTTGATGGCTCCGATTTGTACTTCGCATCTTGATCGATGATCACTAGGCAGACACAACAAAAGAAAAACAGAACAATATATCGACAGATAATTAATTTACGATGGGATATATCAAATTTGCACTGTTGGAGATGAAAAAAATGATAATTTTCCTTTGACGAAAATCGTGGATGTTAAAAATACAGTTTTATCTTTTTCTTTGCAAACATATCTAAAACCTTTTTTTGATTGCGTTAATCGAAATTTAATCTTTGGTTTACAATTGATTTGATGGACCTTGAAACTGGGTGACAGATAGAACGACACAATTAGCCACTAATCCCATTACGCTGATAGACACATGCCCATGGACAATAATCCGCTTTCGATTGTTGTATTTTACTTTCATTAACAGTTAAAGCATGTGACTGTGATGGGTCAGCTGAACTTTGAGGGTAGATATTGTTTGTGAATATAAATTTGCTCCTCCCCACACATACACATGCGTGCACACATGCACACATAGGCGCTATTGTTTGCAGACAAAACACGTACCAGATAAGAAATATGGACTCATGGAAAGTAATGGGATACACATATACGTATATACATTTCTCTTTTCTCTATCTCCATATATATATATATATATATATATATATATATATATATATATATATATATATATATATATATATATATTAATGTATATTTGGGTAGCAACCGTTCTTTTATACATATTTCATTAAATATAGCAGACAGGGAAGATTTAATTAATTTTTTATTTAATTTTTCCAGCATCCTTACATTTTCCGTTTTGTAGGAATAAGGTACTACAGAGATTTTCCATAAATTTCATTGTCCGAAGAGCTTTTGGCCACGTCTTTAGACATTTTCAAAAGGCTTTTGTTTTTTCTGTTGTTAGTTTTTCCTTATGTTTTGATTGTTTAAGTTATATTTTATTTTTGTGTTGTTTTGAATAGAAACGTTTATATATATATATATATATATATATATATATATATATATATATATATATATATATATATATATATATATATATATATATTCATGAATTATTCATACAAAAAACAAATACAAAGGTTAATGATTTAATTGGCGAGAAATTCATCTTCGCGAACAATTCAAATAATATACAAAAACCTCGAACCTGTTTATGAATGAAAAGATCCTTGTTTTATAAATTTCAGTTGCATAAGGTCTTATTATTTTTACAAGCTTTCGTCTGTTCCTACAGATATCCTCAGGTATGGAATAGATTTTGTTCTTGTTTTTACTCTCAGTAATTACTGGACAACGAAATATTTATACAAAAACGCACAATCTTAAAATTTAAATTCAAACTCAGCGTTGCGACTGCACGTTCCAAAACAATAACACATTTCTCATAGCATTTTTCGGATTACATCTCTATTTTTGTTGAGAACAAATAAATAAAAAAAGTTGTATCCCTTATTTAAATTGTAAATATGATATATATATATATATAATATATATATATATATATATATATATATATATATATTAAGACATTTTATGTTTATACATTCTTTATATATATATATATATATATATATATATATATATATATATATATATATCACCTCATGCAAGGCAGAAAAGCCACTAAGAAAGAAAGGATTTCTTTAATTATAAATTAAAATGGATAGATTTTTTTGAATGCGTTTGTGTATATGTCTATGCGTTAGTACATCAATATATTTCTCTCCCTCTCTCTCTCTCTCTCTCTCTCTGAGACCTTCCTCGTTTCTCGTTTTGCATAAACGGCGTCGAGCGGTGACATCAAACATTTTATCGCAGTCAATCATTCCCGATTTCTTGTCTAGTGGAATTGCGACATCTATATCTCTTTCTCTCTCAATCTCTCTCTCTCTCTCTCTCTCTCTCTCTCTCTCTCTCTCCATATATGTCGCTCACATACACTCACATGCACGCATCCTTAAATCTTTTATTTTTCGCTTTTGGCAGATTTTTCCCTCTTGATTTTGTATTTTTTTTTACCTCATTTAACAAAATGATAAAGAACAGATAAATGAAGCTATGTCAGTGAAACAAAAAGGTAATCTTTGAAAAAGAGAATTAAAATCGTTTGTGATTTTTCAGATTATTTGTTCTACATCAGCTAGAAATTTTTTGGCGTGAGTCATGCATTTAGAAGTATTTCCTTTAGGGCTGGAATTTTGCGGGCCTGTCACACCTTTCCGCATTTGCTAGCCACATAATTTTCATTTATTGTCATGAACACTTTCAGCAAAAGTTAAGGTAACTTTTTAGATTATAAAGAAAACTATAAAAATAGTAATTTAAAACAATAACGAAATTATTTTATTCCTCATGGTTCGTGTCGTGACTTAGATCCAACTGAACGAATGATGAAATACATACATCTGACAGTTTAACAACTCGGGGTCAGCCCAATTAGCCCGATGCCTGGTTTCGCTACTGATATGCATAAACATTTCTCTCTCTCTCTCTCTAGCACTCTCTCTTTCTCTAGTTCTCTCTCTCTCTCTTATTTAGGTTACACCGGTTATGTTTGTAGGTAGACAAATTTTAAATTCTTATAAATTTTATAAAAGTTGGTGATATTAGAAATAATCCTAGACAAAATATCCTCTCAGTCAAGATACGGACACAATCACACAGAAGGTAATCATGTCCACTGGACGCATAAACGCGCGCGCGAGCACGCACGCACGCACACACACAGACATAAACATTATCATCAACCGAATCCAGTGTAGACCAACTGCAATTATGATGTATAAATATACATAATTTAAACACACGAACGCTACCTGACAAGACAAACACATGTGAGGTCTACTTAACCAATGAAAAACAAACAACACAAAAATTAAAAAAAAAAAATACCAGAATTTTCTATTCCCCTCCATATTTTATTTGTGATGAAACTTAAATAAAAGCGAAACATGTTACATTTATAAACCACTTCCTATTTATTTTTTATCCTATCATTCTGTTGGATTCTAATTGCAAAACGACTGATTCCTGAATGACCTGTGGAATATATAAACAATGTTAAAGGAAGATTCACTGGACAAAATGGGAATGGAAAATGGAAGAGAAACACATTAAGAGAACTTTTAATATATAGAAAAATATACAAAGCAAAATGGAATGGATGACAGATGAAATTCTCGACATGATGAAAATGAGAAAAATACAATGTCAGGGTACTGTACAGAATTATATAGGAGTCTGCATAACTAAAAATTAGGAATAGCAGGCAGGCTAAAGAAGAATGACTCAACGAAGAATGTGCAGAAATAGAAGAACATGTGTATTACACATAAAACAAATATTCATACCCCCCCCCCAAAAAAAAAACAAGAGAACAGCACAAAAGACATGCCTAACATAAAGACCTAAGTAGATCTATTTCCATAGCACTGCCTAAGAAACCAGTGGAAAAAGAAAGTGAATTCCATCGGACAATCAGCCGATCATATAAAAAAATTCATCAACCGAATTCTGATGAATACAGCACGAAGTAGAATCAAACCGGAAATAGGATAAGAACAATACGATTTCCTTAAAGACACTGGAACAATGAATGTTATATTTATGCTCGACATGATATCAGAAAGAACACTACAAATGCACCTGTGTTTTATAAATTATGCAAACGTTTTTCATAAAGACACAAAGAACCATTGGAAATTCAAGGTAAACATGGTGGAAGGATATTAGAATAATCTAGAACCTATAATGGAAGCAGACCGTTTGCATACGGAGAGAAAATGAATTCAGTAAATATACAAAGATAGAAACTGGTTTAAGACTAGGATGTGTCTTCTCGCCGGACTTATTCGACCTATACAGTGAATCGATTCTAAGATAATTAGAAATTAGGATTTATTACTGGCGGCTTAACAATATAAAATATGCAAATGACACAGTGTTGATAGCAGACACGGAAAGGAAACTATAGGAACCTCTGGAGAAGGTAGTGAAGGAATCGGGGAGTAAGCATCATTTGCGAGAAGACAGAATGCATGGTTGTTGGCAAAGTGAACAGCCCAAAATACAACTTACAAATAGAAGATACCAAAACCACAATGTAAAGCAATTTAAATATCTGGGAAATGTTTTAACAGAGGACAGAAAGTGTGACACTGAAATCCGAAGAGCATTTGGATAGCGAATGACGTCTTACAAAAGTATTAAGAAAACAGGAAAATTTAGATAGAAACAATAAAAAGAATACTGAACTGTTATGCAATATCAATCGTCCGTCAAAGATGAAGAGAATCGAAGCAAAAGAAATGTGGTTCTACAGAAGGATATTGCGAGTATCATGGAACCAAAAAGGGTCACTTATACTTATCATTAGGAAGAGACATTTGAAATTTCTAGGGTACATAAATAGGAAAGCGGTCTTGGGAAATTAGGCACTGACAGGACATATTGAAGACAAAAGAGACAGAGGAAAACAACGCATAAGCTACCGAGTGAACATGAGAGAATAAATGTCTGAGCAAGGTTTAGGAGAGATAACAAAAAGGCTTAATTTATTAAAAACTGCAAAGGAAAGGAAATTGTAGAGAGCCATGATCACCTATTAGGTTGGTGCAAAAATAATGTCGTTTTCTCACATATGTTACTATGTGAGAAAACGACATGTACGCAGTCATGTCGTTAACTGTTTGCTGCACTAGGCGGCACCAGTCGAGTCTATTACATTCACTTACGTGCTAATACCCTTGAGAAAGGTATGAATCCTCTTTTTCTCTCCCCACCCCCCAGCTATGGGTAAATAGTAGGACAGACCTTGGATGGTAACCGGCCTACCGCAGAAAGAAATGACAACCTAATGCAAGAAAAAATCTGCCTCGTCAGTCATGTATCGAAAGATGCATGATCGCCTAAGCGTGTATGACGCACGGCACATAACTGACTGACTGCATTAGAGTTATCACCCTTACGTGTTGTAATATTTTAGTCTTAGTTATCTCCCTTGCACTGTTGACACCAGCTATCCGTGATCGTGTAAGAATAAGGGTGGATAAAAATGTTTACTAAGCCAGCTGAAAAACTGACTCCATGAAAAATCAGAGGACAGCATGAATAGCATATAAACTTATATTCAAAAACTCACATGTAATATTTTATTACGTACAGAAAGAAAATATGAATTTCATATATGGTGACATTTTTGTGGCAGGGTGTAAACTCGGAGGAAATAAAATGTACAATGGAGTCTGCTCTAGAATTCATGACTATTCTTGACGACCAACAAAGGTCTTCAAAAAAAATAGAGAAATCTTCATCATTTCCATTGTCATATTATTAGGTTGGTGCAAAAATAATGACGTAATAATGTCGTTTTTTGACGTTAAAAAATACGTCAAAAAACGACATTATTACGTCATTATTTTTGCACCACCCTAATACTTAAGACGATAAATACTTTATTTAAAATTCGGCGAGGCAAGCATATTAGAAAGAAAAATCTTTTGCGGAAGAAGAAAAATAAATCCATTCCCTTTTTTATTTTCTCTCCCGATTTCCCAAGAAAAATATACATTCGTGCTAAACTTATCTTTAAAAATTCCTATATCAGCCTGAAGATTGCGTCCAAGCATGAAACAAACTATAGCTGCTCAGTATTAAACTCAATGTCCACCTTTATATATAAAGTTTGAAATAAACGTAGGTTCACATGCTAAAATTTCGAAGCATCTTATCGTCATGTGACTAAAATGGCTTTACAGTTCAAAGAGAGTTTTTCTCTGAATTTCATATGGCTGTCTAAACATTGTGATACTATGAATTTATGTTTGAATACTAAGGGAAAATATATTTGCAACAACCTATGTTTCAACTTGCTCAAGAGCCATGTTCCGCAACCCATTAAGGTTGTATAGGGTACACACATACTTCAGTCTTATGAGCAATACAATCTCTAGGATAAGATAACCTGACGGTATCCATCCCTCTTCAGAAATCAACAATAAATTACATGCAATGGAAATGGATTATAGTAAATGATCGCATGTACAAATCAGTACGTGCATAGGTTTCAAAATAAAGTGTGTGTCAAAATTAACAAAGACCACATACAGTGTAACCCGGATATAAGATACCCGGATATAAGAGAAACCCGGATATAAGAGATATTCTCTCTGGTCCCAAATTAGAGCCTGTGTTAATGTAAACAAAATAGACCAAACCCGGATATAAGAGACTTCTTCTCCGGTCCCGACAACTCTCTTATATCCGGGTTACACTGTATATATTTTATAGGCTCATTGGAATTTAACACATCCCTGTACTCTTGCAATGCGATATACCACGCCACTTTTAACTACTGGCATAAGATATTAAGAGTTGTACATCAGGCGTCGTCCCATTATGTCATATCGTATGTTCTATCGTATAGCGATCGTACCTGCCATAGAAGTTGTCGAACGGAATGGAGTTAAAACGAGTTCAGCAATGTTCTCAGCGTACGTGGCGCTACTTAACATTCACTCTACTAATACCAAAAGTAAGCGAGGGTTATAACCTATAGTAATCCACACTATAGTTCCAGGGTTGACCCTATGTATCGTAGGTGAATACACTATGGTAGCCTATGATGCATACACAAACCGATTATCACATGTACGAAAGCCGAACCTGATCTCATCTTTAAGCGCAACAGCTACCAGAAGTGATTTTCTCATGACGCCACTACGTACACGAAAGTGTTTGGGTACTTCGACATGGTATAATGTCTTCCTAGAAAAATTACGACTGAGTAGTGAGTTCGATCCACGCTAGGTGGCACATACTTTTGGCCTTGTTCCACATCTAAGCTACGCTTAGAAAATCACCATACACGAACGTGTTTGGGTGTATGTAGATGTCTGGTTAAAGCATGATTTCCTATTGACTTGAAAGAAGTAAACAATTTCCAAAATGTCCATATTGAGATTCCTTGTGTTGCACTCACTATGGAATTACGTCGAAGTTATGGCCGTCCAGAACCAGGTCTTTCCAAGAGTAGGAATATTCATATGGACACACTTGCTAACATCGAAGCAGCAGTGTGCGGGAAGGGACATTTTATTACCGCCGACTCAACACCGGTGTTTAATTTTCATCACAAAGAGGAAATAAAAATGTGCACACGAAGGCCATTTATTTGTATTTGATAATTAAAAGAGACAGCAATATCAAATTTTGGCGTTGTGATGAAGGCTCCAGTTTCAAGGCAAGAATTCATACGAAATTTGGAGCAGTTATCAAAGAAGTAAACATGCATTACCACAATTGGCTAAAGTGCACACAGCCTTCAAACAGCATGCCAAAGACACTGTTGAAAAGCCAAGGTTTTGAGTCGGCGATGTTGAGTCGGCGATGTTGAGTCGGCGATGTTGAGTCGGCGATGTTGAGTCGGCGATGTTGAGTTGGCGGTAATGAGTCGTCCTACAACACCAGTGGAACGACATGTCCAATATGCACAGAAAACTTCCAGAATGAACATCCAGACATCATTTTATTTTCATTCCCTTTTTTCCCTTTAGATAATTTCTCCTGTTCCTTCGTTTCTTTTGAAAGTCAGTTTCCTTCAGGCACAACATACATTCTTCTTTTACGCCTGACAATTTCATAGGCAAATGTTCTCGAACCTATTATCGACTAAATTAAAATAAAGGCTTGTAGTCTTCCTCGTATTCAAATCTTTATTCATTTTTACGCGCATATAGTATATGCTGATAGTATAACGGATATCAGTGATGAATATGGAATTCGCGAGTCAACTTTAATTATGGGCTAGTTCATTGCGTTCACTTTTCCGCAAAACACTTTAACAAAGGCATATAATTCTTCTCTTCTCCCCCCATAAAATCAAATAGAAATGTAGATAGTGCTCTCTAGCTTTGGGTGGCAACCACTCTAAAAGGAAGAAAACTCTGAGAGGTCGACCAATACACTTTTTTTTTTAAAATAGTGTTTGGTAACAATAACGAAAAAAGAAAGCCATGAATTCTTATGCTATGAAGGGACATGGCATTCCAAAAAATATCAAGAGTCTTATTTTAATGCCCCTGTACTGAGACACTTACTCAGGATCACACACAGTTGGTTTTCAAGACGAACATTAACTATTACATTAGTCCCGGCTCTGACGATAAACTAAATCCAGTGGTAAAGCCTCTGATAAGGAGATTCGATGTGTAGAGGAGCGTGGAACCACTTCTCAATTGCCGTTTTTCCAAGGTTGACCCTTACCCAGGGTTATAGCACCTGTTTGGGTATCTGCTATGGGCAAATAGTTAACACCCAAACAAAAATAAAACATTATGAAAATGCATTCTTATAGTAAAACTACCAGCAATACATTATTATTAAAAAAAATTACCAACGATATATTTTTAAAGTAGAATGACCAACAATACATTTTAAAGTTGAATGACCAATAATACATTTTATACAAAATGACCAACATTGCATTTCATTTGTAGTTGAAGGCATACCTTTGCGTTCAAAATATATTTAGTTGAAGCCATAAAACTGTGTTCCGATTATTTAGATTTTGGCATTAAATAACGCATAGAGGTGTCGATATGCTGCTAAACAAAATCAACCAAACAACTTTTAGGTAACAGAACCCCCCACTATAATAAAACTTTCATATGTTGACGCTACGTAATTATTTTTATTCATCTGGCCACGTAAGCATCGGAATGAATATAAGCAGGTGGATATGTTTGTACTGAAAATAAGGAAAATACCAGAGATTTTCCCATACTTAACAATGAATACATTTTGAATCAAGTAATCCACTATAATCCAGTTGTCGAAAACTTTCATGATAGGCGAAATATTTTTTCTTTCAACATGGGAAATAATGGCGGTGAAATATTTTAACCAGAAACGTAAAATTGTTTCTTCTTTTATATTACTTTAGTCCGTGGATTATTTTAAGAAAACTTACCCACGCGTAACATCTTTTGTGTTTGCAAGCGAATTTTGCATAGGTTCATGGCATGAATTGTTTAACAATATAGATGGAGGGCCTGAAAAATTTTGTATAGGAATTGAAAAACTGTGGGTGTAGTCAAAGACACGGAATGATTCTCTGAATTAAAACAAACAATTTTAGAGCTACAAGTTTCTATTCTCTTTTTTTTCTCTTGATCTATGTGTCCTTATGATATACAGCTTGCAATTTGACATTCGTCTATGCCAGGGTCTCTCCTGTCAAATTAAATTACTTCATCTTTCATAGCAAGATATCACTTAAGTATTAATCCAAAAATAATTTTATTATTATTTTCATTTCTATTATAAATGCCGTTGATTAAAATGCTAAAAAACTTTTATTTGATAGTTTATCCCAATGTTTCAATGCGATGGTTGATGTTGGTGCTTAATGGCTAAGGTTTTTACTCTAGGTTCCATGCTGTTTAGAAATAATTGTAGATTTCCTCGTTTTGTAATTTACAGACGGTTTCTTTGTTTATTAAGAAGTCATGTAACTACGTTAAAAGCAAATTCAGCCAAATAGGAAGTTGACAAAGCAACGAAGAAAGGTTTAATAGCTTCACACAGCTTTAGATACCTTTCAGAAATTTCCTTTTGTAACTAATATTGAATAATTTTTTAAAATTTGAAAAGAAGTAGATAAATGTCCACCTCTCTCTGAGTATGTCCACAACCACAAAATGAAATAAAAACCCAGTGCCCTCTTTCAACATAACAGTGCCTACAAATGGGGTGCTAGAGCCAACGTTGGAAAACACTGGTCTAACCTATGCCAATGGCAATATGTTTTCATCTACTGACAAAATGTCAATTCCTAAATGTACAAAGCTTTGACAGTTTTCTCAACTACATTTTAACATTCATTAAAAGAACAAACATGAAATGTCACAGGCAGACAAATACATCCAATTCTTAAATATTAAACTGGATTCAACAAAAATTTTTAAAAGTTACATTGCATAATATTTCGAAGAATTCACCATAAGTGGAATAGAAAAATATACTTGAAAGTGAGTTCTTTCTGAGGAATATATTATCAAATATCATTAATCTGTTTATGAGATGAGATATTGGAATTATTTGCACTATTTACATCGTCCTCATCTTTATTATCATGTTTCAACCATTGTACGCTCTGGCCTTCTTCGTGATCTGTCTATATTTCTGAGATGAGGTATTGCAAGTATTTATACTATTTACAATGTTAGGACTGTTATCATCATCTTTGTGGTCATATTCACCACGTTTCGGCCTTCTTCAGGTGATTGGAATTTTGAACCGAACCCCTTATTTTGCATTTGACACATGGCCCAGTGGATAAAAGCGTTGGTTTAAGTAATCCAGTGACTTGACTCAAAGATTTGTGAGTTCAATACCTGGCCACAAGAGAGGTGAACAAAAAACTTGGAGAGTTGAGTTACTAAAAGGAAATAACTGAAGCTGAGATATCCGCAAAAGGCATAGAACATTTGACAAAAATAGATAATTGTTTTCCTAAAAATATTTAAAGAAGCACAACTAGAATTTAAAAGATTTCAAATTTCTGGGCTGATAGTGACTAGACGGCGTCTCTCCTTTACTTTGTCACGCAATAAGGCGTTAATTGCCGATATTACAGGTGATTATCGAACTCTGAATAATATTACATAAAGAGATCGATATCCTCAACCAAATATCAATTAACTTGCCTCTATACTTGCCAAAAAAGACTGATTTAGAAAAATGGCCTTAACTCCAGCTTATTTCCAGATAAAAGTACAGTGTGATGATACGCTTAAGACAATATTAACCCTAACACCTTTTTCACGGTTTGAATATAATTATATGGTTTTCACATTTAAAAAATATACACAAGATATCGTTTTATACATAAGATATTTGACACGTGACGTCATTTGTGTATTTTGTCGATATTTTTGTATTTTGTGATAATTAATCAAAAATACTTAAGAAAGTGATTAAAATTGTAAACAAAAATAATTTGAAGATTTCTTCCTAAAAATGTACATATAATGTTTCTAATGTAGAATTTTTTATTACAATGTGTGTTCAGAAGGAACCTTTAATTTTAAAAAAAAAATGTTTACGGCCACATGATGCTGAAACACCACTTCCTGTACGATCAACCAAGTTAAACAACGTCGATCGTGGCCAGTTGGGTGACCGCTTGGAACTATCAAGTGCTGTGAGCTTGGATGTGCCGGTAGTGCAATGGATAATGACTCGGAATTGTTAATCGAAGAGCCGCGTTCCAATTCCTGTTAGGTTCGTAATATTCCCTTACGCGCAAATAACTTTGGGAAAGACAGAAATCCACCTCTTCGTAAAACTTGTAACTCAAGAACCCATTATTATCTAAGAAATATCTTACAATCTAAAAATCTTTTCTGCCTTGAAATAACCAGCAAAAGATTGATCAAAAAAACAAACAAATTAGCCAATCAAATTTAATTTAAAAAGATTAGTGAATTGAAATATTTCCCATATCCCCAAAATTCCAAGACTTTACGAAAAGTTTTCAGTATAGTGTTTTTATTTATATTTTCATTACAAACTTATTTTTCTTCAATGCCAAAATTGTACTACCTTTGGCAAGTATGAAATATTCCTTGGCTGATCCTTAGAACTCTCTGATATTTCACATTGATGTATTATTAATAATATTGTGTAAGAGGCTTTTAATGCAATTGTTCTAACCCTGCCGCGCAGTTTGACATCCTTGACTATCAATTGGTCACTGATAGCAGACAATATGTTGTTTGTGCAACATTGCACCAAATAACAGATGAAATATTCATTCCTAATAATTATTTTCGGAAAAGCTAATATAAAATCAGGCAAAGTATTCTACTTTCGACAGAGAACTTCTCGTAGCCTTTTTAGCAATGCTTCGCCTCAAAGAATATCGCCATATTATATAGATGACAGATGATAAATCACAAAGCAGAGATTTTCACAGTTTAAACTCATCAAAATCCGATCCCCAATAACGGTACCTGTCAATAATTAACAGAGTATATAAAATTATATTATTGATATTAAATAGCATATTAAATGTATTGAACTACATCCGGTAGCAAGGCCTCTGGTCGGGAGATTTTGAGAAGCATGGAAACACCTCTTAATTTCTGTAGTTCCCAGGTCCACCCTATTTGATGTGGTAGCGCCTGCTAGGGTTTCAACTATGGGCAAATAGTGAACCTCCAAAATGAGGACAAAAACATGAAAATACAAGAAATATATTAGAAAAAATTACTAGCAATACATTTTCATAGTAAAAAGATAAAAAAAAAAATGACCAGCAATACATTTTTGGAAAAATAACTAAGCTCACAAGAAAATAAAATTTTAGCATTAAATGACCCATAAGGTGTTGATGTGCCAGTAAACAACCAAACAAAGGGCATATGAAAATCAGAATATAGTAAGTGTTTATATATCCCGATTGACTTTGCGTTAAAGGTAAATATTGATAACTCTTTGGCTTATCATAAATGTTGAGTTCTTACATGATCAACGAAATTTTTATACTCGACTATACTAATTGTTTTAGTTTAGTTTTTGATAATCTTCATTCATCATCCTGGTTTTGGAATTTCTGTAAAATTAGTAGCTAATGCGAATATTATAGATACATCTATAAAAGAATTTTGCAGAGTCTGTGTTGCCAAAAATCCCATAAACATACAAGAGCATCCATTCAAAATTTGCAATTGTTTTCATTACGTCACCAAACGAGCCACATAGATATTTCCGGTCCTCCCCATCAATGATTCCTTCCTATTTAAGCCCCTGTAAATATTGTTTAATGTTTATAGACCATTTATCTCGCCTCGATCATGAACTGAAATGATCAGTTGTTGTAACTTTTGTCAATACATAGATTAGAAAATTTAGACTTCCACTCCATATCGTGAAAAATAGAAAGTGATTTGTTTTTAGAACGATAAAATTGTTGTTTTTCATACATTTAGGACGATTTCTTACAACACCAATATAATAGTTTAATAGAGAAAACCAATGAGAACAATTAAAACAATAATGTTCAAAAATCGTTGCACTCGACTTTACGTCAGCTTCACGTCAAACATCTATTGAATTAGTTTCTCACCTTTTTCTGCTGTAACTGTTTCCTTAATATCAGTTAACCAACTCTTGACCAGTTCATCTGATACATTAAAAATGATTTATAGAGTGAATTTACTAAGAATTTTTGTAAAATTTACTCTCGATGTCTTTTTGAATTAAACTTTCACACTTTAAATAATCCTTACGTTTTAACTAAAATTATGTTTTATGAAAAAGTATCGCTTAGGGTACATCATATTCGATACCCTTTGCGAGCATTTTATATGGGTCTCTAGGATTAATTCAAAGTAATTTTCTTCAATGAGATGAAGGATAACGCGCCTAATTATTTGGCTGTGAACAGACAATAACGTTATGTTGAAGCATTTGTAAATAAAAATATTTCGAGGATAAAAATAATAACTGTCCTGCAGATAATATTTCAAACAATGGAAGTTTTTAAACAGATAAAAATGTTACCAGAGTTCAAGAACCAACCGAATGATAATACATGCAATTCTATATAAAATGGTAAGCTGAGTATTACTAATTCTGAGATAACGACCAGAAAATAACCGAAATCATCCAAAAGAAGTTATCTTAAGGAAGACAAATAACTTGGAAAAATATACTGATTTTTTTTTACTATAAAATCTTTTAGAAATGTCACTTTGCGATTTGAAAGGGAATTACTGCATTATCATTCAATTTATATCAAAATAACTGACTCAAGAAAAAGATGAAAACAAAAAATAAATTAATTGAAAATGAAAATTGAAATAAAATATAAAAATTGTAAATATTGTAGAACATATATCACGAGCTATAATCATCAAATGGTTGAAAATTAAAACAAAAATTAAACCAATCGATGTTGGTTTGAGTAAATTCAAGAACCGTCAATTTTGTATCTTTTGAAAACCAATAACCAAAAGATTTTGAATTAGGTCACGGCCAGTCAGTTAAAAAACTACCAGCTAATCTGTGAAAATCACGAATGTCTCCTCTTCCTCAAAAAGATGAACGAAGCGGCTAGAGATCAAAAGACTCACCGACAATTGAAACTATATGACAAATTCTCTCAGTTAATACCCTTGAACATTTACGTTTTTCTCTTGTATAATAAGGGTAATGACATTTTCTAAAAGACTTAGATCATTTATACAAACATTTCAAATAATAAATTTGTTTAAAATGAAACATTATATTTGTAGAAATTCAACGTATACGCCTATACTTACAAGAGTTTTTGTGAAAATCTTCACATGTTTGTGTCTGCTTCCAAACGTTTTGGGCTGTAGAAAACCCTAATTATATATTACCTAATTATTTTCGCTAAAAATGCTTCCATATGCATCATAGCTGTACAAATATTAGGACATAATTATCTACCAAACTGTATATAAGGCCACGGTGATTACATGATAGACATGCTTTCTGCGAGTATCTGAGCGAGTATCTGAGCGAGTATCTGAGCGAATACAAGGTGTTACCAAAATGTGGAAGGAATTTACCATAAAAAATGACAAGTTTCTATCATCTCCACCAAAGTAGCCTTTTTTGCTTACTTTCAAAGTATATTGGTAAAAGATTACGGGCTATTCATATATATATATATATATATATATATATATATATGTGTGTGTGTGTGTGTGTGTTAGGGTTAAAAACGTAAGGATGCTGTAAAAACAAATAAAAATGAATTAATGTGACATATTTAATGAGAGGTGTTTAAAAGAAAGCTTGTTACCCAAATATACAATCATATATATATATATATATATATATATATATATATATATATATATATTCGTCGACCGAGGGATGCTGGGAATTATTTTTTTGTTTTAGCATTAAACGTGTGTACCTACTAAAAATAACTTTCATAGTAATAAGAAAAAATGTCGCATAAAAAAATCCATTCATACACACAGACACATATATATATATATATATATATATATATATATATATATATATATATATATATATATATATGTATATTTCATATTAAAATTAATATATGGTAGGTGATACTCAGCTTTTGTGCATATACAAGAGTTGAGGACAATTACTAGAGGTGATGATTGTACATTTTTAAAGTTATATTGTGTATTACCGTTTGATTTAAGAAATTGTGGGAAATTATATGTATTAATGTCGAGAAAGTTCATGTTTGTTGTTTTGTTTTGTTTAGCAGCATATCAACACCTCTATGGGTTATTTAATGTCGAAATCTAAAGGCTTTGCCACATTTTCATAGCTTCAAAAAATATTTTGAACGTTATTGCATGCCTTCAAATTTATTGCTTATTAAGTATTGTTCTTTTTATATAAAAATATATTACTGGTATTTATACTATTAAAATGTATTTTTTAGTGTTTTTATTTTGTGGGGGTGGTCACTATTTGTCCATAGTTGGGACCCTAACAGGTGCTACAATGCCGGGTCAAAGTGAACCTGGGAACAACAACAATTCACAGGTGGTTTCACGCTCCTAAAACCTCCAATCTCTCGATCAGTAAAATATTTACCGACTAATACTACTGGGAAAATGTATTTAATATTAAAACCGAATTTCTATGTGATAAGTAAATAGAAATGAACAATAAAATTTTCATTTCCTGATGTTTTTTTGCATTCTGTTCATTCGCCACCAATATTTTTCTGATTGTAATCTTTTCAATAAAACCGCGTGTAAATTAACCAGAATGGTTTAATTATTATCGAAACCTTCACTGAAAAAATCTTGTATTGCCATTGAATTTTTTTTTTATTGTAATAGGCTGAGCAATTTTCACGTGAAATTGATTTTTGAAACATTTTTCGATCCTGTGCGAGCAGTGTGCCACGTGAGAGAACCAGGTGATAACTAAACCACGCTCGGTTGATCGGTTTTGAAATATAGATGATTAACTTGCTGAGTATTATCTCTGAATTATTGATCTATCCCCAGGCGGAAAACCATTGGCCCGGAACTACATTGGCAGTTATTTTTTTAAATATAATTTTTCCACACTTTCATTCACTCAAATAGTCGACTAAAACGCCCACACAGATTAAAAACCGTACAAATTATGATATATAGAATTTTCTATAGAAATAGTTTTATATAAAAAGTAGGATATATAGTGTTTACAAAACACACACACACACACACACATACACACATCCTTTTTACGTCCACGCACAGAAGTATGAGCTGTTAAGTTTTTGATTTCGTATTCACTACATATGTTTATTCGTAAGAAACTCACGCATCCCCTGAACATACATAGCTGTACACTGAGGTGATAAACGCTTGTTTTATAGAAAGTGAGTCATGAGGAGAACTACTTTTCTTCTCGTAGTTTCGAACAGCTCTCACAAGATAAGAGATAAGAGATAAGTAGACTCCAAGTACTCCTGGTTTGAACTATTTTCTACATCCGGGATTCATGCAAATTTTGTCTTGCATCTCTGGATTTATAATTCGAGATTTTCAATGACAGAAAAAAATCATACAAGGGCAAGTGAAAATTAATCTTTAGGTTTATCCCACTGCCTTCTGCTCATGCGTGCTTATAGCTGGCACTATTGCGATCACGTGATCGAAGTTTTCTTGCTGTTGTTACATTTTAAATATAGCCGCTCCGCTAACAGTGTACTCCATATCCGAATCTTTAGAGAACATACTACTTCATCGATGATAACTGGTCGGTTGGCCATTAACATTTCTTGATCTTGCTGAATCTCCTCGTCAGTGGTGGAGGTTTGCCCTTCCTTCTTGCCCAGACACTTTTTCAACTTCTCATGAACTGTCGCTGTATTCTGTTAAAAGCATCGGTTGAATTTCAGCCGCTGGCTCACCATCCGACCAAAGAAATCGGATTACTCCTTTTTTGCCTCTTTGTTGTAGACTTCTTGCTGAGTGGCCATGTTTACACGGTAACAGCAGCAACAAAAATGATGTGATCAAACTCAAACCTAAACATAAAGATATGTTATGGCGCAAGTGTGGATAATTTTTGACGTACTTTCGTATTATGTCTGATAACTACACAAAGATTCATTAATAGTTCCATTAGGGTGAAAAATTCAATCAATCCTATTCATAGCCAATAAATAAAACTCAAATCTAAACTTTCGACGTGGTTGCAATATACTTGACAAATTCAGTATCTGGCCATTTACAATTTTGTTTTTGAGGACTAATCTCTCTATTCTCTCTCACTCTTCGCTCTACTCTCTCTATCGTCTCTCTTTTCTTGTTCTTATTCCTAGTCTCTTCTGTCTTTCTCTCTTTTCTCTCTCTCTTTTCTCCTTCTCTCTTTTCCCTCTTTCCTTTCTCTTCGTTTCTTATTTCTCTTTGTTAGCTGTATCTTCTCTCTCATCACGTTCTTTTCTCTCCCTCTCTCCCCTCTCTATTTGTCTCAATTCTCAGCCCTTTCTCTCTCTCTCTCTCTCTTCACTTGTTCTTTTCTCTCGTATCTTCCTATTTTATCACTTTTATCTTTCTCTTTTCTCCTTCTCCTCTCTCTTTTCTCTCACTCCACTCTCTTCTCTCGATTTTTTCTCTCTCTCTTTCTTTGCTCTCTTCTCTCAGAGAACAAAGAGAGAGAAGAGAGCGAAGTTTCCTCTCATTCTTTTCTCTTTCTTTTTCCCTCTAATATCTCTTTCACTACTCTCTCTTCCTGGTCTACTTAGTTGTCTTTCTTTTCATCTCCTTATTCACTTCAAGAATTGTTCGATCATGACCCTCCATGGTTTCATATCTTTTGTTGATGCCAAAAATGGATCCATTTTTTCAAAACTTGTTCGGAGATTAACCTTTGCTCCTCTTTCTTTTGTTCTGTGCTGTGAGTGCTAATTTCGCCAAACCGTCATTCCTCATCATAAACTTAGAGCTGGCTCTTTAGACAACTAGCAGATATTTCTCTGTGGCTTCAAAAGATATTAACAAAATGGGAATGATGATAAAAGTTAAAGAAAGAGAATGTTTTTCAAAGCCAATAATGGTTTTCGTAAAATTCATGAAAATTGAAAACAATGACGTTGTAAAATGATAATCTTATAAATACATATATATAGATAAAGATATATATAGATAAAGATATATATAGATAAAGATATATATACATAGTGGTTGCCAACTCGTTTCCGAGTACGGCCATTACTACATATCTTTTTGGAGAATATCTACTGATGTGCTGAACGAATGTGGCTCCTTATTTCAGCAAGGGACTTACATACTCTGGCACAAACAGGGCACTTAAGTGGTCCAACGGCGAGTGATACATTATCATGCAATTTAAAATGTCGCATGAAACCGCTTCTGGGCCCGGATATCTTACCACAAATATCACATTTCAATTGCTGGGTGTCTACTGTTTTAAAGTCAATTGCCACCTTCCATCGGTGCGCTCTCAAGTAACTCCTTAGACTAGCAATCGACAAAACACTCTACCACAATCTGTACATGTCAGATCGAGCTGCTTGCTGGTGTCTTCTGGAAGTTCAACGTGGGGGGGGGGGCTTTATGCACATCTCTTTTAAGCTTTGCTTGCCTCCTTTTCTCATCTTCAAATTGACGCCTTCTTCTACTAGCAGACTCATTCCAATTATTGCGGTCAGATGCAAATTCTTCCCAGTACTCACAAGGAATGTTGCATTTCTTCAGCGCATCATTGATGCAGTCCTTAAAGCGCATCTTAGGTTTGACGGCATTTCTCCTCCTGTTCGCAGCTCACCATAAAACAATTGCTTTGGAATGCGACTGTCATCCATTCTGACAAGGTGACCTGCCAACCGGAGTTTTAGTATCAAGGACTCGACGGTATCACAACCGTTTCTCTCTAGCACGTCTACATCACTAACAAACATTTGCCAGGTAATACCAAGGATATGACGTAAACAGTACTGGTGGAATCTCTCACCCATGTCTCGCAAGCGTAAAGGTGTGCTGTAAGTGCACATGCATGATAGACCTTGTAGATGTCTGCCTTGACTAAGGCTAAGGAGGTTATCTCTCCCGGTGGTTTGATCGCGCCCTCAGACACCAACCTGAGCATTTCTATATCCAACGCCATGAGTTTTACATGATATACATACATACATACAGATATACATACATACATACATACAGATATACATACATACATACAGATATAAATACATACATACATACATACAGATATACATACATACATACAGATATACACACATACATACATACAGATATACATACAGATATACATACATACAGATATACATAAAGATATACACACATGCATACATACATACATACACACACATACATACATACATACAGATATACATACATACATACACACACATACATACATACATACAGATATATAAATGCATGATGACTGGACACTCATTCAGGTACATTTTGTGTTAGTTCAACACTCACATAGCCTAACTGTAGTTTATACTGCGACTACACTGAGCGAACCTTCGTTACATTTTCTGGGAAAGAGCACGTGTTCAACAGTCTGGACAAGGCCAGCACGCTTAGACCATCGTTCACGATGACTTGTGAATTCGTGCTAGCATACAAGCCCATATAACACACATATCTACCTACCTACAAACACACATACATAGAGATAAATATACATACATATTTACATACACATGTACAGACAGAAATACATACAGATTTACATACATGCATACATATATAGATATACATACAGATACACACACACGTACACACACACACATATCTATATCTATATCTATATATATATATATATATATATATATATATATATATATATATATATATATGTGTGTGTGTGTGAAGAAATATAGTTTTAAGGTGTGCTATATTTATGGCATAAAGTGCTCAATATCAGAGATAGAGCGTATGTAAATATAAAAGTGAACATTGAAGTCAACACTCAGAGGCGACAGGCTGTTTCATGCTAGACGCAATTGCCAGGCCACCTGCAATTGCGTCTAGCAATAATAATAATAATAATAATAATATATAAAATAGTAACATGTGTTTATATATATTACAATTATATATAACGGTATTATAATATAATATTATTTAACATATTTTTATACATAATAATCGCAATATATTAAGAAAGTATATTTATTTTCTAGGTAATCAAATTGTATGTCATATTTTGTAACTAAAGATGACTAAAGATGTGTACAAGCATATTTTATCATTTTGTCAGTATATATAATGAAAGGAGAATAATATTTGCACAGTTCTGTACAGATCTAATAAATAAAGGATTTGAACTTTGTAGTCTCCAATCGTTATGTAATACTGTTCGACTGGACGATGGCAACATCGTTAAAAGAAATGTACTTGCTTTTATCGCTCCACGTCAATAGAATTAGGTTATATCGATCTCCGCTGTTGCACTGACTTACAGTTTTCGTTTTTGTTTAATTATCATCCCATCCAATCAATAATCTACCGACATTTCATTGCAACATTTTTTTTTTCCAATTACTCGTCATTAACCTGTAAAGACGCGAAACGGCTGCGGTTTTTTAATGCGGTCAACCAGTGGTAAATCAACAATACGGATAAAGCAGGTGGTAGCCTTTTTTTTTTTTGCGGTGGGGGTGGGGGTGTGGGGGTGGTGCACATTTCCTCAATATCAATAATTCAGGTGAGAAGATCAAATCTGGAAAGTGGTCTAAGAATTGTGCGCTGAATTGCTATAATTTAATTGATATTTCGTTCGATGTTTAGTTTCTGTCTTATTAAATTACACCACACACACACACAAACACAAACACACACATATATACATAATAAAGGTACTGTTTGAAGAAAAATAAGAATGTGGATGATAAGGCTTTTAAGGCCATCAGTCTTTGTAAGGAAAATGGTCAATATTAAGAAGTAGTGAGTGAATAGTAAACAAAGTAAAATGTTCAGAATTTACCTTCCCGATTAAAATAGTTAAGATGAATTCAATTTAAATATCTAACGCCATTATGAGCATGCATCATCTGAAAAAAACTTTGAAACAGATTGATAAGTTTTTTACATTTAGAATATTTTATTTGTTTACTTTCTCTCCCTCTTTTCTTCCCTCTCCACCTCTCTCTTTTTTTCTCTTTCTCTCTCTCTCTCTCCATATATATATATATATATATATATATATATATATATATATAGCTCCTACTGCTATTAAGCATTACTCTTCAAGTAAATTGAATTGAGTTCTCCGAGCCGCTAGAGTATTTTGTATAGAGAAAACGTTAAAATTTAAAGTTTAAAAGTAAGATATCTGACTGATGTCAAATCAGTCGGCTTTCGATCACGGGTTGAAATAATCGGACTTCTAACCACACTGAAGAGCTTTGACACAGCGAAACAGTCTGCCCGTGGATGACTATATATATATATATATATACGGGCAGCATATATTCATTCAAACATGTTCGTTGAATAAGAAAGACACTGTGTCTACATATTTTTATCCTTTCCAGCTGTCTAATCAGTTTCTTGATGTTAGGATGAAATTCATCAAGGAAGGCACCGTAGATTTTTTTTTTAACCCAAGTACTTTCGATCTTTCGGGGTAACTTACAATGACAATCATGCTATTGTAATTATGATAAAATCTGCATTTCGTTATCATATGGATTTAAAAAAAACACGCGCGAACGCTTTCCTCTATAGTTATTTTAGAATTTTAAAATTTATCAGTTGTAATTATAATTATTGATTTATTTTTTGTCTTTTTACAATCAGATGTTTCCATATAAGGAAGACAACCGGGGCCTTCCTTAATGAATTTATTTCGTCTCAACATCTCATCTGGAAACTTCTTAGAAAACTGGAAAAGCTCAGAGTAAATATAAATAGATACAATATGTCTATATTATTCAATAGAACATATATATATATATATATATATATATATATAATTATTTATTTAAAAATTATAACATAAATATGTTATAAAATCATTACAAAAATAGCCATTGTGTTTCAACACCTCCGGTGTCTTATTAAGTGATGATGATGATGATATATATATATATATATATATATATATATATATATATATGCATATTTAGCAGCAACTCCTCTTTTATACAGGTTTAACTAAAGACGACTAAAAGTCTCTTCTTTTTATTATATTTTTCTTGACGGTTCCATTATTTTTAACCATTAATGTCCAAGTTATTTATTAATATTATTGATTCTTTATGCTCGATAATTAATATTCAGTTTCACAATTATTAGATTACAGTTTTGGCAATGAACTCAATTTTCTGAAACACATTCATTATGTGTACCCAAGATCTGTGCACTTTACCCAATTCTCACCCGGCCTTGAATTGGTATAAAGTTCAACTCACATTTGCTATTCAGTGTTGTTTATTTTTTTTTTTTCAGTTATTGCTTTTGTCCACTTTTCTTTTTTCTATTGATATATTTAGCTTTCTTTTCTTCAATTTTATTCTTTTCAGGTGTGTCAGTAATAAGAGTTGATCTTTTATCTGGTCGTAATTTGATGACCGATCTATGCGCTTTCATTAAAAGACAAACATTCCAAAAGAAAATGCTGAATGATTCTTTTTGCCAGTTATAGCACTTTGCTCATAATGACAGCAATGTTAAGTCTCTTTAACCGAAGACCTCTAAATATCACTGACCTGACTGCATACAAACGGAATGATACCATTCCAAGTTATAGTCAATGTCAATACATTGCGCAAATTATTTAAAGTATTTGTGGTGTAACTAATTATTGCCATTTCAGATCACAGAAAAAAACGTTTGATTAATCTGATGGTTGTCCAATATCTCACTGCACTTTATCAATTAGTTGCTCTCACACACTGTGGTTAGAGTAAAATGTTCTCAATGCATACAGTGGCCACTTCCACAAATATAGTTGAGATTACAACCTCTTTCATAATTTTGTTGACTTACATCAACTTGAACAACAGGTTATTAAGTTTTGTCTTGCGGAGACAAAACTACCATGGGACACACAATCAGAAAAGCTAAGCTAAGCGAGCATGGACATAAAATTATGATCGCTTTTCTGCATTTGTCTCGGTGCTATGGTTTCTAGCAGTTCCGCGTTAGTTTCTGGCAGAGTGTATGTGTGAGTGAAAATGTTAAAATTATAAGTTTCCTGCGGATACAACTTTATGCAATTAAATGCGTATTATTTTGCTTGAATTGACTGTTTACAACACAATTGTAAATGACATTTCTATGTTTTCTATTGGGTAAAATAAACTTCAAATAGGCTTTTGTAAATATTGGGGTCAAATAGTTGACCAGATGGTGGATATCAATTGCATTTCTGCACTAATAGGTGGGATCGGATCTACAAAGTAATTTTGTCAGTGTAAATGCTATTAACGTGACTGAGAAGATGTTTGATTTTAAAGTGCGCCAATCAGGAAAATGTCTTTCAAACTAAATTTATTCAAAAATCGTAAATATTTTCTCTAAAATCAGGGAATTTTGCATAAATAAATAAAATTTATTAATCAGTTTTAATAAATATATGACTTTTAAATTTATACGATTATCAAAAATAAAAAGATTCTAAATAAATTTAAAAATATTATAAATAAATAAACGGTAAATTCTGTCTGTTTGTCCGTGTGTCTGAAACCACACCAACTCAGGTTACACTTGCTCTACATAGACATATTGTACCTTTTTGGAATCAGTATGATCCGGGGATTTAAAATCTGCCCATCATCTGGTGCTTGAACATCCGCCATCGGGATTGTGTCCGAATGAATAGGGACCAGTTAAAAATTCAAATTATAAAATAACTGAAAAAAATTAGTGATTTTAAAAGTTTTTAATTTATATTGAGTTTAAAGTAACACAAAAACTTTGTAAATTTAAATATTTTTTAAAATTTCCCTTTAAAATATCTCCAAAACTTTGTGAATTGAGGAAATCAATTTTATTTCTTGAAAATGCCAAGGAATCAGAGGTTTCGTGATTTGATGTTTTGAAGTTCCACAGAGTTTGTGGTTTGAAGAACTCAAATTTCGGTTCGAAGTGGAATTTCGGTCTAAATCAGACTTTCGGCGCAAATCGGTCTTTTGGCCACAATTCAACTTATAGCCGGAATAAGAGTTAAAGTGTGGTTTTGATTTTCCATGAAGTAAATTGAGGAATTTAAAGTTATTTCTTCAAAATTATCATTGCTGTTTTCTAAAATGGACCAGTGGTCGCTTTAGTTTTTGGCCGGACCCCCGCAAGTGCTAGCATAAGTGTCCGCAATGAATGTATGGATTTTAAGCTAATTTCAATGAAGAATCAATTGTCCTATTCTCGTCAATGGTACAGGGATAAAATCTACTGATCGCCACTAGTTCAGATCCACAAGAGTAAGTGATGCATATTATGTTTCTGTATTTCCTCCACTATATTTTAATGGGCAAGTTGGTACAAGCAAAGAAGCATATTTATACAACTTACTAAGTTGACGCAAATAAATAATTTTGTTCATATTGTAACATTGCATTTCAAGGGGAAGAGCTGAACGAAATTGCTTGAAATGTTGCATATATTCTGTTTATTACTACATTTCATAGACGTAAAATTTACTTTCATCAGCACAAGTACGAACTACGTACACATTTATCAAAATGAAAAAGTCACTCAGTAGAATGAAAAAAAAAAATTAATGAAAAATATTTCATGCTTACAGAACATGGGAAACAAATTTAGAAAAAACATGTCGGAAATCTTTTTGCACAAAATGAGATTAACAGTGACTCCGTTAATTGAGGTGGGGATAAACAAGACATGTGATTCAAAATTACTAAACATATGTCGGCAAGTCTTTCCTTTTTTAGTTTACAATAGACGCTGTTAAATGTACAATCCAAGATGCAATTCAAAAGTACATTTACAAACTTTGGGGTTGGGTTCCTGTCACTAAAACAAGGCAAAATGTCCATATAAACATATGTTTTTTAAAAGTATTTTTGATACAACTCTTTTCGAAACCTTTGCACTATCGTCAGATTGACACCCAAACACTTTGAAATATTGAAACTTCCGGCGCGAATCTCAAGCAGTATAGCAAGCCGTTTCCAAATTTCTGCTGGAATGAATTGTTTCAATGTGCTCTTTTTTTCTCAAAGACGGTCCTCAGCTCAGTCTACTATACTGTGTAGTTGACAAAATCAAAAACATATATACGTGTGCACGATCAAATGCGGTTGGCTCTCTAGTTTTGGTGGGGTGGAGCAAACAAACGAGAAGATGGCTAAGATCTGAATTGAACATTAAGCCGACAACATCGTAGTAGTGTAAATCCCATTAAAACTAGTGTCTTCTTGTTGATAAAACGTTGTTATAAATCAAACAATAAATCAATACAGCAAATCATGACAAGAAATCGATACAATGAATCAATGCAAAAATACAATACAATAAAGCAATACAAGAAATTAATACAATAAGGTATTGCAATAAATCAATACAATAAATCTATACAATCAATAAACGCAATAATTCAATGTCATAAATCAGAGCAAAAATTCAACAGAATAAATCAATACCATAAATCAATACAATAAAGCAATGCAATAAAGCAAATCAATGAATCAATAGAATGAATCAATACAATAATTCAATGCAAAAAATCGTAAAAATTTGATATAATAAATCAATTGAATAATTCAATGCAATAAATCAATACAATACAACAATGCAATGAATCAATGCAACAGTTAAATACAATAAGTCAATACAATATATCAATGTAAAAAGTCAATACAGTAAATCAATGCGATAAATCAATACATAATCCAAATCAATAAATTAATTCAATAAAGCAATAAATAATACACTAAATTAATAAAGTAACTCAATGCAGTAAATAAAAAGAATAATTCAATATATTAAAACAATACAATAAATCAATACAATAAATCAATGCAATAAATCAATGCAATAAATAAAAACAAAAAACAATACAATAAATTAATACAATGACTCAATGCAATAATTCAATGTAATAAATCAATCCAAAAATTCAGGACCATAAATTAATACAATAAATAAATGCAGTAAATCAATGCAATAACTCAATACAAATAATACAACAAATCAATGCAATGAATCAATACAATAAATAAATAGAATAAATCAATGCAGTAGATAAATGCAATAATTCAATGCAATAAATCAATACAATAAAGGAAATAAATTCAATAAATAAATACAATAAATACAATAAATGCGATAACTCAATACAATAAATCAATTTAATAAATCAATACAATAAATCAATGCAGTAAATAAATACAAAACTCAATGCAATAAATCAATGTAATTAATCAATACAGGAAATCGATGCAATAAATCAATACAATAGATTAATACAAGGAACCAATACAATAAATATAGCTTTAGTTACGATTGCCTGTCCACCGAAATAATTGTAGATATTCCCAAACAGATAGCTTGCAGTGAAAAACATATGGTTCTTTTTCAAGTCTGAAAGCTATTAGGTTGGTGCAAAAATAATGACGTAATAATGTCGTTTTTTGACGTTAAAAAATACGTCAAAAAACGACATTATTACGTCATTATTTGTGCACCAACCTAATACTTTGGCAAAATTAACGACAAAACATCGTGTGGCGTTTTTAAAGGACGCTAATTCTAATTAATTCTTTTACTTTAGGATATTTTTTTTCTTTTGGAGGACAAAACCACGAGAAATCGTAACAAAGAATTTGTCATCCAATTTAGACATTTCCGTAAAATATTAATTGTGAAATGCCATCTGCTTTCATGATTCAGGCGATAATAGCTCTCATAGCTTCCTTTTTCTTTAATATCTATGAATTAAGAAAATTGTTCTTGGGAAAGGTGGAGGAGTGTTTCCCAATGTTCTACAGTTCCAAATTCAGAGTTGTCCTTCCTTTAGACTGTTTGTTCTTTAATTTTCTTCATTAATGCCAAATGAACGCCAGAATTTGAACTCTGATTGCCAATTTTATTTTATGTGCCGATAACCGTAACCTATCTATCTTCTGATTGCAGACTTGAGAATAGACGTGATAATTTACAAATGGTGATTTATACATTTTGGAATAATTAGGTCTCATCCATTGTTCAGCATGAAGGATCATTTTTGCCTGACACCATTGTAATTAAATGTTACAAATCTGTTATGTTAGATTCTTACATTGACCACACACAACCTCCTGTTGTCTATGTCTTGACCGTGACCGTAGTAAAAGTCAACCCGTGATTTGATTCAAGGTTTTGAATTCGGAGTTGTTTTTCTAGACTTACTGCCAACCACGGCTAGACAGACAAGTCTGCCCTGTTATTTAACCCATAGGTAGGGGAGAAGATATGGGTACATATATTTTCCAAGGGTATTTGTGCTTAACTGATTGCAACGAAATCGTTTAGAATTCCAACTTGAATACAATGAATCAATATAAAATACAATACAATAAAGCAATACAAGAAATTAATACAATAAGGTATTGCAATAAATCAATACAATAAATCTATACAATCAATAAACTTGAATGAACAACGAGCGAATGAAATTGCTAATTCATTTAGGTGATGGTGTTACAGGAATTATATTTTTAAACCAATAAAGTTCTATCAGAAAGTTTTTAGATAAACAATCATTACAAGGGTAAATACCGTCAAAATACTTGCGGCCTTTCTTGCAGACCTACCACCTGTTATTTTTTTTTTTTTTTGACCAATTTGAAAATAACAATAATTCACTCCCGCAAATTTGACAAAAAAGATTTTCACGAGCCAGTGTAAAATTATTTTCTAACCAATGAAAACTTTGTATTCAAAAAGTTCACACCTCTAAAACAGAAGCATACTCTTGTCGGGCAGTTTGATTTACACGTGCGTACACACACCCGCACCCAAAACACACACACACACACAGTGGAAGAGAGACAGCCAGCAGCCGCTGACTAAGCTCTTGGCCACGCACAAAATAGAATGTATTAACCAGGCAAGCGACTGCTAAGGCTTTGTCTACGAACTCACAGTCACATTAGGCTGACCGTCATAAAGTTAAGTCTGTTCACGCACTTCACACAGTATTAAGGAAAACCTAATAACTTTCTAAAACAAACTTCACTGCAAGGAAATTGAAAATTTTATTGGCATTGTATATTTATGTAAATGTTATTTCAAATGACGTTCTGCTTCTACTTTTCCTTCAGAAAATAACATTTTTATGTTTCATTTAAAAGATTTGTTGTTAAATGTTAGAAACTCTGACATTCAGATAACAATAAAAAACTGGGTGGACGGATGCAAACAATATTATCAAAAATGCGAAATTTTATCTTCATTTGGTAAAACTGAAACGAGGCAAAAAAGTGTCTCCGTTAATCATTGATACGTTTTCTATGCAAATGTAACCGGGTAGATTAAATGTTGAAAGATATGCTTTACCTCCGGAGCATTAAACACAGGATTTGAAATAAGTTTCTTTATATTCTACAAGTGAATCTTTCTTCACGATGCTATGATAAGAGAAAGTTGAAAGCGAAAGCACATTTAAAATAAATGATTAGTGATTGTTCCTTCCTGTGTAAGCCAGCAATCAATATGAAAATTGCATTGTGAAATGCAATCAAAGATAACAGGTGCGTGAGGAAGGTTGATAAGCAAATTGGCGGTAGTGGTAAAATCATAATTAAATCGGGTTTCGGAAGTGTCAAGAAGGAATAGGCGAGCCAATAGAAATTAGTTTCAAATCTTTGTGGATTTCTGCTATTCCCTCAAGGAGAATTCTACAGTCTCCCTAACCAGAGAGAGAATGTGTGACAAGATGTCATCATCCATATTGGTCAGCTGTGCGGGCAGGTCAAAGTTTCGTTAAAGACCACTTGTGATAAGAAATCTATATTAATTTCGACTCTTTTGGTTCGTTTTAATCTATTGTAATGCCTACGTGGCCTTCAGGGTGTTCTATTGGCGGACGATAATATATAAATTATTTGCCATGAAGGCTATAGCAATCTAATATTTAAATACTGGTTATTTACTGGAGACATCGGCTTCGGTTTATTGCACTGCACCTGAGTAGTAATTTAAAGGAAATTTTAAGCTGAATAATTCGTAATGTTTATGTGAATAAACGCTAGTTAACTTGGGAATGAAATGGACGTCATTTCAAAATTAGATGAAAGATTTCATATGCTTATTTTGTAAGTAATGCTTCGCTAGGGAAATGTTTAACAGGCACTGATCTTCTCTAGTTTTGGCCTTGTATCTTACTAAGTTAACATTAAGTCCAGTAAAAATCAGTTGTAATTTCATTGCCTTTTCGGATTCATTTCAAACAGGAACAATCAATATTTTTTTTTTTTTTTTTGCTAGCGTAGAGGTAAAACAATATTTTTATATCA